>JZKD02S1001157.1:800670-833640 GCA_000966675.3 Picea glauca
GTAAGATTGATCTTATTGCATTTTCCTGAGCAATTGATAGTTCCTCCATCTGCAATCATTACTTGAAACTCTGGCGCTGGATATACAAAGCAATTGAGAGCTTTGGCTAATTTATGGTGAATGAAATTATGAGTACTACAAGAATCAATTAGGAATATTACCTTTTTATTTTTGATATATCCTTCGATCTTGAGGGTTTGAGGACTGCTAATTCCAACCAATGCATTACACGATATCATGGGAATCAACTCTTCAGACGAAATTGCTTCTACATTTTCACCTTGAGATGGTTCTTGTTCTTCTTCCTCTTCAAAATCTATGTAGAATAATTTCTTCTCACCACACTTATGTCCCTTACTGTACTTGCTGTCACAATTAAAGCATAAACCTTTTGCTTTTCTTTCCTCCAATTGTTGAGGTGTCAACCTTGTAGGTTGAGGTGTTTTACAAGAAGGAGAATTATTATCTCTATAGATGTTATGATTGGTCCTTCTAGTATCCATAGCCATATTTTTACTTTCAACATTTCTTGCCACCCTAAATGCATTCTCCAATGAGTTGGGTTCCCAAAGCCGAACCTCACGTTGAATGTTATCCTTTAAAGTTCCTACGAATACATCAATCAACTGCTCATCTAGAATATCTGTTACCTTTATATTCAATCTTTGGAAGTTCTCAATGTGATCTGTAACTGAACCCTTTTGCTTTAGATTTATCAATTGGATAAAGAAGGTATTTCTCCTTGTATCCTCATAGTGTGCTATAATTTCTTCCGTGAAAATTGTGCAAGTGATGAGTGATTTGCGAATAAAAATCCATAGATACCATAAAAATTGATTGGGTTATAAATATAAAGAGGCAATTCATACCTTTTGTGTATGTGGCACATTATGTAGATCAAAGAATTGCTCCATCTGAAGTATCCATGTGATTGGGTCCTTGCCATCAAACTTCCTCATATCAATCTTAGGAACGTGGTTGGTATTCAACCCAAAGTTGGAGTTTCTACATTATTGATTCATCTTCCTTGTGTCCTCATCATGAATTTCATGGGATACATTTTCACTTTCAGGTGTCCTCTCTATTAGGAAATTTTTCAATCCTTCCATGATCTCCCTTTTTAAACCATCCATCTTAGTATCCATTACTGCCTCCAGTTCATCTTTTGTCACTGTCTTATTTTGTAATTCATTTATGTCCCTACACATTTATTCACCTTCATGAAGAGTCCAAGTAGGACTGTCTGGAGGTTTAGTTGGTGTAGAAGTTCCCTTTTTGGGTGGCATGTTGGCCAAGTATCACTTTTGAACCTTGATTTTGAGGTAGTTATGCTAGACAATCTTTCTTCTGTTGTATCTCCAAAGTTTCAGCCCTTCTGGGTATGAAACTTTATTTTTTGTAGTTCTCTGATATTTCTTCTCTACAATGCCACAGGTCTGATAAAAATTGGATTTGCCAAGTGGAATTTACGGTAACTTCCCCACAACTTGCTGATTTTTGGCCTTTCCAAGAGATCTCACTTGTATAGTGTGCCCCGCACAAAATAATTGATATAAATTATGAAAATCATACCAGAAATACTACATACTCTCCACTATCCAATTCAACTGGTCTCACTCAGTTTGGATACTCTAGGAAGAAGTTATGATTGTTTTACCCGAAACACCTGCTTGAGACTAGTCAATAGGACTAGTCAGATACCCTATCTTCCACAGGGTGTATCTACAAATGTAAGATGACCCAGAAGATGATTTTTTTACAAAAAATACCTTACTAATTTATGTGAATATCCTCTAGATTTCATGGTATAAAACATTAAAGAAAAATGTTTATAGCGAAAATTCCGCAATGAATCAATTCAAGATGATTCAAGAACCCTATCTTACACAGGCTGTATCTCCGAAAGTATATGGCCTCAGGAGTTGAAATTTTAACCCAACGTACCTTTATCCGTCTACTAAATATCCTTGAAGCCGTTCTTTTTGAAACATTGTAGAAACAATTTTATAGCAAAAATTCCAAGGTGTCTCAGATGTAGCAGCGAAACCCCAAGACCTTGAGCTCTGATACCATATGTTAAGAACCAAATATCAATATAGCATAGAAAAACCTCAAAATAAGTAATAAACGCCTTGATAAAGAGATAAATTCAAATAATAAACCTCTTATAGGGGGAAACCTCATTATGCCCACATAAATGTCCAATTACAAGATGATTCCAAATGAAAATTTCTCCTTGGTATATATAGGAGACTAGGAGGTACAATTAAAACTAATGGACTCAAGCCGACATAAATAAAATAACATTACTAATGTAATATGATCCAATTAAGGGGTAATGAGCCACTATTTAGATCTTAACAAAACACTTAGCCCCTCAAGCCCCCTCTCTTGTGGAATCATAGCCCCCTATAACTCTAGTCCTTGTCCGTATAGCAACCAGTGATATGTTTATTATTAATAATGATAAAAAAATTACATTCCTTGGGCATATTGGCCCTTTAATAATTGTTTGGGCACTCTGGCCTCTCAACATTGTAACAATACATTATTTTAAAATGGGGGTTCGCAACCTAGGGTGTTACGTCCCTTCCCCCTTATTTTGGCACTATCCCTAGTGCATATAAAAAATAGAGATAAAAATATCAAATTTATTCAAAAGGATGCAGGTACTTTGCCTGCATGACATCTTCATGCTCCCAGGTAGCATCTTCAGGACCGTAGCAGGTCCATTGAAATTTTTCTAGCTCTATAACTCGATTCCGTATCATTTTGACCTTTCTATCCAATACCCGCACTGGCTGAACCTGAAAGTCTCCTTTCGTCTCTACTTGAATCAGATGCCATTCAATAACATGGTTAGGAACATGTACATATTTCTTTAGTAAATATACATGAAATACATTATGCACATTCATGGAAGCAGGCAATGCAAGCATGTATGCAACTGGCCCTATTCTGTCCAAGATTTCAAATGGAACACAGAATCTAGATGCCAACTTTGTACAACTAACCAATTTCAAATATTTCTTGGGATTCACTTTCAAAAGTACATGCTCCCCTAATTTAAATTCTCTAGCTATCCTGTTCTTGTCTACATAAACTTTTTGTCTATCGTGATCTGCCTTTAAATTCTTCTTGATCTTAACCACCTGGTATTCCATGTCCTTGAGCAACTTCGGCCCAAGTACCACTCTATTTGTTGGGTTGTCCTAGCTCACTGGAGTATTGCATTTCCTACCATACAAGGCTTCAAATGGGCTCATTCTCAATGAAGCTTGATACCCATTATTATATGCAAAATCAACCAAGTGTAAGTAATCTTCCCACTTAGATGACTTATCCATCACATACATTCTCATCATGTCTTTAATTATTCGATTGGCTCTCTCTGTTTTCCCATCTGTCTGGGGATGATATGCGGTGCTAAATTTTAGATTTGTGCCAAATCCTTTAAACAATCCCCTCCATAAATTGGAGGTAAACTTCATATCTCTATCCGAGAAGATTGTCCTAGGTATCCCATGCAACCTAGAAATTTCCTTCATGAAAATTTTTGCAATATTAGCCGCTGTATGCATTGTCTTCACATGCACAAAATGAGCAGCCTTTGTTAATTTGTCAACCACCACCATGATTGAATCATGTTGCTTATTCGTTCTAGGCAATCTTGTGATGAAATCCATGGTGATCACTTCCCATTTCTTCTCTGGGATTGGCAATGGCTGTAGCAAACCTGCTAGGTGCCTATGCTCAACCTTCACCTTCTGACATTCCATACATCGAGCGATGTAATCGATAACATCCTTCTTCATTCTCGACCAAAAGAACTGGCTTCTTACTGCTGTAATTTTTTTCTGGTAACGGGGATGTCCAACATAAGGAACATCATGCATTTCCTTCAGTACCAACTTCCTCAGTTCTCTGGAACTAGGAACATAGATTCTATTTTTATGCATGAGTAATCCGTCTTCCTTTATCTCATACTCCTTTATTTTCTGCTGTACATCTCCTTGCTGTAAGTTTTCCTTTACCTATAGGTAACGATGGTCTGTAACAAGACCATCTAAAATTATGCTCTTCAAGTCTGACTGATGCATACTGACAACAGTAACATGCATGAGATGCACTCTCCTACTAAGTGCATCAACAAATTTATTTGCCTTTACCTTGATATGCTTGATATCAAAGTCATATTCACATAAAAATTCCAACCATCTTGTTTGCCTCGTATTCAAGGTCGGTTGTTCAAAAAGATACTTCAGGCCAATGTGGTCTGTTCTTAATTCGAATTTCTTCCCCATGAGATA
The DNA here is from genome assembly GCA_000966675.3 of Picea glauca. NCBI lineage: Eukaryota > Viridiplantae > Streptophyta > Pinopsida > Pinales > Pinaceae > Picea > Picea glauca. The sequence goes on from JZKD02S1001157.1 coordinate 804,981, forward strand.
ATGCCTCCACATCCTCAAGGCGTGAACAATGGCAGGAAGTTCCAAGTCATGCATGTCATATTTCCTCTCACTTTCCTTAAGCTTTATGGACTCATATCTAATGACATGTCCATTTTGCATGATGAATCCCCTAATTCCTTCCCTACAAGCGTCTATATATACCACAAAACTTTCAATTGGGTCAAGAATCTTTAACACAGGCGCACTAGTAAGTAATTTCTTCAAAAAATTAAAATTTTTTTCACACTTGAGTGTCCATTCAAGTTTAGTTCCCTTATTTTGCAAAGAAGTGACAGGATGAGAAATCTTAGAGAACCCTACTATGAACCTTCTGTAGTAGCCAACTAATCCTATAAAAGATTTGACATCTGACACATTTCTGGGTGTTGGCCATCCTCTAATGGCTTCGATCTTCTCTGGATCTACTGCTATTCCATGCTTTGAAATAATTTGTCCCGAGTAATGGATATGATTTTGATAAAAAGAACAGTTACACAACTTGACATACAACTGATGTTCTCTCAGTACTTGCAATACCAGTCTTAAGTGATGTTCATGATCCTCTTCAGACTTAGAATAGATAAGTATGTCATCCATGAATACTATGAAAAACTTGTCCAAATAATTTCTGAATATGCTATTCATTAAGCACATGAAGACAACCGATGCATTGGTCAGTCCAAATGGCACCACTACAAATTCATAATTCCCATACCTAGTCCTAAAGGCTGTCTTTTGAATGTCTTCTTCCTTGATTCTTACCTGATGGTATCCTACCCTCAGGTCAATCTTTGGAAATATCTTTTCTCCTCTTAGCTGGTCAAAGAGGTCATCAATTCGGGGTAGAGGATACTTGTTCTTTATAGTGTACTTGTTCAGTTGTCAGAAGTCAATACACAACCTCAAGGTTCCATCCTTCTTTTTAACAAAAAGTATTGGTGTTCCCCAAGGTGAAACACTTGGATGTATGTACCCTTTCTTCAAAAATTCCTCCAACTACATTTGTAATTATTTTAACTCTGGTGTGCTCATTCTGTAAGGTGTTTTTGACACTGGGGAAACTCCTGGCACTAAATCAATTGAGAAATATATCTCCCTCCTTGGTGGAAATCTTGGTATTTCTTGGAATACATCTTCAAATTCCTATAGCACCATATCTTCAAGGCTTGGCCCCTTTGTATTATTTTTCTCTTCTACATGAGCTACATATAGTTGATATCCTTTTCTAAAACATCTTTTCAGCTGTAAGGCCAAAATCTCCCTTATAGAGATGGGTCTTGGAACTCCTTTCATAATGCTCTGTTTTCCATTTCCATCAAGACATGTAATTGTCTTGTTATGAAAATCTAGGACAACATGATGATTTTCCAACCAATCCATCCCAATCAGAACATCATAATACCCCATTGATATAAAATTTAGATCAATACTAGTATTCATGCCATTAAGACTTATGGAACAATCTCTAACCATATCATGGATTCTTCTTTTGGTTCCAGTGGCTAACTGAACCAAAATTGCTTTTCCAAGTTTATCTTTCTCCAAATATAATCTATCCACTCTCTTAGGATCAATGTAGCAATGACTTTCTCCTGAATCAACCAAAATAGCAACATGCTGATTTATGATCTTACCTTCCACCTCGATCATATTGGATTGGTACTATGCTTTTCGATCATTTAAAGCTACATAGATTCTTCCCATATCTTCGACTGTTGTAGCCTCTTGGATGTTGTGCATAGTCTTCACTTTGTCTTTTCTATGTGGGAAATTCTTGTACAGGTGATCTTATTTTCATCCCCAACATTGGATCGATGGTCTTCACCTTTTTCCCAAGGCATCTTATTTCTTGGATTCCCCCTTAGCATACCGATCTTGACGATTTCTATTAGGATCATTCCTATTGAAGGGAGGTTTGAATCCTTTCCTCCTCTTATTGAACTTCTCATTCTTCTTGTCCTTCCAAGATTTCCGTAGATATTATCTTCCCCGACCTTGCTCATACATGTATTTATCCTTCCTGATGGCCTCAATCAAGGTCCTGAGTGCATCATACTTGATCTTTTCCTTATAAAAGAATGACAATCCACTTAGAAATATCTGTATTTTCACTTTTTGATCACCAATGAGCTTGACATACTTTAATAATCCCAATAAATTCTTCTTGTACTCTACCATAGTCATGATTCACAACCCGAGTTCAAAGAAATCCTACATTTTATTGTCATAGAAATGCTTTGAGGGGTACTCTTTCGGGAAGTACTTATTGAACTACTTCCAAGTGATCCTACTTTCATTAACACGTTCCACTTGCTTCAGTTGGTCCCACCACATTACAACCTTCCCGTGTAAATGGTAGGTGGAAATCCTGGCTTCCAAGTTTGATGATGTTGGCCCTTGACAAAGTTTTGAGGATCCTTGGTCATGTTTGACCTATTTTTGGGACTTCAACAGGCTATCAAAGGCAGAGCGCTAGACGAAGCAGAGATTGTAGGATCTCGACCCATGTTTAGGGCCTTTTTGGGTTTGGGCCTATGTAATGGGTATGGGAATGTTGGCCCATGGGTTTACCCATGCTTAGGCCTATTTTGTAAAGTATAAATAGAAGTCTAGGGGATGTAAGAAGGAGTGAATAGTGACTAGTAGTGATTAGTCAGTTGAAAGTGTGCTAAGTGCTAAGTGATAAGTGGTAATTTCTTTGTGCATACTGTGTGAGGCTTGCAGAACTAAATGCAAGTGATTGTAAGAGACTGTGAAAGGCTTCCTACTATAACTCAAGGAAGGAGGATCTAGCGAGGTGCATAGATCTCCTGTCCTCTACAGAGTTGATTTTGAGGCTTTATGCATGTAAGAAGATTGATCGAAGATAACAAAGAGGACAACAAGTTGGTGGACGTATCCTCAGGGTGGGGGTGAACCACGTATATCCTGTGTTGCAATTGCTTTGTGCTTTTTGGATGTTCTTTTGTTCATGTGATTCAATGCTTAGTGTGATGTTAGATGATAGATGAATCTGATATGATAGCTTAGTGCCGAATAATGTGAATGAATGCTAGATTTGATCTCTATTGGTATGATAAGTGCTTGAATCCATTGGATTTGTGTGAATGCTGTGTTGATCTGTTGTCAGGGTTTAGATGCGCTGTGAACTAAGGATGAATACTAATGAACTGTAATAACTAATCCCTATGTTAAGGTGTTACAATCACATATCTATGTCCCAGCTAAGGCTGTAGACGTCAGAGTCCTGCAACCACCCTTGCCTCTACCTCAGGTGAGACTTCATCTACTTCGCAGATGTTGCCGAAAGGGATGGTAGTTAGGGTTTTGTTGGTGTGTTGTTGTAGCGATGAACCCTGGGTCTATCCCTGTGCCAAMAAATGGTTCCATTGCCTGAACTGAAACTATGATTGTTGGGAACCAAGGAAGAATAATATCTATGCGAAGATATGAATTGAAACTGTGATTGCTGGGAACTAAGGAAGAAGAAGCTYTGTGTGAATATCTGACTTGAAACTGTGAAAGTCTCGTGCATAGATTTGTTTCCCTAGTGTGAAATATTCTACTTAATCTGTGAAGTTTTGTACCAATAAGAAGAGTCAGATCTGAAGAAAAGAGGTAAGATCTAAAAGTTTTATGCTTTGATAAAATAAGTTTTGGTTAAAAAGGTAATATCTGTAAGCTCCATGCTTTATTAAAGGTAAGATAAGTGGAATTTTTTTCTTTCAAAAGTATGGATCTAGGTATGTTTGATAAATTTTGTCCTAGCCTAAAAACTAGGGTACAAATAGATGAAAGAATATTTGATATGAGTAGATATGATAAAATTAGTGAAAGATATGTTATTCCTATGCATAGAAAGAATGTTTGGACTAACAAATGGATGCAAGACCCTAGAAATAATTTTTTGTAGGTTAACTACTATGATCCTAATGCACAGTACAAGAAATATTGGGGATCATTTAAGAGAAAGCGAGGATTGAATCTTTGTTATAGTTGCATAAGACCTGGACATCTTGCTAAGGAATTCCTTTGTAAAAGACCTAGTTGTCTTTGTTGTAGAGCTATGGATAATGAAGTTTTGGATTTCCCTAGAATGATTGCTAAGCTTTACAAAATGAATAAGAGACAAGAATACCCTAAGAAAGGCACTAAGACCATGGTAGAACCCTAGAAAGAATTAGAGGATGTATTGCTACAAATGAAAGAAACCCTGAATGACCACCGAAATATCAACTTATCAGAGATCTTAAAGAAAAAGAGTGCATAGAAGCAAGAATAGGAGACTTCGACATTGACTGTGTTTCAGATGAAGAAACACAGGTGAATATTATGAAAGAAATAACTTGAGAAACTTTAGGAAAGCCTATTATGATTCCTTCATTGGGAGAAATAGGATTATTCAGAGGAAAACTGATAACCCTACGTGGAAGACTCACTTAGGTATCTATGAGTGCTCATGGAGCTTCGACATAGGAAGATTTTGAGGTTGTTAAATTTATTAAGAACAACGCCCCATTTTCTATATTACTGGGAAAACCTTGGATTGAAAGGGATCAAGCCAGAAGGAAAGAAGAATAAGTCTTAGCGCAGAAGAAGCAAGAGTTGAAAGATTTCATGACTAGGAGGATATCACACTTGATTGAAGAACATGAGAATAGATCGAAGCTATTTAGAACCAGAAAATTGGATGTCGAAGTTAAAAGAACACAAGTAGACTCACAAAAGAATGAAGCACCTACCCCAATATTTCCCTCGAATCCTAGGAAATAATCTTAACAGGGCGAAGTTACTATTCCAAGAGGAGATAAGAATCAAAATGGAAAGAAGAATATCGAGACGAAGCTCACTGGAAAGAAGGATAGAAAACTAAGTAAGAAGAGATCAAAGATCGAAAAGTTATAGAAGGTTCCAGAGGGAACTTCACAGAAAGAAAATTTGCAAAATTGGAACTTCGTTGGGATATCAGAATAACGCCACATGACACTTCGCCATGACGAAGAAATATAGTAGTTGGAAACAATATAACTGTTAGAATGACACATCGAACGAGTAGAACGACATTTATGGTTAGAAATCTCACCATTAGACCATTGGGACCATGTCGTAATGGACAAAACTGAATTAATGACGACTTCTCGCTCATTGGAGAGATCCGTTCCCTAGTTATATACTTATTTTATCGAGCCTTGCAACGAGAAATTTTTTGCCAATCGTGATTATCTAATTTCGTAGATTAGTTGATTTTGCACAATAATCATTGAGCTATTTCCATCCAGCCTGTTGCATTGAAAAGTTTCTCTTCAAACTCGAGATATTCAACCACAAGTGTGTATGTCCGAAGAACTTAGCACAGTTGAAGGCTCTGTGAAGGAGTTACTCATCGACCTCATGACTGAAAGAGTAATGTCTGTGGGTGTACAAGTGTCATCAACGGGAGGACTATAAGCCTCTCCATCAACCGGTCATGGATCTGGGCCATCCCAAGTCGTCACAGAAAAAAGAACAAAGAACATAGATGTCCTAGAAAATGCGAAGCTAATTCTAACCATCTTACCCGACTACATCCCGCCTCTGGCCGGCACGGTGAGTCTTGATAGTGTGTCGAGAGATTTTGATTACACCATGGTTACTGCGTACCTCCCGAAGGGGATACACGTAGTTAAAGCACAACATGACAAGATTGCAATGTTGAAGTTCAACGACTTCAACCTAGGAGACCGCAAGAACCATAGTATGCTCACCCCTTATAAATACTTGACCAGGATGAAGGGGAAGAACTGGAAAATAATCCCCAAACTATGGACGATGAACCTCGCGCAATCCACCCTGTTGAATGTAATGAAAATCCCACACTTTGGAAGGCACCAATAGGTTAACGCCTATGTTAAGCTCCTACTCTCATGTTACCATGGAGACTACTTATTGCTAGACCAACGTATCACAGTCGATTCGACGCTGATCCATAGGATCACCAGATTAATAATGCAAGAACCTGAATCACAGGAATTCTATCCAGGGAAAGCCATAGATCACATTAGCACAGAAGATCAAGGATACCTACGATGATGTTGAGAAGGGGACGCAGTCTACAAGGTAGCTTCCATCTAGAATGGTGGAGTGCGCCTAACATGCCAATTAATTATAGGAAAGCTAGTAAAGAAAAACATACCCATGCAGGTCATAGGGATTGTCGTTGACCTCGTAGGGAAATGCATGGAAGGCCTACAAATGAACTAGGCAAAGTACCTAGTTAATCAACTAGAATTAGACTGTCATGAAGCACAGGATCAGGGCTATGAGTTCCAATTTAGATGGCTCTTGGTCCTCATCACGTTTATTGCTTGGGATATGCCGGAAGGTGTGACCTTCCTGAACATTGAACCATTCAATCCACTTGCTGTGATGTTCACCACACTTTGGCACTCGAGCGATATGGGAAAACAGTGGCAGTCGAATGCAATCTTTCACACATATTATCTCCAACTGAAGAGGGCTATCGAAGCTGAACCTTGCATGATGCGAAAAACCATACAATGGTTCTGACCCCTCATGATGTTCTGCGTAGATTAGCACTTCATCTATATCACTGCGTGGACAGACGAGCATAAGGAGGAGCTTCAGATGTACTACAAGCTCACAAAATAAGACCTTGAGGATATAACTAAGGACTATTCAATATACCTCCTTATCCCTGCTAATCTCGCTGATATGTCTGACCCCGAACTTGACAGCTCGGAGGCCACTCACAAAGAACTTGACACACCCAAAATCAATAGAAGGAAGAAGACCACAAAAGTCCAAGACTTAAGAAGTGCATTAGAAAAAACTTCTTCAGTATCACCTGGTCGAGGGGGTGATGATGAAGTAGAAGAGATAAATGGAAAATAATATGAGCAGAAGCAAGGCAAAGTCACACCACCTAGAGATGAGGTTGATCCCTTGAAGAAGAGGAAGGTTTCTCCCCCAAAACCCTCTTCCCAAAATAAATCCAGAGCCACCTTGACCAAGAAGCAGACTATGCTCACTGTCGATGACTTTGACTTCATCATCATAGCTGTAAATGACACCTCACATGAAATATTACAGAAACAGGAAGCCAAGAAGGAGGATATGTACGATAGAATTGAGGTTGAGCTCCGAGGGGTACAACAAACTCTTCAATCCAGTCACGCACTGTCCACTGCACCTCTATCGATGGAAGAACCAGAGTTGGGAGATGATCCAACCCAACTCTTCCAACACTGATGCGACCGAAGATCGCCTTCAACGCACATAGGAAGAAATAGAACAAGCCACCCAGGCCTTGAAGCAAGTGGAAGAAGTAGTCGTAGAACAATTTCGAGTTGTGGATTAGGAGAAGGTTTCTCTCCAGACAAAGTTTGAAGAGGAGAAAGCGCAGATTCAACAAGAAAAAGAACAGTTGCTAGCAGAGCAACTCGAAGTGAATGAAGCAGTCAACAGAGCACTTCGCTCTGTGACAGTCTTAGAGCCAAAGGCAGAAGACTGAGTTGAGCATCAAGTAGAGAAACTTGCATAAGCTATCCAACAACGACACCAAAGAATAACAGACTTAGAGCTCCGCATAGTGCCTGAAACCCCACAGGATGTGAAGGATCAAAGAGATGCAACCACTCGAAGCACAGTTCAGAGAATAAAGGCCCTTTCCATGGAATGTAAAAAACTAAGTGATCGCAGTGCCCAGACTTATGAGCGACTCACTGAGAATCTAGAACTGAAGGCACTAGAGTCACAACTCCAGGAGGTGAAGCAGTAAGCATAAATAATACATGCGCAGTTGAAGCCCCTATTAGTTTTTGAAAGGATGAAGCGATCCCAAGAGCAGTGCACTACTCAACAACAAGTCCACACTATTCAGAGCAGAGTCATGGAAGTGACTTAGATGCTCCAACCTATACAGGATGAGGCTTGCCAATTTTTCTTAGAGATCGAAGGCTGAGGTGAAAAACTAGAGCAAGTCGTCACTGCAGCTGAACAACGCTTAGAGGGACCTATCAATGAAGCTATTATCCAAGAGTTCACTGAGAAGGAGGCCATGGAACAATAGAAGGTTGAAGAAGCTTGAGGATTTTGAGGAAAAATTACCCATATCAGAGTGACTCAGGATGAGTCATAGTTGAGTGTTGGGGGCCTGTTGGCCCTTGACCAATTTTTGAGGATCCTTGGTCATGTTTGACCTATTTTTGGGACTTTGACGGGCTATTGAAGGTGGAGCGCGAGATGAAGTAGAGATCATGGGATCTTGGCCCCTATTTAGGGCCTTTTTGGGTTTTGGACTTATGTGACGGGTATGGGAATGTCGACCCATGTGTTCACCCATGCTTAGGCCTATTTTGTAAAGTATAAATAGAAGTCTAGGCGATGTAAGAAGGAGTGAATAGTGACTAGTAGTGATTAGTCAGTTGCAAGTGTGCTAAGTGCTAACTGGTAATTGATTTTTGCATACTGTGTGAGGCTTGTAGAGCTAAGTGAAAGTGATTGTAAGAGACTATGAAAGACTTTGTGCTATAACTCAAGGAAGGAAGATCTAGTGAGCTGCACAGATCTCCTATCCTCTACGGAGTTGATTTTGAGGCTTTGTGCATGTAATAATCTTAATCAAATATAATAAAGAGGATGACGAGTTGGTGGACGTAGCCCCAGGGTGGGGGTGAACCATGTATATCCTGTGTTGTAATTGCTTTATGCTTTTTGGATGTTATTTTTTTCACGTGATTCAATTCTTAGTGTGATATTAGATGATAGATGAATATGATATGATAGCTTAGTGCTGAATAATGTGAATGAATGCTAGATATTATCTGTATTGGTATGATTAGTGCTTGAATCCATTGGAACTGTGTGAATGCTGCACTAATCTGTTGTCAGGGTTTAGCCGCGCTGTGAACTAATATTGAATACTAATGAACTGTAATAACTAAGCACTCTATTAAGGTTTTACAATAACATATCTGTGTCCCAGCTAAGGTTGTAGAAATTGGAGTCCTGCAACCACCCCTGCCTCTACCTTGGGTGAGACTTCATCTACTTCCCAGGTGTTTTTGAAAGGGCCGATAGTTAGGGTTTTGTTGGTGCGTTGTTGTAGTGTTGAACTTTGGGTCTACCCCTATGCCAACAGATAAATAGTTATGCAACTAAAAATATCTCCGAAGTCCAAGAAACCATTCTTTAACATCATCTTCTTGACTCTCCGGTCATCGAGAGTTTTAAACCTCAATTGAAAACCTTCACTCGCTCTTTCACAGAGTGCTTTCACCCGGAGCACATGATCAGTTGATGTGTGTCCTCCTATGGAACGATGAATGAGGCTTAATTTGGGCCTTTACCTAGAGTCCATGGATATGCACCACGTCTCTTTTGGATCAGACGTCCCAGATTCACCTCAGTCGATCTGACGCTTGATATTTACTCTGGCTCTCCAGGCTTCAGGAGTCTCAAAAATCAACTGCAAACCTCTCGAACGGATTTCTCTAGAGTCACCGATCTATTGACACTAAACTCTTGGTGATTGTTGGTCATGATCCACTTCGACTATACGGAGTTTTGATGTTCGAGGCCTAACACGTCACATCACTACATGCCTTTCAAATTGTGGGGGCGCACATCAACAGTTTGGAGTAACCCGCTTTTCACCCCGCAATTCTCTTGATGCTAACATGTAACCCCTCGGTGAAATCATGTTTTGGATTGTGGGACCGCCTTGGGAAATTATCTCCCATGCAACTTGGTTACCTGTAATGCTTCATGTCCGTTGATCTCTCTCTCCAATGGGATCTGACGGTCGTGACCTAATCCATTGCTTCTTTTTCATCGGACGACCCCTATTCACCTGTCCTCCAATCCAATGATCCCAGATCTCTCTTGATCCTACAGTGGCGATTGCTCCTGAATTCAAAGGGGATGGTCACGATCCCTCAAACTCATTACAACGGGTCCCTGGCAATCCAACTTCTGCATAGATTCTGCAACGCCATTCCTCCTGATATTTTCAACTTCACAGTCAGAGTTTGATCTCGATGCCGAGGCTCTGACCAACAGACTCGGCCCATACTGGCCCGGTGTTTCAACCAGAAGCTCTGATACCAATCTGTAACATCCCTAGCCAACCACATTCCAGGGGATGCTACCTGCAATCCCACCTTTGGACCACTTTCTCTTACCAATACCTTCTTTAGTTATTAAGGATGCATAAGATAAAAGAATTAACAACATGCAAAAAAATATCCAACAAGCATGCATATTCTAAAGATTTAATTAAACGATAGTTAAATATACAATGAAAATACATTCATATACATGTAATTGATACCATAATAGAAATCACTTATCTTTATGAAAGATTACACCAACTGGCCACAGACCAAGGACGTTCCCCCCAACCGTAGACACCACTTCTCCAAATCTCAACAACAATGTCACCCCCGAGCCATGGCTATGAGTCCACAAGGACGGTTCCAAAGTGTACTTAGGTTCCCAAACCAGTCAGGTCTCAAGCTCTCATAGGTTTCCCATCACCCACAACAATCCAAGTACCCAAATCTCTTCTACCTAGCCTGTACCACCCAAGGGAATGGACCTCCACCCTTCTCTACCACACAGTCCCTTAGGTAGTCCTTATCCTTCCAGGGATCCAACACAGCTGGTCCAGAATCTCAATGCTGGAACTCTCATGACTCATAGTTGTGAGAAAAATAGGGCACAAGCCAATGCATCTCAGACATGCAGGCCTCAGGTCACAGCTGGATCACACCAACGACCAATACAACCAACTATCATGGCTAATTCTTCAGCAGTTCGACTCCCTTTCCCAAGCCAAGACGCAGGTGATGATGGATCCATGAATGAACAGGTAAGGGGGTGCATGAACGTGCATGAGGGAAATGAGTGAATGCACATGGTGCTATAGAGGGAAAACCCCTCTACAAACTACACCAGGGTTAATGTAGGCAGAGATAACCGTCTAAAGTCTCCTACTTTTTATAAACTATCCCGACATTACCCCACAATCATACATAAAAGACAAGGTATAGGGATCCAGTAGGCATACCTTAAACTCCACATCCGATGTCGATCCCTTTGCGCTTAGTTGTTTTCTGACTGCAAGTCTCCTCCCAAGGCTAACCTGCATTCACCAAAAGACAAACACAAAAATACAAACATGCATTCTACATATGGATTAGTGGGCTATACATCATAAATAATAAATGTAAACAAATCATATAAGTTTAAGACGCCATTTGGCGGGACAGAAAAAGTACTTCTTTATATTAATCTCTGAAAATTCACTTACAATATGAGACCGGCACTGCTCCTCGAACTCGGTCCTAGGCTCGTCTTCACAATGCACCAACTGCTTCAATGTCTCCTTCTCCTCTTAAGTTCTCTCTAGGAAAATGGAAAGGGCTTGTAATGGAGGAAAAGGGAATTCTGGCTCAAACTCACAATGTGGTTGCTGAATATTGGGGCAAAGGGGGAATACTGAAATGGGTAGAGTTTCTATGCTCTCGTTCTTCTTTTTCTTGCAATGGGACCCCAAACCCTTCTTTTATAGGCCAAAAGAGATAATAACGGTTGAGGTGATTGGCTATGCACAGTCAAACGGTTAAGTAATGGCCCGGAAATCAATATCCTATGCAATTTTCCATTTTTCACGATATTTTGTGAGTGTGTGCGGGCTGTAGTGGGTCAACAAGCATGTGTACGTGGGAAGTAGTGGTGTAGGGCACACACACTTTCAAAACGATGTTTTTTTAGAAGAGTTGTTTAGTGATGGCTTGGCAAAGATAGCAAGTAAGATGACATGATGTCAGGTATGCATGTCTGGTGCAGTTTAGGGTTATAACAAATGCCCCCTAATGTGTGAGGTCAGAAGAGCATCTAATGGATGAAATACATTACAAATCTTCACCAACATACACAACGAGTGATCCCAAGGACCAGAGTTCAGGAGGTGCCATCTGAAAAATAACAATTTGTCTCACTGAGGCGGGCATACCCATGCTCAGGATGAAATAAAATCATGGTTGCGAATCAAATACACTACAGATCCATGTCATATAACTATATAAAGTGTAGCTATAATAAATACACAACGGATCTACATCTCAAAATAAAAAATATATACATGTGTGGTATCCATCTTCAAGAAGCCAATGATGCCCGATGGACGGAGATGAGATCTTCAGAGCTCGAGAAACAACTTCAAAATCTTCAAAACTTAGGTAGGAGTGTAATATCAGTGTACGAATTCACTACCCAAAGGTCTTCGACGACTCATCGGGAACAAATAAGAGGATCTTTGTGGCAAGTGCAGAGAGCTTCATTGTTTTCGAACAAGGACTTGATTGGTCGTTTCGGGTGGCCGGGAATGAGGACAAGAGACAAACTACATAAGGGCCGAATTTGGTTTAGTAAGACTTCCCTTGGATGAAAGCATGACAAAATATGAGGCTCAAACAACATGGCGTTGAGATAATTTCACGGTGCAGGAGGCAATGCGAATTCTCCATATGTTTGGAAGAGTAACCAAATGGAGGAGGACACAACTCTATGTAGAGAGAACAACTTCCTAAGGTCATATTGAATCCTAGGGATTGACGAACAAGCAAAAGGATGTGCTTTGTCCAAGGGCGACTCATTGTGTTGTCAACAAAAAGAAAATACTTTTCCCTTCCTCTTTTTGGGGTATATTTGATTTTTTTGTCTTTTTCAATGATTTTGGAAATCTTGAAAAAGAATAAAAGAATTCTATGTTACAAAGGAGGATCGAGTGTCGCAGACATACTTAGTTCCAAGCACAAGGAACACATTGATGCTTAGAGCAAGGAGACATATGCAGGAAAAGGACACTCAGGAAAAATCCTCCATGGGTCAAGGTGTCAAGACGCAAAGGCAAAGTGCTACAAGGCTTGTGCATAAGGCATGCTTCAGATGGTTCAGTTGAGGGAAACATGGAGCTGACATTAGGCCAAAGATGCAGGAATGTAAATACGATTAGTAAGACACAATGATAACATACTTTGATGTAATTTTAACGAGCCTAGAGAAAGTAAACTCGATGGTTTTTCATTTTTAGAGAGTCTGAAAAAGCGTAAAAGGAGACTCCACTGAGGTACCTTTTTCGAAGGTAGTCTAGTCGGTTCAAAAAAGGGGTAAACTAGCACCAAAAATATGTATTTTCAAAACCATTTTAATGAGTGTGACAAAGACAATATCACTCGACAATCTTTTCATATTTAAAGAGTCTGAAAAAAGATTAACTATGGACTCCGTAAAGGATGTTCTTTTGGACCAGTTTAATGAGTGCGAAGGAACAAGGTCACTTGACAATCTTTTCATATTTAAGGAGTTTGAAAAGAGCTTAACTATGCACTCCGTAAATGATGTTCTTTTGGACCAGTTTAACGAGTGTGAAGGAACAAGGTCACTCGACGATCTTTTCAATTTTAGGGAGTTTGAAAAGAGATTAACTACAGATTCCGTGGGGGTTCCTTTTTCATAAATTTAGTCCCTCAGGCCTGAAAAAGGGGTAAATATATACCTAAGAATACTCTTCTAGTGAACCTAAGTTCCTAGAGTATACCTTTGTTCGTACATTTGACCATCCAGACCGAAAAAGGGGTAAACTACTGTCGGACAGACGTGCCTTCAAATTTTAGTTTAGCGAGTGTGAAAGGCAACAAGATCGCTCGACAATATTTTCATGTTTAGAGGGTCTGAAAAGGGATTAAAAGAAGACCCGAGGGGGATATGACTCATGTATAAAACTGGTTCAGGTAGAGCCCACTGCTAGGCTCATACCAAGAGTCTCTTCTATAGTCAACTTGGAAAGTCTCCCAAAAGGGAAGAAAACACAAACCACGGTGTAAGTCCTCCCATGGTATAGAAACCGTAGTCATGGATTCAAGTATAGCCTCATCTGAAGGCAATTCAAAATCTAAGAAATCACACAAACGAGGGTCGATAGTCTCAAAGGGTGAAGTAAACCGACCATATTCCATATGACGATGGAGGCTCTGGCCAGGACTGATAGATTCCATCCGTGAAGAATCACAAGCATGAGGTCTTGAAGATCTACTAACAATGAGATCAGAGTCAGAAGGAGACTCAAGATCACTTGGACCTATAGGGGGAAGCCAGGGCTCCCATGCCCCCATCAGATAAACCAATGGATCAATTGCTGATACCAAGTCTCGAGAAGGAAGACATGATTGCATAGGTTCCTGCTCATAAGAAATTGAACACCGAGGATAAGATGCCACATAATTAACCCGTGGCGGGGGAGAGTCTACATGAACACTAACAACATATAAAGGGGTATCTTGAACTAATGCCGAAAAAGGATGGTTATTATTAGATTCCAGCTAGTCAATAGTGACAATGCTTCCATTACGAGGGAAATGCATTACCCGAAAGAGTGTAGACACCGCAATGTTCATAGCATATACATAATCATTCCCGAGAAGCATATTGAAATCTAACGAGCCTTGCACCACTATAATATCGACAAGGATAGTCTTCCCACCTAATGAGATATGCAACTGAGGAATAACCCCCAAACATTCACTAGGACGTCTGTCAAAAGCCAACAACTCATGTGAAGCAAACACAAGCTCGAGAGATCCCAAGACTTTCCAAACTGAGGAGGATAAAATACTTGTAGAGGATCCTTCATCCACAATACATCAATAAATGTTTATTGAATTAACTTCAACCCTTATTTGAAAAGGTGCAGAAGAAGGAAGACTAGGCTCAACAAGCTCATTCCAATCAAAGGAAACCATCTTAGGGTTTGGAGGGGGTGTGCTCAGAATGAGCAGAATGCCCCCTTTTTCTGAAAGTACTGAACTAGAAATGCTAAAAACATATTTGGTAGACACATCACTCCCCAAGAGAAGAGTGGGATCAACCAAATATTGCATCGGCATGACCACTTTGGTAGACTCAACACTCTCTAAGAGAAGAGTGGGATCAACCAAAGACTGCATCGGTGTGACCACTTTCTCAACCAACAACTGAATAGGCTATGAGACTACATGGTCTAAAGGCACCTCACCCCACAAAAGAGCAGTGGGATCAATTGATGACTGCATTGGCGTGACCACTTTCTCAACCAATGGCTAAATAGACTGTAATGTACCCCAATGCGGTTCATTTCCCCATGTACTGGCCCATCTAGTCACCCCGCGTGTGGGTAATCCGTTCATGGTCCCAATTCCCTAATCTATCCCTGTGGTACTAAAGCTTAGCCTTTGCATACATACCCCTTCCCATCCAACACAAGAACTAGATAGAGCTCTCACTAGAACTATGTTCACCTCCTTGATTGATTGAAGATCCGGGGTTTTCTCGAGTACAATTCCCACTGATGATAGAAGGGATAGCGCAAATCCAGAATAAACGAAATGTGGTGAACAAGACATTGATAAATTTGTTGGAGGTTAGTGAAATAGGCCCTTCCTTTCTCTACAATAGGTAGAGATAACAAGTCCAGAGGGAGTAGTCGATGGTCCTATCGGGAAGTAGCAACAACTCTATAGATCTAGCTGGAATAGGGGAAAGGTAACCAAATGGAGGAAACCTCAAAAGACTCAGAATCAGAAGATCTTGCAGACAAGGACCACAATCTTTATACCTCTAGAATTCTAGGGCATAGATGAGTAAGGTGATTTCCCTTGCAAAGATTACAAGGGAACTTAGGTTTATGTCCTATCCATCTAGGTTTCTGACATAATCAATTCCCCCAGCATGACTGGCAGTGGCTAGTTGCACATCTCCAACGTGACTTGCAGAGGTTGGTGATGGGTCAATAACGTGAATCATAGAGGATACAAACCTATTTCCAATATGACTAGAAGAGACTGGACTTTTTCCCCCAGCATGACTTGCAGAGGATGGGTTCTGGTCTTCAACATGACTTGCAAAGGTTGATGACCTATCACCAACATGACTAGCAGAGGTTGGTGACTTCTTCTTCCTATTCTTCCTCTTTCTACTTCATTTAGACTTCCGGTTACTAGTAACTGTACTTTCACCAGAGGCAAGTGAAGGAGGAGGATAAGACTTTGCTGACAAAGAAACATCAACATGGTTCCTATGACATAAATTGATTAAATGAGAAGCATCAAAAGCATTTGGGACATTTGGAACGGTACCCAACCAAACTAGTAGTTCCACATTCAACCCAGGAATGTACAAAGTGGCCATCAAATGGTCACCAACATTTCTGAGAAAAGGAAAATCACAAGAATCCCCTTGTGAAGGGGTTCCTTGGTTGGTATCATCTAGAACTTTAGCCATGAATATATTATGCACAGGTTCTCCCCTTGCAGGATCATTCAAGTTTGTAAAAGTCTCACACACTGACTATGGCAAACCAGTGTTATCAAAACAACGCCTATAAATAGGCGGCTCCTAGTTTCTAAGTGGAAGATAAAAAATTCCTCACGGCAGGAAGAGTGGGCAGTCTACCACCCTAGGTCAGAGACCCAAAGAAATTACTGGCTAACTCACTATGGAAAACTAGGGAGCACAAAGCACACACTAAAAATTCCTAAAGGAAAATCAAGCAAACAACTAACTAGTTGGAAGAACAGTGACATCAACCAACACTAGAGAAACTTATTGGTGCAAGTGCAACTTGAATACGGAATCACCCTCCAGGTATACTCTGTAAAGAATGGCCTGATTTCTATCCTAGGTACCATGATATACCCCCATAGTCATTTGTGTAAGTCCTTGATATATAGGCAACTAGGCTGCCAACTTGTGAACAACTACCAGGTGGGTACAGTCGACAGTCAGGTGGATCACAATGAGCAGGGTATCAAGCTCGAAACCTATTGAGTGTATCGAAAGCAAGTTTTCTAGAAGACGACTGAGGACCTCGAACGGTTTCGAGACCCATGAAGCTCCATGGAAAATGCGATCAATGTAATCCCAAGACAAGTCCTCTATATGCGTTCCTCTGCTACAATTGGTCCAACTTTGGAGGGGTTATCTCCAATACCTTTCCGCACGTGGCCTCATGTTCATCCCCTGTGTTAGAGGGGGGTCCCGGATAGTTTCCAAATTACTGGACTTTAACACTCCCTAACTTAGAATACAATGTTTGGTTTAATGGCCTTGAAGAGTTTCCTCTCCAACCTAATTCAAGGCCTTAACCCTAAACTAGTTGGTTGACTCTACAAACATAAAAGTCTAGTTATTTTTAATTAGCTTTATTTTTAGGGCTTGATTTACTCAAAAGGGGTATGGTATTGCAACTGATGTTGTTAAGACTCTTGCGAAAAAAGATGAAACTTACATGAACACTAGCAAAGAAGTATTATCTTTCTTATTTTTCTTTTGAAATTCTTTTAAAATTAGAAGAAAACACAACGCTATGCTAATTTCTTTTTCTTTTTCAAATAACAATGCAAAGCAGATGCCAAGAAAGAAAGAGACTTGACAAGCTAAGTTTTTTTTTTATATATATTTTCTTCTAAGCAAAGAATAAATAACAAAATATTCTAAAAGAAACTGATGAATACACGATTCATGCAACTCATTTTTCTTAAAATTTCAAGCTAAAAATAAGTTAAAAAAAGCTAGGAAACACAAGAAATATTTTTAAAAAACACAAGAAAAATGACGTCAAACCCAGGCTCAAAGACTGTAATTACAGAGACCAACACTAGATCAAGAAAACCCCTGATAAGTATGACTTTTGATAGGGAAGAGGATGACTGCCTCTTCTAGAAAAAAATTTCTCAACACAGGCACGCTATTGACACTTCAGCAACAAGCGTATGTACGCGGGCTATCCAAAGGCAGGGCACATATGCATGTGTGCAGGTCCACTACAGGACGCGTACACGTCTATAACTCCTCAAAAAGATGAAAACCAACAGTCAAGCAAAGGCAAGGAGTATTGGTATGGAAGACCAACATCCCTTAAAGACACAAAAGCTTACATAAACTCAAAAACAGTGAATAAACTGATCCAAAGCACCCAAAAAGAAATATCCCCAAAGACCCTAGAGGATTCCCCAGTATGGTCGCCAATTATGCTATAGTGGGAAAAATCCTCTATAGACTACACCAGGGTTCTAAAATGTAGGAAGAGCTAACCGTCTAAAGTCTCCTACTTTTTATCAACTATCCCGACATTACCCCACAATCATACATAAAAGAAAATGTATAGGGATCCAGTAGGCATACCTTAAACTCCGCATCCCGTGTTGATCCCTTTGCGCTTAGTTGTTTCCTGACTGCAATTCTCCTCCCAAGGTCGACCTGCATTCACCAAAAGACAAACACGAAACTCCAAGCATGCATTCTACATATGGATTAGTGGGTTAGACATCATAAACAATAAATGTAAACAAATCATATAAGTATAAGACGTCATTTGGGGGGACGAAAAAAGTACTTCTTTATATTAATCTCACAAAATTCACTTACAATGTGAGACTGACACTGCTCCTCGAACTCGGTCCTGGGCTCCTCTTCACAATGCACCAACTGATTCCATGTCTCCTTCTCCTCTTCAGTTCTCTCTAGAGAAATGGCAAGGGCTTGCAATGGAGAAAAAATGAATTCTATCTCAAACTCACAATGTGGTTACCGAATATTGGGGCAAAGGGGGAATACGAAAATGGGTAGAGTTTCTATGCTCTCGTTTTTTTTTTTTTTGCAATGGGACCCAAACCCCTTCTTTTCTAGGCCAAAAGGGATAGTAACGATTGAGGTGACTGGCTATGGGCAGTCAAACGATTAAGTAACGACCCAGAAACCAATATCCTATGCAATTTTTCATTTTTTGCATTATTTTGTGAGTGTACGTGAGTTGTAGTGGGTCAGCAAGCATGTGTACGTGAGCAGTAGTGGTGTAGGGCGCGTACACCTTCAAAACAATCGCTTTTTAGAATAACTGTTCAGTGATGGCTTGGAAAAGATAGCAAGTAAAATGGCCTAATGCCAGGTATGCATGTCTGGTGTAGTTTAGGGTTATAACACATGGAATCAATGAATAAGCCATCAGTTGAACCCCATCGACCAACGACCAAAAATCAACATGATAATCAGACGAGGGATGGGTTTAAGTAACTCGTGGGGAATCAAGAACCTCTTGGCCTTCCCCAAGAAGCTCTCGTAACAGATCCCCTCCCTTAGACAAAAAGGGTAATTAAAATAGGAATAAACACTTAGCTCCTCAAGCCCCCCCTCTTGTGGAATCATAGCCCCCTATAACTCTAGTCCTTATCTGTCTAGTAGCCAACAATGTGTTTATTATTAATAATGATCAAAACATTCCATTCCTTGGGAATACTGGCCCTTTAATAATTGTTTGGGCACTCTGGCCTCTCAACATTGTAACAATACGTTATTTAAAAATGGGGGTTCAAACCTGGGGTGTTACAATGTCCTTTACAATTTTTTTGGCTTAACCTGTAATCAATACTCCCAAAAATAATATCATCAACATAAACTTCAATTAATAAAATGCTATCTTGAGTTACCTTGATGTAGAGGTTGAAGTCCACACTTCCTTTTCTGAACCCTACCTGCTATAGATATTTATCCAGTCTAGAGTAACATGCTCTAGGAGCCTATTTTAGACCATACAAGGCCTTGTTTAATTTACACACATAATCTGTGTTCTATGACAACTAAAATCCTTCTTGTTGTTCAATGTAAACTTCTTCTTCAAGTTCCCCATTCAGAAAATATGATTTTATATCCATCTGATACACTTTAATATTTTTGGAGCATGCATAAGCTAAAAGCAATTAGATTGCTTCCATTCTGGAAACTAGGGAAAATACCTCTTCAAAGTCGATTCCTTCAACACGTGCATATCCTTTACATACCAATCTAGCTTTGTTCCTTGTAACCTATCCATCTTCATTCAATTTATTCCTTTATACCCACTTTGTGCCAATCACATTCTTATCCTTTGGTCTTGGAACCAATTCCCAAGTGTTATTTTTCTCTATTTGATCCAATTCTTCATCCATGGCCTTATTCCAAAATTCATCCTTGCCAACCTCTTCAAAATAGGTTGGTTCAATCATAGATGAGAGTGCTAGGTGCGTTTTTTCTGGTGAACAGATTCGTCTTCTAGTCTCAACTCTTGCATCTTTGTTTCCAATAATCTGATATGAAGGATGATTCTTCTGTACTCGTCTACTAGGTGTCTTTGGAGGCACTTGCTGAAATTTCTCTTCTTCTTCTGTTGGATCCTCTTCATATTCCCCTTCTACTTCTTTTTCATCTTCTTCGTAAAGCTGTTCCATTGATTCATTTTATTCTTCCTTTAATTCTTGTCTACCTGTTTCATCAATTGTTACGTTGATGCTTTCCACAACTTTGTTCAATATCAGGTTGTAACACTTGTATTATTTCCTTGTACTTGAGTAACCAACAAGTACTCCTTTGTCCACATGAGATTCAAACTTTCCCATTCTTCCATCTTCTCTTTTGATGTAACATTTGCTTCCAAAAAATATGAAGTGCTTCACATTTGCTTGTCTTCCTTTCCATAGCTCGTAGGGAGTTTTGTCAGTGTTGTTTCTAAGCATTACTCTATTTTGAATGTAAATTGCTGTATGCACTACCTGTTTCCAAAATATATCTGTCAATTTGGAATCCATTAGCATTGTTCGAGCCATTTCCTGTACTGTCCTGTTCTTTCTTTCAACAACTCCATTCTTTTGAGGTGTTATAGCAATGCATAATTTCCTTTTTATTCCATGCTTGCTGCAGTAGTCCATAAATTTCTTTGAAGTGAACCGTCCTCCATTATCATATCTCAAGCATTTGATTTTTGAATCCATTTCATTTTCAACCATTTCCTTGTAGACCTTGAAGTTTTCAAAAGCTTCTGACTTAATCCTGAGAAAGAAAACTATAATCATTCTTGTATAATCGTCAACTAATAACATAAGTATTTTTCACCTTTTAAACCCTTTGTTGTAGTTGGTCCAACTAGATTAGTATGCATAATTTCTAGTGGTCTTGTCGTTGGATATTCTTTTGACTTAAACCTGGTCTATGTTTGCTTTCATTGTTGACAATACTTGCATAAAGTTCTCACAGCTTTTGCAATCAATTTTCCTTAACCTTCTTTTCTTATCTCAAACTCTTGTGAACCGAAAGTAAATTTATTCCCTTGGTCACACATCTGACTCACAATTAGAAGATTATGTTTCATATCTTCTACTAGTAGAAGATTTTCTGCCTTGGTATTCTTGTTCCCAACTCTTACTGTGCCTTTTCCAATGGTTTTAGCTGAATCATCATTACTGAAGGAGAATGATCCATCTATTTTCTTTCTTAATGTAAGAAACCTATCTCTATCACCTATCATGTGTTTTGAACAACCACTATCAACATACTAACCACATTTCTTCTGCTTAGCTTGTATAGAGAGTGTGCATTCTTCATTACTATATTGATTCTGCTTTCTTATCCATGTCCTTTTCTGAGGTTCCTGTCTGTGACTATTGTTGTTCTATTTTGTTTCTCTAGGAGGGACTGCCATTTTGCAATCTTTGGCCATGTGTCCAAAGTTGTTACATTTGTAGCATTCCACTTCAGTGCTCAAAGATTCAAACATGTTGTAACTTCTTCTTTATGTTTCACAAGGCCTTAATGGATAACCCTTTTGTGTATGAATTTCAAAGTTGTTTATGTTCCTGTTGTTAGCTCTGCAATTCACAACTTTATGCCAAAAATTATTACATGCATAACATAAACAAAAAAAGATATTTTGATACCTGGGAGTTGAAGATCTTCTGAAAGGAGGTCAACTTCCACCTCTTCATATTCTTCTTCGGCCTCTTCATATTCTTCTTTGGAGTCATATTTATTAGAGTCTTCTACTGCCATGAATATAACATTTTTTGTCTCACTGTCACTGACTTCATCTTCATATGATGATGAGATGTCTTCTTTGGTGCATAATATTTTCTTGAAAAATTTCTTTGTGGTTCTTTTTCCTTTATATGTTTGTTTGCTATTTGAGTAACCTTCATCATTTCTCTTTTTCTTATGAGGAAATTTGTTAACAAAATGACCAATACCATCACAATTAAAACAAATCAAAGGAAGCTTACCTCTATACCTACCGTTGGTTCCCTTGTTCAATATTTTGACAAAGTTGTCCACTTCTTCATCATCTTCTGAGACATCACTGTTGCTATGTTCTTTTTATTTTTGGTTTCCCATTTTCTTTGACCTTTTGGATGATTCTTTTAAATCTGAATTTTCCTTTTCAGTTCTCATTTCATATGATGTGAAGATTCCATGTAGTTCGTCCATGCTTATTGAGTTTAGATCTTCTCTTTCTTCTAGTGATGATATCTTAGGGGAGAATCTCATAGGAATAGTTCTTAGTACCTTTTGAACAATTACAGATTCTTTGATTTCTTCTCCCAATCCCAAGATTGCATTTACTGTTTCATTGACTCGTAAAAAGTAAGCTACAATGTTCTCATCTTCCTTCATCTTTAGCTGTTTGAACTGACCTCTTTAAGTTTGAATCTTTGCTGCTTTGACTTTTGAATCTCCTTCATAAATATTTCAAAGTTTGTCCCAAATATATTTAGCGGATTTACAATGTGAAACTTTGGTGAATATCGATTCTCCAAGACCATTCAAAAGTGCATTTGTGGCTTTGGAATTATTCTGACCGAGTTTCATGGCTTTTTCATTTGTCGACATAACTACTAGTGCCGTGTATCCATCTACAATTAATTTCCAAATTTCAAATCCTTGTGCCTATATATATGTCTTCATCCTTATTCTCCAAAAGACATACTTCTGTCCATCAAACCATGGTATTCCATTTTTATACATGTTGTTGCTCTCCATGATCTACCTTTCAGTGGTTAAACTGATTTCTGAAGGGACTCACTCTGATACCAATTGTTGGATTACTGAGAGGGGGGGGGGGGTGAATCAATAATAGAGAAATCTAATCCTTTTTAACCATATAATGCAAGTGTTATATCAATGTAGCATAGTCATCCAATATTTTCAGAGTAAATAAACAATGAACAAATGAACAATCATACACATACACAATACACCAATGTTTTTACATGGAAACCCAAAGTGGGAGAAAACCACATAATGTTTTTTCTTATATGTCTTGAATAATTACATTCATTGGAAGCACCAAATTCCTTTGTTTTCTAGCTACAATTGGAAGGAGGCTCTAACCCCCTAGTTTCTTAGGCTACAATCTAAGGGAAGCTCCAATTCCCCAATTCTATGGCTACAACTAGAAGGAGGCTACAACCTCCTATACTCTTTGACTACAACCGAAAGGTGGCTACAACCACCTATCCTTGCCTTGTCCAACCGCCCTGACGTATAAGTAGAATGATGAAACCACTGTCACACTATCACCGCGAGATATAATGTTGTAAACCTATACCAATAAATTTGCACCATGCATCAACCTATACCTCAACCTATAATCAACTTGTACCATAAACAAGTGCATCAACCATGCACCAACCTGTACCAAACAACCTGTAATCAACTTGTACCATAAAAAGGTTCTTCAACCATGTACCAAACTATACCTCATCCTGTAAACCTTCCTTAACTTTAACAACAAGAGACTAGCATTTTCATCAAACTTTACTTTAGTCTCACATGAATAGTTTTGGATTAGTCAACAACCCTAACTTGAAATAATAATAACTATGTAACTGTAATGAATAAAGATCTGAAAATAGTACAAAATGTTCTTCAGTGTGTTTTATGCAATTCCTCCAGGTGTCACTACTTGGAACCTCTCAAAAAAAGAGTTATAGCAAAAATGACACAACTTGTTGAATTCTGGCTTATTCTAGAGAGCGAACTTGTAGAGCGTGCCCCACACATAATATTTGTTGTATGGATATGAAAATTAAAAAAAAAATACTATAGAATGTACTCTAACCAACACATTTGGTCTTACTAAATTTGGATCTATTATGAAGAAGTTATGACGTTTTTACCCGAAACACCTGTTTTAGACTAGTTTTAGGACTAGCCACAAATCCTATTTTCCATGTAGTGTAACTACAAAAATACAACGACCCAAAAGATAAAATTCATACCAAAGATACTTGGATATTTTTTCTCAATGGACTCCCAATTTCACGGTCTGAATCATTCTAGAAAAAAAATTATTGCGAAAATTGTGAGATGACCTGTAAATAACATACCTTAGAAAGAATCACTAAAAGAATTTATCCTCCCTTGAATTTCGGCCTTCTTTACTTCACCTTCCCTCTTAAATTCAACATAGATATCCTTTGGTTACCTCAGTCACCTGTAGATATTCAATATGCTCAAGTGTGATTAAAATGAGAGAGCCTTGCCTCTTATTTATACTCTCGAAGTAGCTTCCTTAGAAGCATCTTCTAGGCCACTTTGTCCACATAGTCACCTATGTCCAACTTTGCCCAAATTTCCACTTGTCCATGTATCCAATAGCTACTTGACCACTTAACCCATTTTCCTCATTTTAGGGTTAACCTTCTTATAACCACTTTCCACAATTAGAAAGTTCTCCATTTACTTTATTATTTAAATAATTCTCCTTGACTTTGTCACTTCACTTTATTATTTAAATAATCCTCTTTGATTCTGTCACTTCACTTTATTATTTAAATAATCCTCTTTGACTTTGTCCCTTCACTTTATTATTCAAATAATCCTCTTTGAATTTGTCACTTCACTTTATTATTTAAATAATCCTCTTTGACTTTGTCACTTCACTTTATTATTTAAATAATTTCTTGTTTGCAAGCACTTTGACTTCTTTAACCTTTTGGGGTTTCAAGCCAATCATATGAGGGTCCTTCAACTTCATAAGGCTATAACTCTCAAACCATGAGGAGTTATGTGACGTTCTACATACCACCGAAAATGGCATGACATGAACTATCCATCTAGAATAGTATTGCATGCCAGTATATCAAAACTCATACCATTATACATCAGACAAACTTGGGTCCATTACCAAAACCTTTGTGCTATCAGAATTCACTACCAGACTTTCTTCAAGGGTTGACATCAATGAAAACCAGCCCAATTAATAAACATACATTGAGATTAAAATTTCAAATGAAGATAAATGTATCAGTTTACTATTTTCTTTACCAGACTCCTGGGATAGTCTGGATGTGGCCATACGTAGTAATACAACTGCCTTGAAGTTTGATGAAGTAGTCTCATCCTTGTTATCGGAGGAGACAAGATGAAATAATATGGAAGGATAGAGCACAAACACATTATTTTCAAGAGGACATTCCTAGGAAAGAAATAGATCTAAGTTCTCAAGTAGGAGATCTAAGTCTAAGGGTAGATCTAAATCTCCAGAAAAGTTTGTAAAGGTATGTTGGATATGTGGAAAATAAGGGCACTACAAGAAGCAATGTAGATCCAAAGTTGAGAAAAAGAAGGGATCTAAAGAATCTCCTTCTATAGAAGAAAATGCCTCCAAGGAAGAAGGAGGGGATGTGTACTTGTCTTCTTCAAGCACACATGTAGATCATGAGGAATGATTGGTTGAATTAGGTTTATCCTTTCATATGACTCCCCACAGGGAGTGGTTCTATGAATATGAAAGATATGATAGAAGTAATATTTTCTTAGGTGATGATTCGACAACCAGAATCATAGGACGAGGAAAATTCAAGTTGAGGCTCATGGATGGAAGGATTATAACACTTCTTGGTGTTTTTCACATCCAAGGTTTGGCTATAAATTTGATTTCTGTAAGCAAAATGGACGATGTAGGGGTAAAAACAATATTTGAAAAGGAAACTTGCAAGATGGTTCTAGGAGCAATGGTGTTGCTGAAGGGAGTTCAGTTTGGAACTCTATATAAGCTACAAGGAAGCACTATTAGTGATGGGTGTAATAGTTCCATTTTTCCTGATATTGGAGTTGAAGAAGAAAGAACTCCTACAGTCTCTGGAGAAAAGGTTACATTGTGGAATCAAATATTGGGGCATATAGGAGAGAAGGGTCTTTGAATACTACATGGTAAAGGTATGGTTAAAGGTATGTATAACTTCTCTTTGGATTTTAATTTATGTGAACATTGTCAATATGGGAAGAAAAATCAGGTAAGATTCCCATCTAGTGCAATGAGGGAAAAAGGAATTTTACAACTAGTTCATAGTGATGTTTTTGGATCTGTGTTGGTCCCATCATTGGGAAAGTCTATGTACAATGTCTCATTTATAGATGAATTCTCGAGGAATACTTGGATATATTTCCTGAGGAAGAAATATGAAGTCTTTGACAAGTTTAAAGAGTTTAAGGCTCTTGTTGAGAATCAAACAGAAAAAAGAATTAAGGTGTTGAGGACAGATAATGGAAAATATTTCCGCGAGAATGAATTTGAATAATTCTATAATAAGTGCGGTGTAGAAAGGAAAAAGACTACTCCATATACACCTCAACAGAATGGCGTTGCAGAAAGGAAAAAGACTACTCCATATACACCTCAACAGAATGGAGTTGCAGAAAGGATGAACATGACACTGATGGAAAAATCAAGGTGCATGCTTAGTGGTGCCGGGTTAGGGCAAGAATTTTGGGCAGAGGCAATGGGTACTACATGTTACCTGGTCAAAAGATCACCCTCATCAACATTGGATGACAAGAATCCAGAAGAGGTATGGACTGGTAATGAACCTTCTCTCACACATCTCAAGGTATTTAGCTGTGATGCATATGTTCATGTTCCAAAGGAAAACAAGAGTAAGCTAGATAAGAAGGCCGAAAAGTGTATCTTTATTGGAAACAAAGATGGTCTCAAAGGTTATAATCTTTGGAACCCATAAACTAAGAAGGTAGTGTATAGACGAGATGTGTTATTTAGAGAAATGAAGGGTGATGTTAAATAGGAAGTCCTACCAAGTAAGGAAGAACCAAAGAAAATAGAGTTTGATTTAAAGGATGATGAGTCATAATCTACGAAAGAACAAGAATCAGAATAAGAAGATCCTCATACTCCAGTATTGAGGAGATCGGTTCGAGAAAGAAAGCTATCAGAAAGGTATACTCCATCTGATTTACGTTCAATTTTTTCTTTGCTATTACTGATGATGATACTAGAACTATCAGGAAGGCAGTGGATTCAGAGGATGGAAATATCTGGAAAAGGGCCATGGATGAAGAAATCACATCTTTGTATAAGAATGAAGCTTGGGATCTAGTGGAGTTGCCGAATGGAAGAAATCCCATTGGAAGAAAATGAGTATTTAAAAAGAAGTTGAATGCAAAAGGAAAAGTGGAGAAATACAAAGATCGATTAGTAGCAAAGGGTTATTCCCAGGTTGAAGGAATTTATTTTTTCTGTTATCTGTTGTTGCTGCATTTGATTTTGAAGTAGAACAAATGGATGTGAAGACAACATTCCTACATGGGGATCTGGAAGAAGAAATCTATATGAAGCAACCAAAAGGTTATGCTGTGAAGGGAAAGAAGGAGCTGGTATGCAAGATAAAAAAGTCCTTGTATGGTTTAAAATAATCACCAAGGGTGTGGTATAAAAAAATTGATAGTTATATGCTGGGACTTGGCTTTACAAGAAGCAAAGATGATCACTGTGTGCATTTTAAATTAATTGGTGATCATTTGAATTATTTGGTTTTGTATGTGGATGACATGTTGCTGATAGGAAACAACAAGGAGATTATCTAGGATGTGAAAACTCAGTTGTCATCTAAATTTTACATGAAGGATCTCAGTGCTTCAAATTTTATTTTGGGCATGGAAATTAAAAGAGATTGGAAAAAGAGGAAACTCTGGTTAAATCAAAGAAAATATGTCGAGAAAATATTACAGAGGTTTAATATGCAGGAATGTAAACCGGTCAAGGTTCCTATTCCTATTGGTGTAAAGTTATATGCGGATCAGTGTCCCAAGACACAGGAAGAGGAGGAGGACATGTATCATGTTCCATATGTGAGTGAAGTTGGTAGTTTGATGTATGCAATGGTCTGTACTAAACCTAACATTGCACATGCAGTGGGAGTTTTGAGCAGGTATATGTCAAAACTAAGGAAGGAGCATTGGACAACAATAAAAATGGTTTTTAGGTATTTGCATGGCACTTGTAGCTATGGATTGTGCTACCAAGAAAAATTGAGATTGGACAAAGTGGTGGATATACATGGCTTTGTGGATGTAGAATGGGTTGGAGATCTAGATCATAGGAGATCTAGATCATAGGAGATATACAAGTGGGTATGTGTTTAACCTGTTTGGAGGAGAAATAAGTTGGATGAGAAAAAGACAGGTTGTAGTGACACTTTCAACTACATAAGTTGAATACATGGCAACCACTCATGCAAGTAAGGACGCAATATGGTTACAAAGATTGTGTTCAGGTATTGGGTTGGTACAACAAACTGTAAGGATAGATTGTGACAATCAAAGTGCATTTTTTTTGGTGAAGAACCCAACTTATCGTTAAAAGATAAAGCATATTGATATTCAATATCACTTTGTGAGAGACATGAATGAAGAAAAGAAAGTATTGCTGATGAAGGTGGACACTTTGAAGAATGTTGTAGATTCATTAACAAAATCTGTGAGCACTGAGAAGTTCTCTTGGTGTAGAGGATCCATGGGCATT
>JZKD02S1001157.1:833650-847711 GCA_000966675.3 Picea glauca
CTTTGACCAGCCTCCCCACGCAGATTGAGCTCGGATTTGGTGTCAAATCGACTTGGGAGCCGATCCATTAGTGGTTGGGAGGTCGACCAGTTTCATAAATGCACCGTTTGGCAGGTGTGTGGGTTTTTCACCCCACAACCGCGCATATGCACTTCAGTTACGAAGATGTTGCGCGCGCGCGCACTCGCGCCCAGTGGGTGCCAAGCGCCTTTTAATTTTTGGGCCATTTTGTATAGTTTTGACCCTTTTGCTGTGCTGTGGAATTAACCTTGTGCCATGAATGACTGTTTTTCTGTGCTGACGATGCGGAGTTCTTGTCGCTCTGTGTGGATGAAATTTTAGTGATAACAACCACTTCACCTGTCTATATTCCCTCAGTAGTCATCACCTTCCATCTCACATTCTAAATGATCCGTTGGCCATTTATTACTGGATAACCTATCCATTAACCAACTGACCTGTCTCCCGTGCCCAATGGACACCCGTTTACTCAAAACTACCCTCACTCTTCCTACTTTCACCATTTACCCACTCATCGCACCAGAGAAATTTACACCGTTTTCTCCTCCTTTACAGTCAGTTTCCCCCATCTACAATCGTCCCCACAAACATTTTTTTTTTGCAGGTACTATTACAGTAATGGCGCCAAAGTCAAAACGAGCAGAAGGAGAGGAGAATCTGTTTCTCCTACCTCCTGTCAACCTCGACATGATACCACTAGCCGAAAAAGATTATTTAATCGCAGATACTAAGTGCGATTTCGATTTTGCAGACCTCCAATCATGGCTCAAAGAAGTTTTCTTGGACCAGAGTGACGAAATTGGACTCTGGGAGTCCAATCTACCCCTGTATCTCTTTCCTCAAATTCACTCTTTTCGAGAGTTTTCCCTCAAATGCCAAGCCCACTACATTCTCGAGCAAAGAGCCATCATGTCCTCCTCTGGAGAAGTTCTTTTCCTCATCACGCCTGAAACCATCGACCAAATGATGCAAATACCTTGAGCTGATTCCGCATCACCTTTTAACCTTGAAATCCTCACCGAATTATACCAGAAGATGACCTTCCCTCAAAGAGCTCAAATATTTGAGCTTTTCCTCCCACAATCCTCTCAACTCCCTGCTACAAATCCCCCTTATCCCTCTTCCATATTTTCGACCAAAGGAAACCAGATCATCACGTCCCTATGCACCTTGTTGGGTTATTACTCAGATCAGTGGGTAGATGAACCCATTCTAGGATTTTTATCTATTTTCTCCACCGATGAGAAGCCCACTACACATTTCGACTTCAGCATGTTCCTGGAAAATAATATTCATGAACAGTTTGTCAATTTCGTCACAGAAGGCATGTTCAGGTATTCTGCAATACTAGCATACTTGTTTGTTTTCTTTCAAGCAGACACATTTAACTTTTCCATGCAGAAGATGGACGGAGATGGAAAACCCTAGGAAGTAACTGCATGGACCTCCCTGCTCAGGAATAACTCCATGGAGTTCAGTTTCAAGGAGTTCATCGATCAATTCTACCACCCAGTGGTAAGTATTCTTAGCGGTAGGCCCGAGCCTAGGATAAATGATGAAGTTTAGAGGATCCTGCATCTCTTGAATCACACAAAGACAAGTGATTGGTATTTATACCAAAATCACACTGAGATCAAAGTATATGGGTGCGAGTTGGCACCGTATAAACTGCCCAAATACCTGCCTGTCAGAATTTTTTCCCTGGAGTACATAAGGCTGATGATAAAATCTGATGATATTCACTTCGTGTCACTAAAGAAAAAGCAACAGCTCAGAATCAAAGGGAAGATTGGCTCTTTCATTTGCAACAATCATGGCATAGTAGAAGAAGAAGACAAATTGCTGAAGGAAATGAAGTTCTTCATGAGTTTCACATGGCACTACGATCCATGCAGGATCATCTCCGAGATGAGGGTGAAGAATAAGAATATCCCATATGTCCACGAATCTAGGCCCGAAATCAAGAAATTCGCAAAACAGATAGTATGGGAACCAAACACTTTGGTCGAAGTAGAACAACAGGATCCCCCTGCCACTGTATCACAAACAACCACCCCACAGGTTCCGAAAAAGAAAAGGCCTAGGAAATATTTGTCTCTTCCTGTCACTGAAGTGTCGTCAAAAGAATTCCAATTGCATACCAAGAGGTCTAGAACTAGTCCAGCTCCCGACCCGACTGGGAAAAAGGAAGTCCCATCTACTACAATGACCAAGGTTGATAGGCCGCCCCTCAGTGCAAGCCTCTAGCATATCATAACCTCAGTGTTGCCAAAGAAATCTACAGATACTCCACCAACCACCCAGCCAGGCAAGGTAGGACCGAAGCTGAGCATCTTTGAAAAATATGATCTAATGAAGAAAAGGAATCAGACTCTAACCAACAACACTTGCACCCAGTTCTGGAAGCAGACGTCAACTGCACAACATAGGCTACTATCGACATTTGACACAGAGAAGGGCAGAATGCATATGGCATTCCTCCAAGCACAGGTGCCAGATACAAAGGTAATCACTGATTACAAAAGGGCCACCTTTGAATTCCAAACTAAGGATGTGCATCTGGCCGATCAGATGGATCTGCACAAGCAAACATGAGAGATGGTTTTCTATACATTGGCGCGTGCTTCCACAACTGCGTCCAAATTGCAAGTGTCCCTGAACAACGCCCAAACACAGTTGAAGTTGGAAAAGATATCATCCTTTGCCAAGGACAACATGATCAAGACTTTGGAGGAACTGGTCCTCAAGATCAGTTACAATCCTTCAAACATGAAAGTAGTTGAGGAGATGATTAAGAAGAAAAATGCTGACATAGCCTCCTTAAGGAAACAACTGAAACTACCACCAACATAGGATTCATAGGCGAAGGAGATAGCAGAGACAAAAGGAGAAAAAGATGAAATGCTCAAACTACTCATGGAGTAGAATGCACAACTAAAGGAAATGGAAGCTGAGACGGAGAAGCTAGTAAAAGAGAAAGAACAACTAAAGCCAATGGAAGTCATTCCATTGAGTTCCATTCCACTTTCGGGAGTCAGCACAATGTCAGTAACTAAATTCCCATCCACAACTCCACTGACATCCCTGGAAAAGACAAACGAATTGGCTAAATCTATGGAAAAGATGAACCTGCAAGAAAGAGAGATTAGCAGGCTCAAAAAGGAGATTGAGAACCTTCAGGAACTCAAATCTTCCTTTTAGATTAGCCTCTCCAAGGAAAAGCAAGTATCAGACTAGCTCAAACAAGAGTTACAACATCTTCGGAAGCAAACAGTGGCAGGTAATGCTTTGGTCGAGGTTAAAGAAAGTGTCTGTACAGACATCACCAAGTCTATGAACGAGATATGGCCCATGATACAGATCATGTTTGAGCAAAATGAGTTGGTGCAGAGAAGCAAACATGCCATTGAGAAGATCAAATCGGAATTGGGAGAGATGCCTACACAGGCTAATGAAATCATCAAGTTCCTAAATTCTAATACCAGGGAGGATATGGAAGAGCTTAAATTTGAGGATAGAATAGAGACCATCTTTGAGGTCAAAAGAGTTTTGACCAAGAGAGGATTAATGCTTCAGCTGGAAAAAAAGGTTTAGGCCATGGACCTAGGGGTACAAAGGTTTTTTATTAAGATTGGGGCTCTACAGAAGAAAGGTCTTCCTGGTCTGAAGGTAATCAATGACAAATTGATGACACTCCCAGACTACAAAAAGAGATTGGCCGATGTGGCTAAGGACAGTTCAAAGTTTTCAAGAATTCAAGGCAACATCACTGGCCAGGCATTTCTAGATGTGCTTCAGTGGGACATAAGTATTCAACATGATATTCGATACATCTTTGTCACCAAACCTACCTTCGCCAAATACACAGAAATGGATGAGGTTTATCGAAGGCTACTCAAAGTCAACGTGCCCAGTCGTCTTCGATGGGAAGAACTCTATGATTTGATCGAGTAGAGGATGAGCTATCCCAGCCCAGTCATTTTTCCAGTCAGATGAGGTCATGCAGAGGCCTCACCAATGGTTCACCCAGAAAACAACATGCAATTGTGACACATCATCAAGCAGTTCCTAGATTTATGAAATTTGTTAAGTTAGTTAGGCTAAAAATAGATTTAGCACGTCTTGGTATTTGATGACAAGATGGTTTTTATTTTTGAGTTATAAATACTTTATCTTTAAAAGTATTGAGGGTTGTTGATCTTCACGCCCTGAAGCTATCAGACTGTAATATTTTTGAAGAGATCTCCCATTAATACAAAGAGGCATTTTACAGGATTCTCGCGTGTATTCACTAGTGATGTTTTTCTCTCTAAGTTAAATGTTATTCTCGCTTTGTTATCACATTGTTTTCTAAATCTAATCTTTGGAAGTAATGAACGTTGCAGGATTTATCTCGTATACCCTGTTTCTGACTCAAAAGATTTAAGTGTTTTATCTTCTCATTTTACAATAAAAAAATTCTTAACTGCTTCTTTGTTGTAACTGTCTTTCTCATCTTTTCTGCTATTCCTCATTTATGCTACTAAATAATCCAGTGATTATATTATCTCGCCCTGTGAAAGGTTCCTTTGTTTTTCTGGTTTGGATTTCATCTTTACGATACAGACCCCATAGCCCAATGGATGTGTAAACTGTCTCAACCAACTCGACAAACACTACGACAACAAAATCGACTTATTTATTTACCTAGCCTAATATTTAAAAATTTGAAACATATTTAAATAATATAGAGAGATCCCTCTATGAAGTTAGAAGGGCTAGATCCCATCTTCAAAAGCGGTTGGATAAGGTTACCTCTCATAGATTTCTTCTTCAGAACAACCTCTAGGAAATTCACGACAACGAAGCTATTTTCCTTACCCAAGAAGAGCAAGAACATTTTCTTCTCAATCAAACAAAGGTAAGTGAAGAAGCTGAATATGCCGAACAACAGGAATTCGAAAATGCCATTTTGGAGGTACACCGACAATACAATCTGCGAAGTAAAAAGACAGAAGGAAGTTCCCCAAAAAAGATGATTGAAATGAGGAAGGTAGTCGAAACCAAAAAAGTCTATGAACCATCTGCTGAGAAGATTCCTGATAGGAGTACTGCCGAAGTTGCCGCGAAAAGAAACCTTACTATTTTGAAAAGATCGACGCAGCCTGAGGTTTCATCAAATAATCAACCAAGTACTTCCAACTAGAAGAATGTGGTAGACAAACCAGAATTGATGAGCCAAATTAGAGTCCCTACACCTTTCAGCCTCGAAGGGGAATTAGCCAAAGTAAAAATTCCCATTCCACTTTCCGAGTTGATGAACAAAGACGCTTATCATTCACAAGTGATTAAAGCGCTGACCATTGAACCTGATATAGGTACGAAAGCCTTAACCGTTGGGTCAAAAAATCATTCAGACACTGTGAACCTTACAGATGATCAACCTGAACTTCTGTTCATACCTGAAGTAGATGGCCAAGCCGATAATGGTGCCGTCGCTCCTTTTTACATCAGTCTAAATATACATGACTTGATATTTCATAATGTTATGCGAGATTCGGGTGCTTCCCATAATCTGATGCCTAAAGCAGTGATGGAGAAACTGGGACTAGAGGTTACCAGACATTACAAGTATTTACACTCATTTGACTCCAGTAAAGTAGATGTATTGGTTTGATCAAGGACCTATGTATCACCCTGGTTTAGATTCTTGCAAAGAGCATGGTCATGGATGTGGTGGTTGCAGACATTCCCCTGAAATATGGAATGTTGCTATCCCGGTCTTGGGGGGCTAAGTTGAAAGGTACCCTGCACCTAGATATGTCGTATGCCACTATCCCAGTTTTCGGGCAACAAAGAAGGATATAAAGAGAAACATTGATGAAATACATGGTCAGTAGCCAAGAAAAACCGCACAACTATCCTCTTTACTCCACGCATTCTGACTTGGATTCTTTTATCTTGTATAACAATGGTGACACGATAGAGCAAAACACTCAGCTGGGAGAAGATACATCTGGTCTGGATGAAGGCTAAGAAATCATCGAGGTAGAAAGAAAGAAAAACATGATAACTGAAGAATTACCGACAGATTTTTGGAGCATGGATTTTGATGGAGCAGTAAGAAAAGAAGGAGTCAGAGTGGGAGTTTGGCTACATAATCAYAGAACCAGGTATTCAGAAAACCATTCTTACAAATTAAATTTCCAATGCACTAACAATATCACCGAGTATGAAGCCTTGATGCTCGGTCTGAAACTTTTGAAAAGAGTTGGTGCCAAACAGATTATGGTAAGAGGTCATTCTGAGTTAATAATCAAGCAAATTAAAGGTGAGTATGCTGCGAAACATCCCTGTCTTAGAGCTTATAGGAATGTTGTTCTTGATGCCCTTAAATGTTTCACTGAAGTCGATTTGCAGGTAATGCCTAGGGGACATAATATTTTGGCAGACGGATTGGCTACATCAGTAGCCACATTTAAAATTCCTTTTCGTTCGACTCGCCCATATATGGTAGAAGTGAAGTGCAGACCAACTGTTCCCGACAACATCAGGTATTGGCAAGTGTTTGGTAATGATGATCAAATCAAAGATTTTCTGCAGTGTAAAAATGATTTTGAATGTACAAATATAGATTTAGAGAACGAAGATGAAAATGTAAATAGATCTGATTTCAAAAATGATAGTGTAAATAGCGTAGATTCAGGAGAGTTAGGCGATGATGAGATGGAGACCGATATTTTTCATTTGAAAAGTAATGTTTTACCTAGGGGTCTAGTTCCTTTAGAGGATTTGTTTGATTTTAACGATGTATCCAAAAAACTGAAAATTGAAGCTAGTGGACAAGAAGTAGAAGATTGTAATATAGGGACAGAAGAGAAACCCAGGATGGTCAAATTGTCCAAATCATTACCCCTTGAGCAAAAACTCAGATACATTGAGCTGTTCAAGGAATATTTAGATGTCTTTGCCTGGGGTTATGAGGATTTGAAAGCTTATGATACCATCATTATACAACATAGGATTCCAATAAAAGAAGATAAAAAACTGTTCAGACAGAAACTTAGGAGAATCAATCCCAAGTTACTCCCCCTGATAGAAAAGGAAATTAAAAAAATGTACGATGCCAAAATCATAGTCCCGTTACGTTTTTCCAAATGGGTCTCCAATTTGGTCCCAACACGTAAGAAATATGAGGAAATCAGGCTTTGCATTGATTTCCGAAATCTGAATAAGGTCTCCATGAAGGACAATTATTCCTTGCCAAAAATGGACCACATACTACAAAGGGTAGTCAGATCCAGTCGAATCTCTTTGCTGGATGGGTTCTCGGGTTATAATCAGGTCCTCGTTCACCCAGATGACCAATACAAAACCGCTTTCACTACACCATGGGGCACTTTCATGTATGTGAAAATGCCTTTTGGTTTGATGAACGCTGGAGTCACTTTCCAGAGAGTGATGGACATCGCCTTTGTGGAAGAATTAGGTAAATTTATTGTCATCTATTTGGACGATGTAACTGTGTTTTCCCAATCTGATGATGAGCACCTGTGACATCTCAGACAAGTTTTTGAGAAATGCAGGAGGTTTGGGATTTCTTTAAATCCTAAGAAGAGCCTTTTCAGACTAGAGGAAGGAAAACTGCTAGGGTACATAATCTCTAAGGAAGGAATCAAAATAGACCCCAGCAGAATCGAGGCCATACAAAAATTAGAACACCCAAGAAACATCAAAGAATTACAGTCTTTTATCGGAAAAATAAACTTTGTACGAAGATTCATTCCCAATCTGGATGAGCTCCTCAGAAACATTACGAATATGTTAAAAAAGGATTTAAAAATAAAATGGGACACCGAGTCCATGCAGTATTTTGAACAAGTCAAACGAGCACTCACACAGGCCCCCGTCTTGATTAGTCCTGATTTCACCAGGGATTTCTATCTTTTTTCTTTCGCTTCCAAACATACCATTGCAGTGGTATTACTACAGAAGAACAACGAAGGGTATGAATAGCCCATAGAATTCTTCAGTAAAGCGTTAAGAGATGCTGCTTTGAATTACAAGATAATGGAGAAACAAGCTTTTGCCTTGGTAAAAGCCATAAAAGATTTTAGAGTCTACATTCTCCATTCCCACACCATTGCATATGTTCCGAATGCGGTAGTAAAAGAAATTTTGACCCAGGACAATCCGGATGGAAGAAGAGGAAAATGGATTGCTGTCATTTTAGAATATGACATAGAGATTAAGCCTACGAAACTAATTAAAGGTCAAGGCCTAGAAAAATTAATGGCTGAATCAAATTTCCATTCTCTTGACATTAATTTCTTAGCTACAACAGATGAACAGGGTGAGATGATGACTCCAAGCGCGAGAGAGGTATTTATCAACTCTCCATGGTACGCAGACCTAATATTTGTTTTGCATAATTTACAAGCTCCCCCTGGTTTGACTAAGACTAAAACTAGATTTTTGAAGTTGAAAGCATTAAAATTTTGCATTCTAGAAGGAAATCTGTATTGGAAAGATCCTGGAGGTATTCTATTAAATTGTTTATTGAAAGATGAAGATGACAAAGTGTTACAAGAATTTCATGCAGGAGAATGTGGTGGCCATCTGAACTGGAAGGTCACAACCAAAAAAATCCTCAGAGCTGGATTCTATTGGCCCACCCTATTCGCTGATGTACATCATAAAGTGACTTCATGTCATTAATGTCAGTTGTTTGAAGGAAAAAGGAAACTCCTTCCTCTACCCTTGAAACCGATCTCAGTTGAAGTCCCTTTTCAGCATTGGGGATTGGAATTCATTGGAGAAATACACCCCCCTTCTTCAGGCCAGCACAAGTGGATTCTTACTGCCACATATTATTTTACAAAATGGATTGAAGCTGTACCAAGAAAGCAAGCCACTGATTCTGTTATTATTAAATTCCTTGAAAATAATATCTTGTCTCGCTTTGGATGTCCTAGAAAGATTATAACTGATAATGCAACTACTTTTCGATCGAAGAAACTCATAGATTTCTGCAACCAGTATCACATTGGTTTGGGACATTCCACAACTTACTACCCCCAGGGGAATGGGCTAGCAAAATCTACAAACAAAACCCTGGTAAACATCATCAAGAAGACGTTGCAGAAAAAGAAGAAGTCGTGGCATAACAAGTTGGTGTTCGCATTATGGGATGACATACCGACCACCAAAAGGTCAATCGGTATGTCACCATATCAGCTGGTCTATGGCACATAAACAATTTTTCCCACTTCCTTAGGAGTCCCTGTCATGAAATTGCTTCAAGACATACACGCCGAGCCAAATGAATCACAAAGAAGGATCAATCAGATGATCCATTTGCAGCAGTTTAGGGAAGAAGTATTCAACAAGACTCAGGTAGTCCAAGAAAGCATCAATAATATTTTTGACAAAAGAACCAAGGAAGATGATTTTCAGCTAGGAGATTTGGTGCTGAGATGGGACGCCAGAAATGAAGACAAGGGAAAGCATGGAAAAATTGATAGTCTATGGAAGGGACCATTCACGATTCAAGCATTCAGAGGAAACAATACTTTCTTGCTAAATAACATTGATGGGATAGATCTTCCAGGAGGATCGGTAAATGGCAGAATGTTGAAGCATTATTTTCCGCCTCAGTAGAGACTCGATGTTGGACTCTCCATTGTACATACCATATTTATTTTTCACCTGCATTTTCTGAGTGAATAACTTTAGTCAGTTGGTTGAAGCCCAAAGAGAAGGCCCTAAGCTGCTGACCACTGTTCTTCCATTTTTTGAGAATAAAACCAATCAAACGACAAAGGTGGCTAGGGAGGAATTTTCAGAGAATCAGGAACCAGGATTCTTGGCACTTCACAAGGAAAGTACCATCCCCAAGTGGAGCCACTGTTATCACCCTATAAGTTATAATATCAACTGGTGATTGGAATATTATCTCTCTCTACCGTTTTTGTTGACAAATGATTTTTCATTCTGCAAATAATTTGAAAAAGAAAAGAAAAAGAAAGAAAAGAAAAGAAAAAATAAAGAAAAGAAAAGAAAAAAGAAAGAAAAGAAAAGAAAAAGAAAAGAGGGCATAAAAGAATTTCAATAAAAGCCCCATGCAATAATAGTAACTTGGTCCATACCTTTCAAGCATGGCCAAGTTCTTTTTAAATTGATGTTGATAGGATTAGTGAATAAGCTTGGCTAAACTGTTCAATCTTAGCAAAACAATCTAGGGTAGATTAGTGAACAAATCTGGCCAGACTGTCTAATCTTGGTCAGATAGCCCCAGGGTAGAGTAAATTCTTAACCCAACAGTCTAATCTGGGTTAATTGTCATAGGAAACTAGGTTAGAATATAGGCTAGTGTCTTTACTTCAATAAAACCAGCTTGATGATCAATGTTACACCATGATTTGGATACCTAAAAGGTTGTTTGGCTAACCCCTTGGTGGTGTAGACATGAAAAGCCTTGGGAAAAAACCTGTGAAATTCACTTATCCTAAGTTTCTCGGTGCATGTATTTTCTGCTCCCTCACTTATGCTCCGTTCATATATCAATGGTCCAGGTGATTGCACCCAGATCTACGGTGAACAGATCTTTCCGGACCTCCCCGACTATTCTATCTTTAACGAAGGGGGGTGGGGGTCTGGAATTACTGATAAAACCCGCGCACATTTGGACGACTCAGTTTTAAGTGCGCAGATCTATGATCAATATTGGATTCTGGACCCCCCCGTCTGTTATGCCTTTAATGGAGGGGGGGGGGGTCCAGAATGTGTGATAAAGAACGTGCAGAGATCTGTGGCCAAGAAAAAAGTGCACAGATCAACGGATCAAGGTGTTTTTTGGACCCCCCCGACTGATCTGCTTTTAACTGAGGGGGGGGGGGTTTGGAATGTCATCTTTCCTCTGGTGAGCCCCTATCTATATGTGGCATTAATCAACCAGTCCTGAATTCCACCACCTCCTACCATCCGACATACCTTCGTCACCTCATGATGTCATCATCCACCGTTTCCGAAAGAGTCACATCCCATAATTTCTGTCAGTCCTTCCCCCTCATTCGCTCGTGGAAATCCCCCTCACCATGATTTTTACCCCAATTGGTAACCACCACTTCACTTGTCCGTATTCCCTCAGTTTCCGTCACCTTCCATCTCACATTCTAAATGATCCGTTGGCCATTTATTACTAGATAACCTATCCATTAACCAGCTGACCTGTCTCCTGCACCCAACGGACACCCGTTTACTCAAAAATACCCTCACTCTTCCTACTTTCACCATTTACCCACTCATCACACCAGAGAAATTTACACAGTTTTCTCCTCCATTACAGTCAGTTTTCCCCATCTACATTCGTCCCCGCTAACGCTTTTTTTTTTTGCAGGTACTGTTACAGTAATGGCGCCAAAGTCAAAACAAGAAGAAGGAGAGGAGAATCCATTTCTCTCGCCTCCTGTCGACCTCGACAGGATACCACTAGCCGACAAAGATTATTTAATCACAGATACTAAGTGCGATTTCGATTTCATAGACCTCCATTCATGGCTCAAAGAAGTTTTCCTGGACCAGAGTGACGAAATTGGACTCTAGGAGTCCAATCTACCCCTGTATCTCTTTCCTTAGATTCACTCTTTTCTAGAGTTTTCCCTCAAATGCCAAGCCCACTACATTCCTGAGAAAATAGCCATCGTGTCTTCCTATGGAGAAGTTCTTTTCCTCATCACGCCTGAAACCATCGATCAAATGATGCAAATACATCGAGTTGATTCCGCATCACCTTTTAACTTTGAAATCCTCACCGAATTATACCAGAAGATGAACTTCCCTCAAAGAGCTCAAATATTTGAGCTTTTCCTCCCACAATCCGCTCAACTCCCTGCTACAAATCCCCCTTATCCTTCTTCCATATTTTCTACCAAAGGAATCCAGATCATCACGTCCCTATGCACCTTGTTGGTTTATTACACAGATCAGTGGGTAGATGAACCCATTCTGGGATTTTTATCTATTTTCTCCACCGATGAGAAGCCCACTACCCATTTCGACTTCAGCACATTCCTGGCAAATAATATTCACGAACAGTTTGTCAATTTCGTCACAGAAGGCATGTTCAGGTATTCTGTAATACTGCCATACTTGTTCGTTTTCTTTCAAGTGGACAAATTTACTTTTTCCATGCAGAAGATGGACGGAGATGGAAAACCCCAGGCAATAACCACATGGACCTCCCTGCTCAGGCATAACTCCATAGAGTTCAGTTTCAAGGAGTTCATCGATCAATTCTACCACCCAGTGGTAAGTATGCTTAACGACAGGCCCGAGCCTAGGATAAATGATAAAGTTCAGAGGATCCTGCATCTCTCAGATCACACAAAGATAGGTGATTGGTATTTATACAAAAATTACACTGAGATCATAGTATATGGGTGCGATTTGGCACCGTATAAGCTGCCCAAATACCTGCCTGTCATAATTTTTTCCCTGGAGTACATAAGGATGATGATAAACTTTGATGATATTCACTTCATGTCACTAAAGAAAAAGCAACAGCTCAGAATCAAAGGGAAGATTGGCTCTTTCATTTGCAACAATCATGGCACTGGAGAAGAAGCAGACAGACTGTTGAAGCAAATGACGTTCTTCATGAGTTTCACATGGCACTATGATCCGTGCAGGATCATCTCTGAGATGAGGGTGAAGAACAAGAATATCTCATATGTCCACAAATCTAGGCTCGAAGTCGAGAAATTCGCAAACCAGACAGTATGGGAACCAAACACTTTGGTCAAAGAAGAACAACAAGATCCCTCTGCCACTGTATCACAAACAACCACCCCACAGGTTCTGAAAGAGAAAAGGCCTAGGAAAGATTTGTCTTCGCCTGTCACTGAAGTGTCTTCATAAGAATTCCAATTGCATACCAAGAGGTCTAGAACAAGTTCAACTCCCGACCCGACTGGGAAAAAGGAAGTCCCATCTACTACAATGACCAAGGTTGATAGGCTGCCCCTCAGTGCAAGCCTCCAACATATCATAACCTTAGTGTTTCCGAAGAAATCTACAGATACTCCACCAACCACCTAGCCAGGCAAGGTAGGACCGAAGCTGAGCATCTTTGAAAAATATGATCTGATCAAGAAAAGGAATCAGACTCTGACCAACAACACTTGCGCCTAGTTCTGGAAGCAGACGTCAACTGCACAACATAGGCTACTATTGGCATTTTACACAGAGAAGGGCAGAATGCATATGGAATTCCTCCAAGCACAGGTGCCAGATCCAAAGGTAATCACTGATTACAAAAGGGCCACCTTTGAATTCCAAACTAAGGATATGCATTCGAACGATCAGATGGATTTGCACAAGCAAACAAGAGAGATGGTTTTCTATACGTTGGCGCGTGCTTCCACGACTGCGTCCAAATTGCAAGTGTCCCTGAACAATGTCCAAACACAATTGAAGTTGGAAAAGATATCATCCTTTGCCAAGGACAATAGGATCAAGACTTTGGAGGAATTGGTCCTCAAGATCGGTTACGATCCTTCGAATGTGAAAGCAGCTGAGGAGATGATTAAGAAGAAAAATGATGACATAGCCTCCTTAAGGAAACAACTTAAACTGCCGCCAATAGAGGATTCGCAGGCGAAGGATATAGGGAATATAGAAGGAGAAAAAGATGAAATGCTCAAACTACTCATGGAACAAAATGCACAACTAAAGGAAATGGAAGATGAGATGGAGAAGCTAGTAAAAGAGAAATAACAACTGAAGCCAATGGAAGTCATTCCATTGAGTGCCATTCCACTTTTAGGAGTTAGCACAACGTCAATAACAAAAGTCCCATCCGCGACTCCACTGACATCCTTGGAAAAGACAACCGAATTGGCTAAATCTATGGAAAAGATGAACCTGCAGGAAACAGAGATTAGCAGGCTCAAAAAGGAGATTGAGAACCTTCAGGAACTCAAATATTCCTTTCAGATCAACCTCTCCAAGGAAAAGCATGTATTAGACCAGCTCAAACAAGAGTTACAATAGCTCCGGAAG
>JZKD02S1001157.1:850479-861412 GCA_000966675.3 Picea glauca
TACAGGTTGATTACAGGTTGGTGCATGGTTGATGCACTTGTTTATGGTATAGGTTGATTATAGGTTGGTGCATGGTTGATGCACTTGTTTATGGT
The DNA here is from genome assembly GCA_000966675.3 of Picea glauca. Classification (NCBI taxonomy): domain Eukaryota; kingdom Viridiplantae; phylum Streptophyta; class Pinopsida; order Pinales; family Pinaceae; genus Picea; species Picea glauca. The sequence continues at coordinate 850,575 of JZKD02S1001157.1, forward strand.
ATAGGTTGATTACAGGTTGATGCATGGTTCAAATTTATTGGTATAGGTTTACAACAGTATATCTCATAGTGATAGTGCGACAATGGTTCCATCATTCTACTTCTACTTTAGGGTGGAAGGATGGGGCAAGGACAGGTGGTTGTAGCCACCTTCCGATTGTAGCCGGAGAACAATGGGGGTTGTAGCCTCCTTCTGGTTGTAGCTAGAGAATTGGGGGGTTGGAGCTTCCCTTAGGTTTTATTTTGAGAAACTAGGGGTTTGGAGCCTCCTTCCAGTTACAGCTATAAAAAAAAGGAAGTTGGTGCTTCCAATGAATGTAATTCTTCAAGACATATAAGAAAAAACATTCCATGGTTTTCTCCCGATTTGGGTTTCCACATAAAACACTGGTGTACTGTGTATATGTGTGATTGTTTATTTCTTTCTGCTCATTATTGGATAATAATTCTACATTGATATAACATTTGAAGAAAAAAGATTCTAATTATGCTATTACTGATTCACCCCCCCTCTCAGTAATCCAACATCGCTGCCATGGATTTTTGACTATGTAACCCTACAACCCCTTGTATGCAAAAGAAAACAAGGGGTGGGAGAATGTTGGGTATGTGTTATATTCTTTGTACGAGTAGTAGTGTTTTCATTGTGCTGGGTGCACAAGGGGGTTTGAGTGGGGGCCACAGCCCCCCGCAAAGGGCTTCAGGGGTAGCGCCCTCGAGAAAAGTTTTTCCACCTCAGGAAATGTGTCACATATTTAGGTGGTTTTTAGGCACATGGTTTCTTTGCTGATGGTTTTCTATTTCTAGTTAAGGAATTAAGGTTGTTAACTAATACAATTCATTGGGTTAGTGTTTTGGATGCCGCTAGCTCCTATATGTATATTGTATTGTAAAAAATGTATCACTATGAATGAATATAGAATATGCTGGTTTTCCTGGTTTGGGTTTCCAGGGGAAAAATATCTGTGTAATGTTTGTATTTTCCATTGTATATTTTCTGTTCTTTTACTGAAATGGTGGAGAATTTTTCCCACATCCTTCAACACCTTCTGAAAGAAACTTGCACATATTCATCAAGCGACCACTTTGGAGGAAATGATCCCTTCAAGGTACAAGTTAATTTTGATATTCCTGTATTTGAAGGTCAGATAGACGTGGATGTCTTAGAAAAATGACAAAATCTCCTAGAAGGTTATTTCTCTGTTCACAATTTTTCCAACATTGAAAAGATCACCTTCGCACTCCTCAAGGATGTACCCCATGTCAAACACTGGTGGGAAACTTACTAGGAGAAAAGTTGCATAGAGGAATATGGAATATATGGGGTTGAGCCCACTTGGTATTTTTTTGTGGATGTGGTCAAGGAACAATATTACACTATTGATAACTATGATGAACTGTACATGAGATTGACCGCATTGCGGCAAGAGAAGAGCCAAACAATGCGAGAGTTCACAAATACTTTTGATACCTTGTGCACCAAGATGGGTATTAAATACTATGAGCACCATCTAGTTCTAAATAAACATGGGGCTCTACATAGGTACATTCAAACTGAAATGGATTTCCTAAACATATCATCGTTGGGAGATGCCTATCAATATGATGTAAAAACTGAGCAGAAATTTAGGCACCAGAAAAAATGGGAGTTCAGGTCTGCAAATCCAAAAAAACGAAAGCATGATAAAGACAACCCTAACCAACAACCTTCTGAAAACCAGTCCAAGACACATGAAAATAAGGGTAAAGGAAAGACAAATAATGACACTGGGAAGTGGTGCAACTTCCAAAAAATCCCCTGGCACAACAACGATGAATGTCACTCGAAACAATCATTGGTGGCTGAAATCAAAGATAAGGAGCCGGACCCTAATTTAGAATCTGATCCAGAAAAAAATGAAAGAAGACAGATCATCACCGCAGACCCCATTGCTACTATCGCGACCAAAAAAATTCAACCAGAAGAACCAATAGATCATGAAGAGGGGGCGCGCCTCTTCCATTCACATATGTGGGTGAAGGGGACCCTTCTACATTTTGTTGTTGATAGTGACAACTAGAATAACCTCATCTCAACTGAGGTCACCAAATAGTTGGGGTTGTCGACAACACCACACCTGCAACCATACAACATTGGGTGGCTTCACCAGGGATGGGATATCCATGTCAACCAACAGTGCCACCTGTCCTATGGAATCCAACCCTTTAAGGATAAGGTAGTGTGTGATATTTCCCCTCTTGATGTCTGTGATGTTGTTTTGGGCCAGCCATATATGTGAAAACATCATGTTGTTTATGAGTCTCGACCCCGTAGAGTCATTATTACTCTGGGGGGCCAGCTATACAAAATACCATAGGTAGTTCTGACTATTTTTCCACCAAAACAGTGCCCCAAGGTAATCTCTCATATTGCAAAATTCAACTTCTTCACATTCTGTTTAAAGGATGCATAGAAGGCCACTGCAACCACTACAACCTCAACACCTTCTATCCAATAGAAGCATATTGTATAAGAGAAAGAAGATATTTTTTCTTCACCTACAATGGTTCCTACACAATGCCCCATCAAGCATAGAGACAACAGGTTGGTGGAATAGATTCAACCCCTCCAACAATAAGTTCGTGACAACCTTCCACAGACCAAGAAACACTACTCTATCAAGGCACACATATCACCATGATTCAGATTCAAAAAATGATTTCCCCTCTTTCCTGGGCACTCAACACAATGGAGACCATTTCTTCCTAATGAAGAGGATTGATCCAGGTGGATATTGGTGGCCACCCACCTGTTCAAAATTCCAACTGTCTTATCTTGGTAATTTCCAGTTCAACATGTTTCTCTGTAATAGATACATTTCTTTGTAATTATTGGTTTTGTACTTCCGGGGCTATCTTGAATCCCTTCACAACATTCAAGTGGCTAATGGTGGCTGCCCACCTATTCCAACTGACTTATTTTGGAATTTTTCATGTTAGTACATTTGTCTGTACTTCCAGGGCTGTTTTGGGGCCCTAAACAATGTATTCTTGGTTTGGAACAATCAATCTATAGAAAAAGTCAATGTTTGATAACATAATGCATAGTTCTTGAAAATACCTTTTCAACAGGCTATCACACGCCTAAAACGGAGATCATATGCAAAATTTACGACCCCAAGAAGTTGATGCACTAACTTACTCCAATGGGGCCCACATGACTTTTGGCGCTTCATCTCATAGGGTTAGTTTTTTGGATGTCTAGGGTTTTGGAATTCATGGTTATTATAAAAATGCCTCCACAACGTAGCCGTCACATGCCTTCTCAGAGATAAAGCCACCACCATTTTAGTGAGTCTTTCACTCTATATTTTTACAGTCTCTAAACATTTCTTTCATTAATAAAAATCATGTATTGATGCATTTCTCTATTTTTGTCAATAATTATGTGTATTTCATTGTAACATCTTTTCTTTCATTTCATTCTGAAAATAATCTGGATCACTAGAGGATCAGATCTCCTTGTGGGCTCATAGCCTCAGCTCTAGGTGGTTTGTGAATGAGCGTAGCCATCACATGTCTTCTCAGAGATAAAGCCGCCACCATTTTAGTGAGTCTTTCACTCTATATTTTTACAGTCTCTAAACATTTATTTCATTAATAGAAATAATGTATTTATGCATTTCTCTATTTTTGGCAATAATTATGTGTATTTCATTGTAACATCTTTGCTTTCATTTCATTCTAAAAATAATCTAGATCACTAGAGGGTAAGATCTCCCTGTGGACTCATAGCCTCTGCTCTAGGTGGTATGTTGTTGATATTTGGAACAACAACACCTATGTCTAGGAGGTTCATCCTTCGTATGCAACCATTTGGTTATTTTTATAAACAAATAAGTGTTATGTTGTTTTTATTATGATTGTTTCACCGTGTAAACAAATATTTGAATGTTGTGTGTTTTTTGTGTGCTTCTTGGATGTATTCACATTTTTATATATGCTATTAGATGAACAAAAAAATCAACATGTTATTTGTTGTAATTTTTATGGGTTTGTATCCCCTTGGTTTATTTTATTTGCATGGGGCATATTTAAATTTGTATTTAAGAGGAAAGGTTGCTTTTGCAATGATGAGACTCATCTTGGAGGATGGGTATGTTACATAGTTCAGCATAGTGATCAAATCATCGAATGCGTTGAGAATAGTTGTCATGTCCAGTGAAAAGCTAATTGCGTGCACGCTATTGTAACACACCCGATCCCTAAGTACCCTTTCTAGGGATGGGGAATCAAAATTTTTCTTACTCTAATTACCTTGAATCCTCTGTTTTAGGTCTTCATCCTCTTCTACTTTCTTGTAGCTTTCTAATGATTGCTACTAGGCTCAAATTCGAGCTCTGGATTACAAGTTATGGCCTCCCAAAGATCTTAGGATACTATTAGATGAGGGCCGCATGGGTCCATCTCGTTCATACCATCTCCAAATACCTATGTCCATGGTGGAATTTCATCCATCATTCAATTCGACGGTGGAACTTGATACTCATTTAACACATAAGCTGGAGGGAAGTTCGATGTTTGGTGCTAAACGCCCCTTCTCCTTTCTATACGCATGTCCTCTGGAGTCTTGAATTACCGAACTCCCAAAGGAGCCCAAAATCTCTCCACGTGGCTCCAACCTTATGGCCTTTCAACTTGTCTACGAAACTACACCCTATAAATTCAGAGTCTTGAAGTCCGAGACTATCGAAGGGTCCACCCTCACACATGGTGATGTATTAAATGCAGAGGCTAGGAAAGGCGTGTCCCTAGAACTCCACCCACCAAATGGACCAAGCAAGTATGTGAAAGGGGTGACACATGGTAAGGCATAGATGACACATGGCCCCTACAATAAGTGACATGTGTCACATTTTAATGGGCATATAGAGTCTGAGAAACATACTAATCAAGGTGACATGTGGCACGTCAATCATGGGTCCATGTCACCCTGGGTGATGTTAGTGTGCCACATCACTCCAGAATGATATCCTTTCAATACCCTTAGATCTCATGGTTGAGATGCATACACATAGATTCCTTGATCTATGGTCTCCGTTACTTCGTATCTTCAACGTCCGAAAGATTCACTGTGTGACTTCCTCCTAACTCCCGTAGTGGTCAATGTCGGGCTAACCCCGATATGGATAAACGGTCATGGGAGATCTCGAAGGTTCCCTAGATCTATGGTTCTCCTTACTTTGTGGCTCTTAAATTCAGAGGTTTTAGTGTTATGACAACTTCTCTCTCCCGAAGTAGGGCTCTGCTAAAGTACCATGCACTAGTCCCTCCACTGGTTGATCGGATAGTTAAGAGGGTTCTTAACAAATTCCTTAGATCAATGACATACATCAATTCATGACTCCAACATTCAGGGAATTTGGTGTTATAATACCTTTGTTTTCCTGAAGTGGTAAACATTGAACTTACCTCGATGTAGATCCAATGGCCAGGGGGAATCCCAAATACCTTCGCATCTGTAGCTCACGTTACTTCACGATCGGTAAATGGGTCAGGGTTTAACAGAGGGATGAATCTATTTGCCATGGTTAGGGAAACTTCAAGACGTTGGTCAACATTATGGGTAACTGTAACACACGTTCCCTTTGGTTGGTTTGAAAATGGTAAAGTCATAACACCCCAAAACTATGAACTCTCAGAGTTTCAAAGCTAGGAAGGCTTAGCTACTTTAGGGCCTAGTGCAGGGTTGCCATACCTTAGTCATATGGGTCCTCCAAAAATTTTCATGGGCTACATGCTAATCCCTTACCCATGAATTGGTTAAGGACATGGACATGAGCCTTCATTCACATAGGTGAAGGGTATGAAGGAGGCACCCTCCTTCCACATACTTTGAACTTGGTATTCCCGCGATCGTAGATTCTAGAGGTAGATAGGACTTAAGTATTCTAGTTAATCCTACCCTGACTCTCTTGTAGACTTACGCCCCATAACTCTCTAGATACTAAGCTAAGGAAAAAAAAATACCATTCAAAATCACGGGTTTACAGAGAGACAATACACATTTATACCTTAATAATTCAATACAAAAATTAGTCATAGACACATATATATATAATCAATCATCATTTCCGTTTCAGTACACAGAGTATGAAAATACTTATCAGAAAATCAGAATCGTGAAGTGACTATTGAAAGGGGTGTTTGTTTCCACCCAACCGTAGGCACAACCACTCCTAAACAAATTTACTATTGGCCACCCCCAAGATAGACCATAATTCTATAAGAAAGACTCTTTTTCTTGCTCCATGATAGTCAAGGATGGAGGTTACTCTCCTCCTCCCACAAGGGCTTGGCAACTAATTTTATCTATACCAAGCAAGGGGGTCTACACGAGTAATTCCATAGTCACACGTTAGCTCCGTTTATTTTATTGGACTGAAAACACTGCCAACAACTTGTTGCACCTAGAACGAGCTTGTTTTTCAGTTCTCCTTCGAACCAAAGAGATGCAAGCATTATTCTCTCTTTTGGAGATTGTTCTCTCCACTCTGTTTCCTCACAAATCTACCTCTGTCCATGAATTTACTTCCTTTCTTTCCTTCCCCATCACGATTGTGTGGGTCCAAATCCCCAGTGCACGGTCAGGTCTGTAAGTCTTGAATATGGGTACTCTTCCCCATCTCCTCATTAAGTCTTAAGGAGGAATTTTCCAACTACCAACATGACTGGTAATTCATTTATGGGTCAGAGGACTGTTCTAGGTCTGAGCAATTAAATCCAGTGAAATACTGGTTTGGTGGGGTTCATCTCAACCATTTCTGGTTGCCCTCACCATCTCTCTCATAACATCATGGTCCATCTTGGAAAACCCCCTTTTCAATAGTTAAGAAACACTATCCATATTTAATTAATAACATAAATACATACATTACCTTTTATAACAAAAGATTCATCAAATCCAACATTCACACATATTCAGTCTACCATAATATTTTGGAAAGTTATAGTTATATTTACAAGCTGGGGAAGCAAGGGTATTACAGTCCACTCCCCCTTAATGGAACATCGTCCTCGATGTTCTACCTACCGATGTTCTCTGTATTTACAAAAGTAAACAAATATGGATATGCTTGTTTCATGGAATCCTCCATTTCCAATGTAGCTTCATCTGGACCAAAGTGTTTCCAATACACTTTGACCTATGCATTGGTTCTGTTACTAAGTGGGGTTTCATTCCTATCTATTATGCATTGGGTTTTTTGTAGGAATTCTCCCTTTGGTTCCACCTAAATCATAGACTGGTCAATTATATGATTAGAATCATGTACATATTTCTTCAATAACGAAACATGGAAAACATTGTGAGCCTTTACTGTGGGAGGAAGTGCTATCCTATATGCTACAGTCCCCACTCTATCCAAATTTTCAAAGGGTATACAATACCTAGGTGCTATCTTGGCATGGGCTCCGATTCTCAAGGCGATTTTTTTGGTTCTAACTCAGAGATACACATGATCCCTTGTTTTGAACTCTCTAGGAGTCCTTTTTCTGTCGGCATAAATTTTTTGTCTATCCCGAGCCACTTTTAGGTTATGTTTTATTTGAATTACTTGTTGTTCCATTTATTTCAGCATGTCTATCACTATTCTAATTCTATCTACTGGGTTATCCCAACTGATTGGAATTTTGCATTGTCTACCATATAGGGCTTCAAAAGGGCTCATCTTCAATGGCTCTTGATAGCCATTGTTGTAGGAAAATTCTACTAGTGGTAGGTGTTATCACACAAAGCAGCATGAACACAGGTGAGAAAGTGTAGTATGTAATGATAAAAATCCCCTGTGACCGTTCGATGTGGCACTATCTCTAAGCGTAGATGGAAAGAATCCAAAGTTAGCATGCAGATAAATTTTGGCGGGGTCGCTAAAGTAGCCGGCGCACCCAGATACCAGGCCCTTTTCAGATCAATGACATTAGATCATTTCGGGGCCTCAATGTGTGTGGATGATAAAATATGAGGGGCAGGACGAAATGCAAACCATTGTTTTTCAAGGTGGTGACATGGCGAGCAACGATGCATTTTAGGCGCAAAAGTGGTGTGAGCCTAAACCACTTCCCGCGGCCTTGAAATCACGTGAACAATTAATGGCCTATCCAATGTTGATAAGTGGCTGCTTGACAATTATCCTGCCGAGCTCCAATCCCAAGGAGGGGTAAACCAATGAGCGAGGATTTACTTTCACAACCTCAATGCCCAATCCAGCAGTGACAAGTGGTCAACCATCTATCGTCTCGTCACACTTCAATATCGATGAAGATCGAGTTAATGAAGCAAGGACTGGTAATTGAAACTTCATCTCAACCCATAAATGGAAGGCTCGGAAGTTATGGCTAAGGAGACATGACCATCAACAAGGTACATCGATGGTTGGTTTTTCTGCAGATCCACACTGAACCTTGTTTGCGTTTGAAAAAAGGGAACACACACAGTATGACAGAGGAATGCTTAGACGCAAATCTTTGAATGAAATCGCCAGATCACACTCTTGGAAGTTGTGAACTGATCTGAGTATAAATAGATCAGTTTGATATTTTGTTATGGTCGTTGAATGGTTGAGCAAAGATCCCTGCTATGTAATTTTTGATACCAGAACTGTTCTTTGGTTATGTATCAAACTTGAGACTTTTGCATTAATAGAAGTCAACTTCCCTCATATCTTTGTTAAAACTGTGCTGAAAATCTCGGGCATGGCGGATCCAGTCGACGGTTGTGGTTCTATTGTAATGTAGGTTTGATTATAGTATTGTCGTGACCAGTTTTAGTCAACTTATTTGTTATCTTATTTTCCCTTACATTGAAAGGCTCAGGCATGGAGGATCCAGTCGAGTGGTTGTAGTTGCATGGTAAAGTAGGTTTGATTATTATGCTGCTGTAACATATTTCAGTGTCTGAAACTTACATTCAAGAATTCTCTTGAGCCTGAGTTTTTCTTCACCAAGCTGTTTGAAGGTTGGATGCTCATGGTAGTTGTTGTCCCTTGACCAAGTTTTGAGGACTCTTGGTCATGTTTGACCTATTTTAGGGACTTCGACAACTTGTCAAAGTTGGAGCGCAAGATGAAGAGGAGATCACATGATTTCGACCCCTTTTTAGGGATTTTTGGGTTTTGGGATCATGTAATGGGTATGGGAATGTTAGTCCATTAGTTTACCCATGCATAGTCCTATTTTGTAATATATATAAGACTAGGCGATGAAATAAGTAGAAGTTGTAAGGAATGGCTAAGTGCTAAGGTTGGATCTGTGTGATCCAAAGTTGTTGATGCTTTGTGCATTCTGTGTGAGACTTACAGAGCTAAGTGCAAGTCATTTTAAGAGACCGTGGAAGGCTGTGTGCTTATATATACTCAAATAAGGAGGATCTAGCAAGCTGCACAGATCTCCTATCCTCTGCGAAGTAGGGTTTTGTGGCTCTGTTCATGTAACTGATTGAAGAAGCTAATAAAGAAGACAAAGAGTTGGTGGATGTAGCCCCAGGGTGGGGGTGAACCACGTATATGATGTGTTTCTCTGCTTTGTGGGATGTGTTTATGTGTTTGCTTGCTAAATGATTTAGTATAGATGAATGCTAGATAGAACTGATGTTGATTTGTGCTTATTAAGGAGACTGAATATTAGATTTGACTTATGTGAGTATGCTTAGTGCATGAATCTGCTAGATCTAATGTGTTCCCTTTGTGCTTAGTGCTATTAGAAGTGGATCTGGTTGAATACTTTGATGCTCAGTAATTAAGGTTTATCTATGCTGTTACTAAGAACTGGATAGTGATGAATGTTTACTGCTAAGTGCTCTGTTGAATGTTAGAATCACAAGTTTGTGTCCTAGCTAAGGTTGCAGACATTTGAGTCTTGCAACCACCCCTACCTCTACCTTGGGTGATACTTCATCTACTTCACAGGTGTTTCCAAAAGGGTCGATAGTTAGGGTTTTGTTGGTGCACTGTTGAACCCTGGGTTTGCCCCTGTGCTGACAAATGGTTCGAGAACACTTTTTATAACCGTGAATTTGAGCTTGTAGATTAGTTTATTTTCACATAGTGATCATCGCTCTATTTCCATCTATCCCATTGTATTAAAAGATTTCTCTTTGAAGCCAAGATTTTCAACCCCAAGCATGTATTCCAGATGAGTTCAGTGTCATAGAGAAAGTTGTTGAAGAAGTTCTCATCAACCTCATGACCGAAGGAGTAATGTCGATGTCTACAGGTGTATAAGCGTCATCGACGAGAGGAGTGAAAGCCTCTCCATTGATTTCTCACGGATCGGGGCCATCTCGATCAACAACAAAGAAGCGAACCAAACATAGAGATGATCTAGCCAACGACAAATTAATTCCATTTATATTACCTGACTATAAACCACCTCTATCCAGTGCCGTAAGTCATGATAGTGTACCCATAGATTTCGAGTACACCATGGTCACTACGTACCTCCCGAAAGGGAAACGTGCAGTTCAAGCGCAACAAGACAAGATCACAACGTTGAAGTTCAGTGACTTCAACCTTAGAGATCATAAGAACCAAAGCATGCTAAATCTGCTAAATCTAGATGTGGATGTCTTAGAAAAATGGCTAAATCTGCTAGAAGGTTATTTCTCTGTCCACAATTTTTCCAACATTGAAAAGATCACCTTCGCACTCCTCAAGGACGTACTGTTATAACCCTATATTGCACTATACTTGCTTACCTGGCATCAAGCCTACTCATGCCTCGTCCTAGCCAAAGCCATGCTGAACAATTCCTCAAAAAACCACTCAAAACAAGCAACCCGCGCCCTAACTTCTCCCTGGGCGC
>JZKD02S1001157.1:861422-892255 GCA_000966675.3 Picea glauca
TTTTATAGGCTAGAAGGAGCTAGGGTTTTTGGTGAACTCTCGGCCATGCATGGCTCGACGTTCCAGTTAACTGACAAAAAGCCTCGTGTCCCGGCGGAAACTTTCCTGATTTTTTTTCTTTGTTAGGTACCCGCGAGCTGTTTTGGGTTAGCCTGCGGATACCCGCGTGCAGTATAAGGACAACAAGCGGATGCCCGCGCCCAGGGAGAAGTTAGGGCACGGGTTGCTTGTTTTGAGTGGTTTTTTGAGGAATTGTTCAGCATGGATTTGGCTAGGACGAGGCATGAGTAGGCCTGATGCCAGGTAAGCAGGTATAGTGCAATATAGGGTTATAACACGTACCCCATGTCAAACATTGGTGGGAAACTTACTCGGAGCAAAGTTGCATAGAGGAATATGGAATATATGGGGCTGAGCCCACTTGGTATTTTTTTGTGGATGCGGTCAAGGAACAATATGACCCTGTTGATAACTGTGATGAACCATACATGAGATGGACTGCATTGCGGCAAGAGAAGAGCCAAACAATGCAGGAGTTCACAAATACTTTCCATACCTTGTGCACCAAGCTGAGTATTAAAGACTAGGAGCACCATCTAGTTTTGAAAATACCATGGGGCTCTACATAGGTACATTCAAACCAAAATGGATTTCCTAAACATCTCATCATTGGAAGATGATTATCAATATGATGTAAAAATCGAGAAGAAATTTAGGCACCAGAAAAAATGGGAGTTCAGGTCTGCAAATCTGCAACAATCAAAGCATGATAAAGACAACCCTAACCAACAACCTTCTGAAAACTAGTCCAAGACACATGAAAAGAAGGGTAAAGGAAATAAAAAATAATGACACTGGGAAGTGGTGCGACTTCCACAAAATCCCCTGGAACAACACAGATGAATGTCGCTCGAAACAATCATTGGTGGATGAAATCAAAGACAAGGAGCTGAACCCTAATTAAAATTTGATCCGGAAAAAATGAAAGAAGACAGGTCATCAACGCAGACCTCACTACTACTATTGCGACAAAAACAATTCAACTAGAAGAACTAGTAGATCCTGAAGAGGGGGGGGGGCGCCTCTTCCATTCATAGATATGGGTGAAGGGGACCCTGCTACATTTTGTTGTTGATAGAGACAACTAGAATAGCCTCATCTCAACTGAGCTTGCCAAATAGTTGGGGTTGTCAAAAACACCACACCTGCAACCATACAACATCGGGTGGCTTCACCAGGGATGGGATATCCATGCCAACCAATAGTGCCACCTGTCCTATGGCATACATCCCTTTAAGGATAAGGTAGTGTGTGATATTTCCCCTCTTGACATATGTGATCTTGTTTCGAGCCAACCATATATGTGAAAACATAATGCTATTTATGAGTCTTGACCCCATAGTGTCATTATTACTTTGGGGGGTCAGCTATACAAGATACCATAGGTAGTTCTGACTATTTTCCCACCAAAACAGTGCCCCAGGGTAATATCTCATACTGCAAAATTCAACCTCTTCACATTCTATTTAAAGGATGCATAGAAGGCCACTGCAACCACTGCAACCTCAACACCTTCTATCCAACATAATCATATTGTAGAAGAGAAAGAAGATATTTTTTCTTCACCTACAATGGTTCCTACATAATGCCCCATCAAACCTAGAGACAACAGGTTGGTGGAATAGATTCAACCCCGCTAGCAATAGGTTCATGACAACCTTCCACAGACCAAGCAACACTACTTCTCTATCAAGGCACACATATCACCATGATTCAGATTCAAAAAATGCTTTCCCCTCTTTCCCGAGCACTCAACACAATGGAGACCATTGCTTCCTAAGGAAGAGGACTGATCCAGGTGGATATTGGTGGCCACCCACCTGTTCAAAATTCCAATTGTCTCATCTTGATAATTTTCATTTCAACACATTTCTCTATAATGGAGACATTTCTTTGTAATTATGGGTTTTGTACTTCTAGGGCTATCATGAATCCCTTCAGAACATCCAGGTGGATAATTGTGGCTGCCCACCTATTCCAACTGGCTTATTTTGGAATTTTTCATGTTAGTACATCTGTCTGTACTTCCAGGGCTGTTTTGGGGCCCTAAATAATGTTTTCTTGGCTTGGAACAATCAATCTATAGACAAAGTCAATGTTTGATAGCATAATGTGTAGTTCTCAAAAATACCTTTTCAACAGTCTTCCATACACCTAAGATGGAGATCATATGCAAAAGTTATGACCCAGAGAAGTTGATGCACTAACTTACCCTAATGGGGCCCACATGACTTTTGGCGCTTCATCTCATAGGGTTAGTTTTTTGGATGTCTAGGGTTTTGGAATTCATAGTTATTATAAAAATGCCTCCAGAGCCTCATTGTAATCATCTTCTTGCTAATGAGCATAGTTGTCACATGTCTTCTCATAGATAAAGCTGCCACCATTCTAGTGAGTCTTGCACTCTGTATTTTTACAGTCTCTGAACATTTCTTTCATTAATAGAAATCATGTATTGATGTATTTATCTATTTCTCTATTTCTGGAAATAATTATGTGTATTTCATTGTAATATCTTTTCTTTCATTTCATTCTGAAAATAATCTGGATCACTAGAGGATCGAATCTCCTTGTGGACTCATAGCCTCATCTCTAGGTGGTATGTTGTTGATATTTGGAACAACAACGCCTATGGCTAGGAGGTTCATCTTTCGTATGCAACCATTTGGTTATAGTTATAAACAAATAAGTGTTTTGTTGTTTTTATTATGATTATTTCACTGTGTAAACAAATATTTGAATGTTGTGTGTTTTTTGTGTGCTGGCTGGATGTAGTCACATTTATATATATGCTATTAGATGCACACAAAAATCAACATGTTATTTGTTGTAATTTTTATGGGTTTGTTTCCCCTTGGTTTATTTTATATGCATGGGCATATTTAAATTTGTATTTAGAAGGAAATGTTGTTTTTGCAATGACGAGACTCATCTTGGAGGATGGGTATGTTATAGAGTTCAACGCGGTGATCGAATCATCGCATGCATTGAGAATAGTTGTCATGTGTAGTACAAATCTGATTGCATGCACACTATTGTAACACACTCGATCCCTAAGTACCCTTTCTAAGGATGGGGAATCAAAAATTTTCTTACTCTAATTACCTCAAATCCTCTGTCCGAGGTCTTCATCCTCTTCTACTTGCTTGTAGATTTCTAGTGACTACTACCAGGCTCAAATTCGAGCTTTGGATTGCAAGTTATGGCCTCCCAAAGATCTTAGGACACTATTAGTTGAGGGCCACATGGGTCCATCTCATTCATACCATCTCCAACTACCTACGTCCATGGTGGAATTTCATCCATCGTCCAATTTGACGGTGGAACTTGATACTCATTTAACACATAAGCTAGAGGAAGTTCGATGTTCGATGTTGAATGTCCCTTCTCCTTTCTGCATGCATGTCCTATGGAGTCTTGAATTCCCTAACTCCCGAAGGAGCCCGAAATCTCTCCACGTGGCTCCAGCCTTTTGGCCTTTCAACTTGTCTACAAAACTACACCCTAAAACTCCGTGGTGATGTATTAAATGCGGAGACCAGGAAAGGTGGGTCTCGAGCACTCTACTCGCCAGATGGACAAAGAAAGTATGTTCTAGGGGTGACACATGGTAAGGAAGAGATGACACATGCCCACTACAATGGGTGACATGTGTCACATTTTAATGGGCATATAGAGTCTGAGAAACATACTAATCAAGGTGACATGTGGCACATCAGTCATGGGTCCATGTCACCTTGGTTGATGTTAGTGTGATGCATCACTCCAGAATGATAGCCTTTCGACACCCTTAGATCTTATGGTTGAGATGCGTCCACATAGATTCCTTGATCCATGGTCTCCATTACTTCGTAACTTCGACGCCCGAAAGATTCGCTGTGTGACTTCCTCCTAGCTCCCACAGTGGTCAATGTCGGGCTACCTCGATATGAATCAATGGTCATGGGAGATCCTGAAGGTTCCCTAGATCTATGGTTCTCCTTACTTTGCGTCTCTGAAATTCATAGATATGACAACTTCTCTCTCCCGAAGTAGGACTCTGCTAAAGTACCATGCACTAGTCCCTCCACTGGTTTATTAGACAATTAAGAGGGTTCTTAACAGACTCCTTAGATCCATGACTTACATCAATTCATGACTCCAATGTATAGGGAGTTTGGTGTTATAATACCTCTGTTCTCCCAAAGTGGTCAACGTCGAACTTACCTCGACATAGATCCAATGGCCAGGGGGACTCTCGAATACCTTCGCATCTGTGGCTCATGTTACTTCACGATCGGTAAATGGGTCAAGGTTTAACAGTGGGGCAAATCTATCTGCCATGGTTAGGGAAACCACCAGACATTGGTCAACCTTGTGGGTAACCATAACAAAAGTTCCCTTCGATCGTTTTGCAAATGGTAAAGTCATAACACCCTGGAACTACGAACTCTTGGAGTTTCAAAGCTAGGAAGGCTTAGCTACTTTAGGGCCTAGCGCAGGTTTCCCATACCTTGGTCATATGGGTCCTTTGAAAATTCTCATGGGCTACACGCTAATCCCTTAGCCGTGAGTTGGTTAAGGACAAGACATGAGCCTTCAGTCACACAGGTGAAGGGTCTAAAGGAGGCACCCTCCTTCCACATAGTTTGAACTTTGTATTCCCGCGATGGTAGATTCCAGAGGTAGACATGACTTAAGAATTCTAGTTAATCCTATCTCGAATCTCTTGCAGACTTATGTCCCATAACTCTCTAGCTACTAAGATAAGGAAAACAAAATACCATTCAAAAGTATGGGTTCATAGAGAGACAATACACATTTCTACCTTAATAATTCATTACATAAATTAGTCACAAACATATATATAATCAATCATCATTTCCGTTTCAGTACACAAAGTATGAAAATACTTATCAGAAAATCAGAATCGTGAAGCGACTACTGAAAGGGGTGCCTATTTCCGCTCAAATGTAGGCACAACCACTCTTGAACGGATTTACCATTGGCCACCAGCAAGCTAGACCATGATTCTATGAGAGAGACTCTTTGTTCTTGCTCCACGATAGTCAGGGATGGAGGTTACTCTCCTCTCCCACAAGGGCTTGGAAACTGATTTTCTCTGTACCAAGGAAGGGAGTCTACATGAGTAATTCCATAGTCACACATTAGCCCCGTTTATCATCTTGGACTGAAAATGCTGCCAACAACCTGTTTCACCTAGAACGAGCTTGTTTCTTAGTTCTCCTTCGAACCAGAGAGATGCAAGCACTATTCTCTAATTTGGAGATTGGTCTCTCCACTTTGCTTCCACATAGATCTACCTCCGCCCACGAATTTACTTCCGTTCTTTCCTTCCTTGGCATGATTGTGTGGGTTCGAATCCCCAACACATGGTTAGGTATTGAAGTCTTGAATATGGGTACTCTTCCCCATCTGCTCATTAAGTCTTGTGGAGAACATTTCCAACTACCAACATGACTGGTAATTCATTTTGGGTTAGAGGACTGTTCTATGTCCGAGCAATTAAATCCAGTGAAGTAGTAGTTTGGTGGGGGTCATCTCAACCATTTCTAGTTTCCCTCACCATCTCTCTCATAACATCATGGTCCATCTTGGAAAACCCCCTTTTAAACAGTTAAGAAACACTATTCATATTTAATTAATAACATAAATACATACAATACCTTTTATAACAAAAGGTTCATCAAATCCAACATTCACACATATTCAGTCTACCATAGTCTTTTGGAAAGTTATAGTTATATTTACAAGCTAGGGGAAACAAGGGTATTACAATCCCCTCCCCCTTAAAGGAACATCATCCTCGATATTCTACCTACCGATGTTCTCTGTATTTACAAAATTAAACAAAAATGGATATGCTTGTTTCATGGAATCCTCCATTTCCCACGTAGCTTCATCTTCACCAAAGTGTTTCCATTGCACTTTGACCTATGCAATGGTTTTGTTCCTAAGTGGGGTTTCATTCCTGTCTATTATGTGTTGGGGTTTTGGCAGGAATTCTCCCTTTGGCTCCACCTGAATCATAGAATGGTCAATTATATGATTAGAATCATGTACATATTACAAAATGGGCCTAAACGTGGGTAAACCCATGTGCTGACATCCCTTTCCCATTACATCAACCCAAAACCCTAAAATGGACCCCAAAATAGGTCTTGCTTCCTTATTTTCTGCTTCATGTTGCACTCCTTCCTTGGCAAGTTGTCGCAGCCCCAAAAGTGGTCGAGTAAGACCAAGTACTCTTCAAAACTTGGTTAAGGGCCAACAGGCCCCCAACACTCACCTATGACTCATCCCGAGTCACTTAGGTTTGACAAATTATGCTTCGAACACCTCAATCTTGGCTCGAGAAGCTTCGACCTACTACAGTGCGACAACCTCTTATTTAGTAAATTCCTGGAGTACTGTGTCATTGAGAAGTCCTTCCAGGCACTGTTCTGCAGCGAGGACACCCTATTCTAGTTGAGATCCTTGGCTTTCAAGTTCGACAAACAGTTGACATGCCTTCTCTTGGAGTGGCTGTAGTCATTGAGAGACATCCATTACTTTAATTTGCAGCGTGTGTAATTGTTGTTGGGCTGTGCCTTGCTCTGCGAACCTCTTCATTCTTTCGACTGGGGTCATGGAATTCAGCTACGCTTGTAGCATGTCTGCATGCTTATTTTCTTCGTGGAGTTGTGCCTCCAATGTCTGCAATTCTGGATTCTCTGCGAGGGTTTCATAGGTCTTGGCACTTCTGGTGCTTAGCTACCTACATTCTTAAGCCAATTTTTTTAATCGATCGACTGCGCTTCGAGTAGTGGCTTCTCTTAGATCTCTTATCTCTTGGGGTGTCTCAGGCACGGTGTGGAGCTCCATATCCATGATGCAATGTTGAAGTTTCTGGATTACTTCTTCCAGTTGGGTCACCTACTGTGGAAGATGATCTTCCATCTTAACTTCTATGATTGTCACAGAGCGTAGTGCCTTGTGAACTCTTTCTTGTGTTTCAAGTTGCTCTGCTGTAACTGGGATTTTTCCTCCTCTCATTTCGCTTGTAAATCAAGATGCTCCTACTTTTCCTTTCTCCGTCGCTCTTCATGTGCGCTCTGTGCTTGCACCAAAGCCTAGGTGGATTTTTCCATGTCTTCTTGAGCTCTTCGAAGGTGAGCTTTGACTTTCTCGACAATCTTGGCGTAACTGTGTGGGCTCATCTTCTGTTCCTGATATTTCCATTATTAACGGTGTCGTAGAAGCCATTTGGATTGACTGAAGTGCCTGCTGCACTTCTTTGAATTCACCTGTGATCCAACAAAATAGTTCCTCCTTCTTTGCTTCTTGATTTTCCGTGAGCTCTAATGAGACATCATTCAATGCGACAATGAAGAAGTCAAAATCATCTGGGGTAAGCATAGTCTTAAGCGTGGTTCGAGTGGCCTTAGTTTTATTTCTCGATGAGGGCCTCGATTGGGTAATCTTCCTTTTCTTGGAGGGATCTACCTCGTCCCTAGGCGAGGTAACCTTTCCTTTGCTCTATTCAAATTCTGTGCCCCCTAGTTCTTCATCGTCACCTCCCTTCGCAAGTGAGAGCAAATCAATCTTCATGGATGTGCTGTGGATATCTTGAACTTCCACATCCTTCTTAGTCTTGCACGGTCCTGGTGTATCTAGAATAGCTTCAGGGCTATCTACGTCGGGCATCTCTGTGGAGTCTACTGCAACAAGAAGGTCTATCGACCATTACTTGGTAATTTCCTCCAAGTCATCTTCTGTTAGCTTGTAATATGACTGGAGTTGTTGTTTGTGCTCATCTGTGCGCACTGTGATGTAGGTGAAGTGACAATCTGTGTTGAATTTCATCAAAGGTCGAAACCTATGAAGAGTGTTGGGTGTAATGTGTGGTGTAGACTGAATGGTATTCCTCAACTGAATGTAGTACGCATGGAAGATGACATTGGAATGCTACTGTTTGTCCATGTCGCTGGAGTACCACAACGTATAGAACTTTGCGGCCAGGGGTTTGAAGGGTTCAATCTCCAGAAATGCGGCTCCCTTGGCCAGTTCCCATGTGATGAATGTGATGAGTATGAGAAACCAGCTAAAGTGGAACTCATACCCTTGGTCCTGTGCTTGTCTACAATCAAGCTCTAGCTGATTTATGAGGTATTTGACCTAGTTCATTTGTAGACCCTCCGTGCACTTCCCTATGAGGTCAACTAGAAATCTGGTCACTTGTGTTGGTCTATTTTTTTGGACTAACTTGCCTATGATCAGTTGGAAACCAAAGCATACTGCTTCATTCTCAATGGAGGCTACCTTGTAACCTCACTTTCCTTTCTCCATATTTCCATATGTGTCTTTTATTCATTGAGTGAGAGCACGATCTGCGGTCTTTCCAGGGTAAAAGTCCTGCGGGTCAGGGTCCTGCATGCTTAGCCCAGTGATCTGATTGATCAGAATCGGATCCACAGTGATCCGCCGATCCAACCGTAGGTATCCTCCATGGTAGCAGGACAACTACATTCAAAAACAAGCATTTACTTCCTGATGCCTCCAGAAATGTGGAATCTTCATTACATTGAGGAGGGTTGACTGTGCAAGGTTATGGGTCCATTGCTGTGGTAAAATATTGGGGTTATTTCCTTTTGTAATAGTCAAATACTTGTGTGGGGATAGCACACTATATACCTTGCGATCTCCAAGGTTAAATCACTGAACTTCAACGAGGTGAGCTTCTCCTGGTCAGCATGAACTAAGTGCACCCCTTTCAGGAGGTATGTGATGACTACAACATAGTCGAAGTCTGTGGGTACAGAGTCTCGATTCATTGGTCCGCTTAGTGGTGTGATATATTTAGGCAAGATGTTTGGGATCATATTCATAGTGTCTAAGTCATTTTCGAGCTTAGATCATCTTTGCGAAGGCGGTTGGGATGGTCCTGCTTGAGCAGTGGAAGGGGAAGTTGGTAGTACGCCCGAGGATGATGCCTGTACACCTGTAGACATTCCACATTCTGAAATGACTCTCTCATCCATTAAATCAATTAGAAATTCTTCAATAATTTTCTTAGCAGCACTCAGCTCGTTGGACATACAAACTTGGGTCAGCTGGCTTGAGTGCAAAATGAATTTAGAGACGACAGTGAATAGTAAGGAAATGATCTCAGGGCAAGTAAATATTAGGGTTCATGCTCAGATTGTCAGTTAGCAAAAAATATTCTCAGTGCATGGTGCATCAGGTTAAGTAGGAAATCTCAGCAATGGTCTTTTTATAATGGACATGGGGCCTTCATTAACTCTGTTCTATCCATTTTTGTACTATCCAATGGTCTAGTGGTAACCCATAACTATTTTTTGATCTGTTCGGAGCAGCGGTTGAATGGGTATATCGGTTCCAACAACTATATTGCTTCGTCGTGGCGAAGTACTCTATGTCATTGTTCTGATATTTCGGCAAAGCTCCCATTCTGTAATTCTTCTTGCCGTGAAGTGTCCTCTAGAACCTCTTGTAACCTTACATTATTATCCCTTTTCTTTCTGAACTTCCTAGCCTTCTTCCCAGTGAGTTTCATCTTAGTAATTCTCTTACCATTCTGATGTTTATCTTCTGTGGTCTTAGTTACTTCGTGTTGTTGAAAATATTTCTTAGGGTTCCTTGATAATACTTCTTCTGTATCAAAAATAGGTAACTAGATATTTTGCGGATCCTCAGGTGTTATCTTAGCTTCGACATCAGAGGTACTAATATTAAATATCTATGATCTTCTCTTTTGTTCTTCACTCAATTGTGCCATCCTTCTGGTAATAAATTCTTTTAACTCTTGCTTCTTCTGTTCCAACACTATCTCTTCTTCTCTTCGTCTGGCCCGTTGTCTATCAATCCAGGGTTTTCCTATGAGCATGGTAAATGGGGCGTTGTCTTCAAAAAATTTAATGATCTCAAAGTATTCCTCTGTCGAAGTTCCATTGATAGTCATAGGTATCTGGGCGAGCCTTCCACATAGGTTTACTAGCTTTCCTTTGAATAAACTTGTTCCTCCTAGGGAAGGGATCATGCCAGGATTTCCTATAGCTTCCCAAGTTCTTTTTGGCATAATGTTCACTTGCGCTTGTTCATCAAGAGTACAATCAATTTCAAAGTTCCCTATTCTTTCTTCGATTTTCTCCTTTTCTTTGAAGATCTCTGATAGCCTAACATGTCGGTGGTCATTCAAGGTATCTCTCATCTGTAGAAATATCTTTTCTAATTCCTTCTAGGTTTCTGCTATAATCTTGGTCTCTTGATCTCCCTCAGGGTTTGCTTGTTCCATATTCAACTTCTCAAACCTAGCAATCATACTAGGACAATCCAATACTTCATGGTCCATAGCCTTACAATAGAGACAACTAAGTCTTCTCCTAGGGAATTATTTAGCAAGATGTCTCGGTCATTTGCAACTATAACATAGGGTTAAGCCTCTCGTCTATTTAGATGTTCCCCAAATCCTTCTATAATGTGCACCAGGATCATGGTGGCTAACTTGCAATTTTTTTTTTCTAGGAACTTGCATCCACTTGTTAGTCCAGACATTCTTTCGATGCATAGGTGTAACATATCTATCACTATACTTATCATATCTATTCATATCAAAATTTCTTTCATCTATTAATGCCCTAGTTTTGAAGCTAGGATAAAATCTATCAAACATATCTAGATCCATGCTTTAGAAACAAAAAAATTCACTTATCTTACTTCTATAGAGAAAAAAGCTTCCATATCTAAAACTTTGAACTATTCTTACCTTTATCAAGGCATAGAGATTACAGATCTTACCTTTTTCTTTGCAGATCTGACTTCTTTTCTTCAGATCTAAAATCTCTTTCTTTAGATATGACCTCTCTTTCTTCATATATGACCTCTCTTCTTAGCACAAAGATTCACAGGTCAAACATAACATTGTGCACTAGGGAAACAAATCTACACACATAACTTATTTCACACAAAGATTCTTCTTCTTCAGTTCCCAGCAATCACAGTTCCAGGTCCCAACAATGGAACCATTTGTTGGCATAGGGGTAGACCCAGGGTTCAACGCTAAAGAGCACACCAACAAATCCCTAACTATCGGCCCTTTCAGAAACACCTGTGAAGCAGATGAAGTCTCACCCAAGGTAGAGGCAGGGGTGGTTGCAAGACTCAAGTGTCTGCAACCTTAGTTGGGACACAGATATGTGATTATCTTTCTTACAATGCACTTAGCATCAGTTATTCCTTAACATACATTCATTAATATAATTCACAGAAGTCACAGAGCATCATAGTGAATACTTATACTAAGAATGATTCAGTACTTATTCACAACAATATAGGTTAGATTTAACAGATCAAGCACTAAGCATCTCATATATCATATCTAATGTTCATTCATTCATCAACATCACAGAGCATGACTAGATCTACTTAACCACATCAAGCACTTAGCAAAGAAAGAGACACATACATAAGAGAGAAGCACAAAACACTATACACACAATTACCGTGATTCACCCCCACCTTGGGGCTACATCCACAAAGTCTTCTTTATATTATCTCGGTCAAGCAGTTACAACACAGAGCTCTAATGACCCTTACTTTGCACAGGACAAAAGATCTATGCAACTCGCTAGATCCTTCTTCCTTTCTCTTTATCATCAGACTATAACAACCTGCACTTAGCTCTCTGATCTCATGCACAAAGCACTCTAAGATACATCTGATCACACAGATCCCATTACTAGCAATAAGCTTTCATTCATACATCACACAAATGCACTATTTTTCTATCTCTCTTATCTTACTATCTATATTTCCTATTTATAGATTACAAAATGGGCCTAAACATGGGTAAAACCATGGGCCGAAATCCCTTTCCCATTACATCAACCCAAAACCCTAAAATGGACCCCAAAATAGGTCTTGCTTCCTTATTTTCTAGTTCGCGTTGCACTCCTTCCTTGACAAGCTGTCACAACCCCAAAAGTGGTCGAGTAAGACCAAGTACTCTTCAAAACTTGGTCAAGGTCCAACATAGGGCTTCAAAAGGGCTCATATTCAATGACTCTTAATAGCCATTGTTGTAGGAAAATTCTACTAGTGGTAGGTGTTATCACACAAAGCAACATCAACGCAGGCGAGCAGGTGCAGTCTGCAATGATCAAAATCCCCTGTGATGGTTCGATGTGGCACTATATTTAAGTGCAGATAGAAGGAATCCAAAGTTAGCATGTAGATAAATTTTGGCGGGGTCGCTAAAGTAGCTGGCTCACCCAGATATTAAGCCCTTTTTAGATCGACAACCTCAGATCTTTTTAGGGCCTCAACGTGTGCAGACGATAAAATCTGAGGGGTGGGCCGAAATGAAAGACATTGTTTTACAAGGTGGCGATGTGGTGAGAGACGATGCATTTCAAGTACAAAAGTGGTGTGGGCCTAAACCAATTCCCGTGGCCCCGAAATCATGTGCACAATTAATGGCCTATCCAATGTCGATAAGTGGCTGCCCGACAATCACCTTACCACACTCCAATCCCAAGGAGGGGTAAACCAGTGAATGAGGATTGCCTTTCATGACCTTAATGTCCAATCCAAAAACGAAAAGTGGTCACCCATTAGTCATCTCGTTGCGCTCCAATCCCGATGAAGATCCAGTTAATGAAGTAGAGACTAGTAGTTGAAACCTCATCTCAGCCCATAAATGGAAGGATCATAAGTTATGGATAAGGAGACATGACTGTCAACAAGGTACATCGATGGTCAATTTTTATGCAGATCCATGTTGAACCTCATTTGCGTCTGACAAAAGGGAACACACACAGTATGACAGAGGACTGCTCAAACGCAAAGCTTTGAAAGAAATCCCCAGATCACACTCCTGGCAGTTGTGAACTGATTTGAGTATAAATAGATCAGTTTGATATTTTTTTATGGTCGTTGAATGGTTGAGCAGAGCTCCCTACTATGTAATTTTTGATACCAGAACTGTTCTTTGGTTATGTATCAAACTTGATAATTTCACATTAATAGAAGTCAAATTCTCTCATATCTTTGTAAAAATTGTGTTGAAAAGTGTGGGCATGGAGGATTTGATCGAGGGTTGTGGTTCTATTGTAATGTAGGTTTGATTATAGTATTGTCATGACTAGTTTTAGTCAGCTTCTTTGCTATCTTATTTTCCCTTACACTGAAAGGCTCGAGCATGGATGATCCAGTCAAGTGGTTGTAGTTGCATGGTAATGTAGGTTTGATTATTATGCTGCTGTAACATATTTTAGTGTCTGAATCTTACATTCAAGGATGCTCTTGAGCCTGAGTTTTTCTTCACCAAGCTTCTTGAAGGCCGGATGCTCATGGCATTTTTTGGCCCTTGACCAATTTTTGAGGACTCTTGGTCATGTTTGACCTATTTTAGGGAATTTGACATCCCGTCGAAGACGGAGCATAAGATGAAGGGGAGATCGCGAGATCTCGACCCCTTTTTATGGATTTTTGGGTTTTGGGATCATGTAATGGGTATGGGAATGTCGGCCCATGAGTTTACCCATGATTAGGCCTATTTTGTAATATATATAGAAGACTAGGTGATGTAATAAGTAGAAGTTGTAAGGAATGTCTAAGTGATAAGGTTGGATCTGTGTGATCAAAATCTGTTGATGCTTTGTGCATTATGTGTGAGACTTGCAGAGCTATGTGTAATTCATTTTAAGAGACTGTGGAAGCATGTGTGCTTAGATCTACTCGGAGAAGGAGGATCTGGCGAGATATACAGATCTCATGTCCTCTACGGAGTAGGGTTTTGTGGCTCTGTGCATGTAACTAATTGAAGAAGATAATAAATAAGACAAAGAGTTGGTGGACGTAGCCCCGAGGTGGGGGTGAACCATGTATATGTTTTCTTTCTCTGATTTGTGCGATGCATTGATGCATTGATGTGTTTATGTATTTGCTTGCTAAATGATTTAGTATAGATGAATGCTAGATAGAACTAATGTTGCTTTGTGCTTATTAAGGAGAATGAATGTTAGATATGATTTATGTGAGTATGTTTAGTGCCTGAATCTACTAGATCTAATGTGTTACCTTTATTCTTAGTGCTATTATAAGTGGATCTATTTGAATACTACGATGCTCTATAATTAGGGTTTGTCTTCACTGTTGCTAAGAACTCAATAGTGATGAATTTTTACTACTAAGTGATCTGTTAAATGTTAGAATCACAGGTCTGTGTCTTAGATAAGGTTGTAGACATATGATTCCTGCAACCACCCTGCCTCTACCTCAGGTGATACTTCATCTGCTTCGCAAGTGTTGTCGAAAGGGCCGATAGTTAGGGTTTTGTTGGTGCGCTGTTGTAGCGATGAACCTTGGGTTTGTCCCTGTGCCAAAAAATGGTTCAAGAACACTTTTTATAACTATGAATTTGAGCCCGCAGATTAGTTTATTTTCACATAGTGATCATCGTGCTATTCCTGTCTATCCCATTGTATTAAGAGATTGCTTTTTGAACCCAAGATTTTCAACCCTGAGCGTGTATGTTAGATGAGTTCAACGCCGCAGAGAAATTTGTTGAAGAAGTTCTCATTGACCTCATGACCGAAAGAGTAATGTCAATGTTTATAGGTGTACAAGCATCATCGAAGAGAGGAGTGTAAGCCTCTCTGTCAATTGCTCGTGGATTGGGGCCATCTCGATCAACAACAGAGAAGAAAAAAAAACATAGAGATGAACTAGCCAACACAAAGTTAATTCCATCTATATTACTCGACTATATCCTACCTCTAGCCGATGTCGTAAGTTGTGATAGTGTACCCAAAGATTTTTGGTACACCATGGTCACTACGTACCTCCTGAAAGGGATACACCCAGTTCAAGCGCAACAAGACAAGATCGCAACATTGAAGTTCAGTGACTTAAACCTCAGAGATCATAAGAACCACAACATGCTCACCCCGTAAAAGTACCTAACTGGAATGAAGGGGAAGAAATCAAATATCATCCCTCAGCCATGGATGATGAGCCTCGCACAATCCACCTTGTTAAATGTCATGAAAATCCCACACTTCGGAAGACACCAAGAAGTCAACGCCTATGTCAAGTTGCTACTGTCATGTTACCATGGAAGTTACTTATAGCTAGACCTCCATATTACAATTGACCCAATGTTGATTCATAGGATCACAGGTTTGAGTATGCAAGGACTCAATCCATAGGAGCTCTACCCAAGAAAAGCCACAGACCGTGCACTAGCACAAAAGATTAAAGACACATACAATGATGTGGAGAATTGGACGTAAGGCTACAAGGTGATCCAAAATGGCATAGTGCACCTCGCCTGTCATTCAATTGCAGGGAAGTTAGTACGGAAGAACAGACCTACACAGGTCACGGGCTTTGTCGTCGACCTCATAGGGAAGTGTGTAGAAGGTTTACAGATGAACTGGGAAAAGTACCCGATGAACCAACTCGAACTAGACTGGCATGAAGCGCATGATCAAGGCTATGAGTTCCACTTCAGATGTCTCCTGATCCTTATCACCTTTATTTATTGGGAGATGCGAGAAGGTGAAAACTTCCCGGATATTGATCCTTTTGAGTCACTTGCCGTGAAGTTGACTATGCTATGGTATTCGAGTGATATGAGAAAACAGTGGCAATCGAACGCTATTTTTCATACGTACTACCTTCAGCTGAAGAGAGCCATAGAAGTAGAGCCTCACATGACTCTGAACACCTTACAGATATTTCGACCCCTGATGAAGTTCAACGCAGATCGACATTTCATTTACATCACAACACGAGCTGATGAACATAAGGAGAAACTGTAGTTGTACTACAAGCTCACAAAAGAGGATCTTGAGGAGATCACTAAGGACTCATCAGCTGACCTCCTTATTCCAGAAGACACTGCAGAGATGTTCGACCCTGACAACCCAGAAACTGTGCATGATACACCCAGACCCAGAAAAATGAAGAAGACCGAAGAGGTCCAAGATTTAAGCAATGCCTCAGAGAAGATTGATTCCATATCACCTGAGTGAGGAGGTGATGATGACGTAGAAGAAACGAAGGAAAAATATGCTTAACAAAGGAAAGGTGATGTAACATCTTTAATAAATGAGACCAACCCCCTAAAGAAGAGGAAGGTTTCTCCCCCGAAACCTTTTTCCCAGAAGAAATCAAAAGCCACCATGACCAAGATGAAGACCGTGCTTACTCCTGATGACTTTGACTTCATCACAACAACTCTAAGCGACGCGTCAATGGAAATTGCAGAGAAATAAGAAGATAAGAAAGAGGAAATGTATGATAGAATTGAGGTCAAACTATGAGGGGTATAACACACCCTTCAGTCTAGTCACATAGTCTCCAGTGCGCCCCTGCCATCGGGAGAATGAGAGTTGGGAGATGAGCCAACCCCACTCCGTCGAATTGCAGATGCAACTAAAGCATGCCTTCGATGAGAAAAAGAGGAAATAGAAAAAGCCACCTAGGCTTTGAAGAAAGTACATGGAGTACTTGTAGAACAAATCTGAGTTACAGAGCAGAAGAAGATTTCTCTCTAGACAAAGTTTGACGAAGAGCAAGTGCAAATGAAGCAAGAAAAGGAACAATTGCTCGCATGGAAGCTTGAGGTAAAAGAAGCAGTCAGCATAGCACTTTTCTCTGTGACAGGTTTAGATACATAGGAAAAATACCAGGTTGAGCATCAAGTAGAACAACTCGTGGAAGCCATCCAACAACTACAACAAAGAATAACCGATTTAGAGCTCTCCATAGTGCCCAAAACTCCACAGGATGTAAGAGATCAAAGAGAAAAAATTGCTCGGAGCACAGTCGAATGAATAAAGGATATTGCCATGGAATGAAAGGAACTCAATGATTGTAATGCTCAGACTTATGAAAAACTCATCGAGAATGGAGAGTTGAATCCACTGGAGTCACAACTCCAGGAGGCAAAGTAGAAAGCAGAGACAATACAGGCGTAGTTGAAGCCCCTATCAGCGGTAGAAAGAATGAAATGATCCCAAGAGCAGTGCACTGCCCAACACCAGGTTCACAAAGAAAGGTCATGGAAGTGACCCAGAGGCTCCAACCTGTATAGGATGAGGCTTACCAACTGTTCGCAGAGATAGAATGTCGGGGAGCAGAATTGGAGAAAGTTGTTATTGAAGCTAAAAAACACCTAGAGGGACTCGTGAATGAGAATCCAAGAGTTCGTTGAATAAGAGGTTGTGGCACAAAAAAAAGTTGAAGCAGCTTGAGCCAAGCTCGAGGCTTTTGAGGAAGAACTACCTAGAACAAAGTGACTTGGGATGAGTCACATGTGAGTGTTGGGGACCTGTTGGCCCTTGACCAAGTTTTGAGGACTCTTGGTCATGTTTGACCTATTTTTGGGACTTTGACAGCCTGTCGAAGACATAGCGCAAGACTAAGAGGATATCGCAAGATCTCGGCCCCTTTTTAGGGATTTTTGGGTTTTGGGATCATGTAATTTGTATGGGAATGTCAGTCCATGGGTTTACCCATGCTTAGGCCTATTTTTTAATATATATAGAATACTAGGTGATGTAATAAGAAAAAGTTGTAAGGAATGGCTAAGTGCTAAGGTTGGATCAGTGTGATCAAAATATGTCTATGCTTTGTGCATTCTGTGTGAGACTTGCAGAGCTAAGTGAAAGTCATTGTAAGAGGCTGTGGAAGGCTGTGTGCTTAGATCTACTCAGAGAAGGAGGATCTAGTGAGAAGTGCATATCTCTTGTCCATCGCGGAGTAGGGTTTTGTGGCTCTGTGCATGTAACTCGTTGAAGAAGCTAATAAATAAGATGAAGTGTTGATGGATGTATCCCCAGGGTGGGGGTGAACCATGTATATTCTATGTTTCTCTACTTTGTGTGATGTGTTGATGTGTTTATGTGTTTGCTTGATAAATGATTTAGTATAGATGAATGTTAGATAGGATTGATGTTGCTTTGTGCTTATTAAGGAGAATAAATGTTAGATATGACTTATGTGAGTATGCTTAGTTCATGAATCTTCTAGATCTAATGTGTTCCCTTTAAGCTTAGTGCTATTAGAAGTGGATCTGGTTGAATACTGTGATGCTTTGTATTTAGGGTTTGTTTGCGCTATTGCTAAGAACTGGATAGTGAGGAATGTTTACTGCTAAGTTCTCTATTAAGTGTTAGAATCACAGTTCTATGTCCTAGCTAAGGTTGTAGACATTTGAGTCTTGCAACCACCCCTACCTCTACCTCGGGTGAGACTTCATCTGCTTCGGAGGTGTTTCCAAAAGGGATGATAGTTAGGGTTTTGTTAGTGCACTGTTTTAGCGATGAACCCTGGGTCTGCCCCTATGCCAACAAATGGTTCAAGAACACTTTTTCCAACCGTGAATTTGAGCTCACAGATTAGTTTATTTTCACACAGTGATCATCATGCTATTTCCATCTATCCCATTGTATTAAGATATTTCTCTATGAACCTGAGATTTTCAATCCCAAGCGTGTATGTCAGACGAGTTCAATGTAGCAGAGAAAGTTGTTGAATATGTTCTCATCGACCTCATGACTGAAAGAGTAATGTCGATGTATGCATATGTACAAGCATCATCGACGAGAGGAGTGCAAGCCTCTCTGTCGACTTCTCACGGATCGGGGTCATCCTGACCAACAACAGAGAAGCGAACCAAACACAGAGATGATCTAGCCAACACGAAGTTAATTCCATCTATATTACTTGAATATATCTTGCCTCTAGCCGGTGCCGTAATTCGTGATAGTGTACCTAGAGATTTTGAGTACACCATGGTCACTGCGTACCTCCTGAAAGGGATACACACAGTTCTATCACAACAAGACAAGATCATAGCATTGAAGTTCAGTGACTTCAACCTCGAAGATTGTAAGAACCACAACATGGTCGCTTGGTACAAGTACCTAACTGGAATGAAGGGTAATAACTCAAAGATCATCCCTCAGCCATAGACGATGAAACTCACACAATCCACCTTATTAAATTTCATGAAAATCCCACACTTCGGTAGACACCAGGAAGTCAACGCCTATGTCAAAATTCTATTGTGATGTTACCATGGTGGTTACTTATGGCTAGACTACTATATTACAATTGACCCAACATTTATCCATAGGATCATAGGCTTGAGTATGAAAGGACCCGATCCACAAGAGTTGTACACAGAAAAAGCCATAGACCGCGCACTAGCAACGGATATTAAAGACACATACAATGATGTGGAGAATGGGACGCGAGGCTACAAGGTATCCTCCATCTAGAATAGCGGAATGCACCTCACATGTCAATTAATTGCAGGGAAGTTAGTAAGGAAGAATATACCTACGCAGGTCATGAGCTTCGTCATCGACCTCGCAGGGAAGTGTGTAGAAGGTTTACATATGAACTGGGTGAATTACTTGGTGAACCAGCTAGAACTAGACTGCTGCGAAGCGCAAGATCAAGGCTATGAGTTCCACTTCAACTAGCTTCTGATCCTTATCACCTTTATTTTCTGGGAGATGCTGGAAGGTGTGACCTTCCCAGATATTGAACCTTTTGAGCCACTTGCCTTGAAGTTGACTATGTTGTGGTATTTGAGTGATATGAGAAAACAATGGGAGTTGAACGTTGTTTTTCATACATACTAACTTCGACTGAAGAGAGCCATAGAAGTAGAGCCTCACATTACTCTGAACACCTTACAGAGATTTTGACCCCTAATGAAGTTCAACGCAGATCGACATTTCATTTACATCACAACATGAGCCAATGAACATAAGGAGCATCTGTAGTTGTACTACAAGCTCACGAAAGAGGATATTGAAGAGATCACTAGGGACTAGTCAGCTGACCTCCTTATTCCAGTAGACCCTACAGAGATGTCTAACCCTGATAGCCCAAAAACTGTGCATGATATACCTGGACCCAAAAAAATGAAGAAGATCGAAGAGGTCCAAGATTTAAGCAATGCCTCAGGGAAGACTGCTTCCATATCACCTAAGTGAGGAGGTGATGATGACGTAGAAGAAACGAAGGACAAAGAAAATGAAAAAAAGAAAGGCGAAGTAACACTGCCAAAAAATGAGACCGACCCCCTAAAGAAGAGGAAGGTTTCTCCCCTGAAATCTTCTTCTCGGAAGAAATCAAAATCCATCGTTACCAAGATGAATACCATGCTTACTCCTAATGACTTTGACTTCATCATAGAAGCTCTAAATTATGTGTCATTGGAAATCACCGAGAAACAAGAAGATAAGAAGGAGGAAATGTATGATAGAATTGAGGTCAAACTCTGAGGGGTACAACATGCCCTTCAGTCTAGTCACACAATCTCCACTATGTCCCTACCATTGGGAGAATGAGAGTTGGGAGATGAGCCAACCCAACTCTGTCGACTCGTATATGCAACTAAAGCATGCCTTCGACGATCATAAGAGGAAACAAAACAAGCCACCCAGGCTTTGAAGAAAGTACAAAGAGTACTTGTAGAAAAATGTTGAGTTATAGAGCAGGAGAATATTTCTCTCCAAACAAAGTTTGACGAAGAGAAAGCGCAGATATAGGAAGAAAAGGAACAGTTGCTCGTAGGGAAACTTGAGGTAAAATAAGAAGTAAACATAGCAATTTGCTTTATGACAGGCTTAGAGCCACAGGCATAAGACAAGGTTGAGCATCAAGTAGAACAACTCACAAAATCCATCCAACAACTACAAAAAATATAAACAACTTCTTGGAGCATAGTCAAACGAATAAAGGCTCTTGCCATGGAATGCAAGAAAATCAGTGATCACAATGCCCAGAATTATGAACAATTCACCGAGAATGCATAACTGAAGGCACTAGAGTCATAGCTCCAGGAGGTGAAGCATAAAGTAGAGAGAATATAGACACAGTTGAAGCTCCTGTCAGTGGTAGAAAAAATGAAACGATCCCAGGAGTAGTGCACTGCCCATCAGCAGGTTCACACCATTCAAAGCAAGGTCATGGAAGTGACTCAAAGGCTCCAACCTGTAAAAGATGTGGCTTACCAACTATTCACAGAGATAGAAGGTCGAGGAGAAGAACTTGAGCAAGTTGTTACTGCAACTAAACAATGCCTAAAGGGACCCGTGAATGAGGCAGTCATCCAAGAGTTCGCTGAACAAGAGGCCGTGGCACAACAACAAGTCGAAGCAGCTTGAGCCAAGATCAAGGATTTTGAAGTATAACTACCTAGACCATAGTGACTTGGGATGAGTCATAGGTGAGTGTTGGGGGCCTGTTGGCCATTGACCAATTTTTGAGGACTCTTGGTCATATTTGACCTATTTTCGAGACTTCAAGAGCCTATCGAAGAGAGAGCACAAGACGAAGAGGATATCGCTAGATCTCAGCCCCCTTTTAAGGATTTTTGGGTTTTGGGATCATGTAATGGGTATGGGAATGTCATCCCATGGGTTTACCCATGCTTAGGCGTATTTTATAATATATATAGAAGACTAGGCGATGTAATAAGTAGAAGTTGTAAGGAATGGCTAAGTGCTAAGGTTGGATCTGTGTGATCAAAAGCTGTCGATGCTTTGTGCATTTTGTGTGAGACTTGCAGATCTAAGTGCAAGTCATTATAAGATACTGTAGAAGGATGTGTGCTGATATCTACTCGGAGAAGGATGATCTAGTGAGTTGTGTAGATATCCTGTCCTCTGCGGAGTAGGGTTTTGTGGCTCTGTGAATGTAACTGATTGAAGAAGCTAATAAAGAAGATGAAGAGTTGGTGGATGTATCCCTAGGGTGGGGGTGAACCATGTATATGCTGTGTTGCTCTGCTTTGTGCAATGTGTTGATGTGTTTATGTATTTTCTTGCTAAATTCTTTAATATAGATGAATGCTAGATAGAACTGATGTTGATTTGTGATTATTAAGGAGAATGAATGTTAGATCTGACTTATGTGAATATGATTAGTTCTTGAATCTTCTAGATCTAACGTGTTCCCTTTATGCTTAGTGCTATTAGAAGTGGATCTAGTTGAATACTGCGATGCTCTGTAATTAGGGTTTGTTTGTGTTGTTGCTAAGAACTGGATAGTGATGAATGTTTACTGCTAAGTGATCTATTAAATGTTAGAATCACAGGTCTCTGTCCCAGCTAAGGTTGCATACATCTGAGTTCTGAAACAACCCCTGACTCTACCTCAGGTGAGACTTCATCTACTTTGCAGGTGTTGCCGAAAGGGCCATTATTTAGTGTATTGTTGCTGCGCTATTGTAGCATTGAACCCCGGTTCTATCCCTATGCCAAAAGTAGTCTTGTTCACCTCTCTCACTAAGTATTCATTCTACTCACACTTAAACTCAAATCACCAACTGAATTTAATGAGGACCTCACTTCCCTATGCATTGCTTGTCCAGTTTCTGTGATTAAAATCATTTCTGTACTGAGTTTTGTCCATTTGACCTCCACTTAGTAAAAATTTTTCTGCTTGAGCAAACGTGTCACATATTTAGGTAGTTTTTAGGAACATGGTTTCTTTGCCGATGGTTTTCTATTTCTTGATAATAAATTAGGGTTGTTGACTAATACAAGTCATTGGGTTAGGGTTTTGGATGCCACTGGATCCTATATGTATATTGTATTGTAAACAATGTATCACTATGAATGAATATAGAATATGTTGTTTTCCTGGTTTGGGTTTCCAGGGGAAAAATATCTGTGTAATGTTTGTATTTTCCATTGTATATTTTCTGTTCTTTTACTAAAAACCTGTTTGCAGTAAACATTGTACAAGGTTAAAATCTACAATTAACTTGTTTCTTGAGAAAGCTCTCGTGTGACAGAGGATGAAATGGTGGAGAATTTTTCCCACATCCTTCGACACCTTGTGATAGAAATTTTCACATCTTCATCAAGTGACCACTTTGGAGGAAATTATCCCTTCAAGGTACAAGTTAATTTTGATATTCCCGTATTTGAAGATTAGATAGATGCAAATGTCTTAGAAAAATGGCTAAATATGCTAGAAGGTTATTTCTATATTCACAATTTTTCCAACATTGAAAAGATCACCTTCACACTCCTCAAGGACATACCCCATGTCAAACATTGGTGGGAAACTTACTAGGAGAAAATTTGCATAGAGGAATATCGAATATATGGGGATAATCCCACTTGGTATTTTTTTGTGGATGCAGTCAAGGAACAATATTACCCTGTTGATAACTATGATGAACCGTACATGAGATGGAACACACTATGGCAAGAGAAAAGCCAAACAATGCCAGAGTTCACAAATACTTTCCATACCTTGTGCACCAAGCTGGGTATTAAAGACTACGAGCACCATATGGTTCTGAAATAACATGGGGCTCTGATGAGGTACATTCAAACCGAAATGGATTTCTTAAACATCTCATCGTTGGGAGCTGCCTATCGATATGATGTAAAAATCGAGCAGAAATTTAGGCACTAGAAAAAATGGGAGTTCAGGTTTGCAAATCCGCAACAACCAAAGCATGATAAAGACAAACCTAACCAAAAACCTTCTGAAAACCAGTCCAAGACACATGAACATAAGGGTAAAGGAAAGACAAAGAATGACACTGGGAAGTGGTGCAACTTGCAAAAAATCCCCTGGCACAACACCGATGAATGTTGCTCGAAGCAACCATTGGTGGCTGAAATCAAAGACAAGGAGTCGAACCCTAATTTAGAATATGATCCAGAAAAAAATGAAAGAAGACAGATCATCGAAGTATAACCCATTGCTACTATCACAACCAAAATAATTCAACCAGAAGAACCAGTAGATCTTGAAGAGGGGGAGCGCCTCTTCCATTCACAGATGTGGGTGAATGGGACCCTGCTACATTTTTTTATTGATAGTGACAACTAGAATAAACTCATCTCAAATGAGGTCACCAAATAGTTGGGGTTTTCAAACTCACCACACTTGCAACCATAAACCATCGGGTGGCTTCACCAGTGATGGGATATCCATGTCAACCAATAGTGCCACCTGTCCTATGGGATCCAACCCTTTAAGGATAAGGTAGTGTGTGATATTTCCCCTCTTGATGTCTGTGATGTTGTTTTGGGCCAACCATATATGTGAAAACATCATGCTGTTTATGAGTTTCAACCCTGTAGTGTCGTATTACTCTGGGGGGTCAGCTATACAATATACCATAGGTAGTTCTGACTAATTTTCCACCAAAACAGTGCCCCAAGGTAATCTCTCATACTGCAAAATTCAACCTCTTCACAGTATGTTTAAAGGATGCACAGAAGGCCATTGCAACCACTGCAACCTCAACACCTTCTATCCAACAGAAGCATATTGTAGAAGAGAAAGAAAATATTTTTTCTTCAATTACAATGGTTCTTACATAATGCCCCGTCAAGACTAGAGACAATAGGTTGGTGGAATAGATTCAACCCCGCTAGAAACATGTTCGTGACAAACTTCCATAGACCAAGAAACACTGCTTTTCTAGAAAGGCACACATATCACCATGATTCAGATTCAAAACATGATTTCCCCTCTTTCCTGGGCACTCAACACAATGGAGACCATTGCTTCCTAAGGAAGAGGACTGATCCAGGTGGATATTGGTGGCCACCCACCTGTTCAAAATTCCAACTGTCTTATCTTGATTATTTTCAGTTCAACACGTTTCTCTGTAATGGAGACATTTATTTGTAATTATGGGTTTTGTACTTCTAGGGCTATCCTGAATCCCTTCACAACATCTAGGTGGATAATGGTGGCTGCCGACCTATTCCAACTGGGTTATTTTGGAAGTTTTCATGTCAGTACATCTGTCTATAATTCCAGGGCTTTTTTGGGGCCCTAAACAATGTTTTCTTGGTTCGGAACAATCAATCTATAGAAAAAGTCAATGTTTGATAACATAATGCGTAGTTCTCAAAAACACCTTTTCAATAGCCTATCACATGCCTAAAACAAAAATCATACGAAAAATTTATGACCCTAAGAAGTTGATGCACTGACTTACCCCAATGGGGCCCACATGACTTTTGGCGCTTCATCTCATAGGGTTAGTTTTTTGGATGTCTAGGGTTTTTGAATTCATGGTTATTATAAAAATTCCTTCAGAGCCTCATTGTAATCATCTTCTTGTGAATGAGCATAGCCGTCATATGTCTTCTCAGAGATAAAGTTGCCACCATTTGAGTGAGTCTTGCACTCTGCATTTTTACAGTCTCTGAACATTTATTTCATTAATACAAATCATGTATTGATGTATTTCTCTATTTCTAGAAATAATTATGTGTATTTCATTGTAATATCTTTGCTTTCATTTCATTCCAAAAATAATCTGGATCACTAGAGGATCGGATCTCCCTATGGACTCATAACCTCAGCTCTAGGTGGTATGTTGTTGATATTTGGAACAACAACACCTATGGATGGGAGGTTCATCCTTCGTATGCAACGATTTGGTTATATTTATAAACAAAATCTAGAGGCAAGTTCGATGTTCGGTGTTGAACATCCCTTCTCCTTTCTCCACGCATGTCCTCTAGACTCTTGAATTCTTGAACTCCCGAAGGAGCCCAAAATCTCTCCATGTGGCTCCAGCCTTCTAGCCTTTCAACTTGTCTACGAAACTACACCCTAAAACTCCGTAATCTCGAAGTTACAGACTCCTGAAGGGTCCACCCTCACACGTGGTGATGTATTAAATGTGGAGGCTAGGAAAGGTGGGTCCTGAGCACTCCACCCACCAGATGGACCAAACAAGTATGTTCCAGGGGTGACACGCGGTAAGGAAGATATTACACATGGAAACTATAGTGGGTGACATGTGTCACATTTTAATGAGCATATAGAGTCTGAGAAAAATACTAATCAAGGTGACATGTGGCACATCAATCATGGGTCCATGTCACCCTGGGTGACGTTAGTGTGCCACATCACTCCAGAATGATAGCCTTTCGACACCCTTAGATATCATGGTTGAGATGCATCCACATAGATTCCTTGATCTATGGTCTCCATTACTTCGTAACTTCGACGTCCGAAAGATTCACTGTGTGACTTCCTCCTAGCTCTCAGAGTGGTCAACATCAGGCTAACCTTGATCTAGATCAATGGTCATGGGAGATCCTGAAGCTTCCCTAGATCTATGGTTCTCCTTACTTGGTGGCTTTGAAATTTAGAGGTTTCAGTGTTATGACAGCTTCGCTCCCCCGAAGTAGGACTCTGCTAAAGTATCATGCACTAGTTCCTCCACTGGTTGATCGGACAATTAAGAGGGTTCTTAACAGACTCCTTAGATCGATGACTTACATCAATTCGCGACTCCAACGTTCAGGGAATTTGGTGTTATAATACCTATGTTCTCCCGAAGTGGTCAATGTTGAACTTACCTTGACGTAGATCCAATGGCCACAGGGACTACTGAATACCTTCGCATCTGTGGCTTGCATTACTTTACAATTGGTAAATGGGTCAGGGTTTACCAGTGGGACAAATCTATCTTCCACAGTTAGGGAAACCACCAAACATTAGTCAACCTTGTGGGTAACTGTAACACAAGTTCCCTTCGTTCGGTTTGCAAATGGTAAAGCCATAACACCCCACAACTACGAAATCTCGGAGTTTCAAAGATAGGAAGTCTTAGCTACTTTAGGGCCTAGTGTAGGCTTCCCATACCTTGATCATATGGGTCCTCCAAAAATTATCATGTGATACACACTAATCCCTTAGACATGAATTAGTTAAGGACATGGGCACGAGCCTTCGGTCACACAGGTGAAGGGTCTGAAGGAGGCACCCTCCTTCCAAAGAGTTTGAACTTGGTATTCCCGTGATGGTAGATTCTAGAGGTAGACAGGACTTAAGCATTCTAGTTAATCCTAGCCTAACTCTCTTGCAAACTTATGTCCCATAACTCTCTAGATACTAAGCTAAGGCAAAAAAAATACCATTCAAAAACATGGGTTCACAGAGAGACAATGCAAATTTCTACCTTAATAATTCAATACAAAAAGTAGTCATAGACATATATATATAATCAATCATCATTTCCTTTTCAGTACACAGAGTATGAAAATATTTATCAGAAAATCAGAATAGTGAAGCGACTACTGAAAGGGGTGTCTATTTCCACCCAACTATAGGCACAACCACTCCTTAACGGATTTACCACTAGCCACCCCAAATCTAGACCATGATGCTATGAGAGAGACTCTTTTTTCTTACTCCACGATAGTCAGGGATGGAGGTTACTCTCCTCCTCCCACAATGGCTTGGCCACTGATTTTCTCTATACCAAGCAAGGGTGTCTACACGAGTAATTCCATAGCCACACGTTAGCCCTGTTTATCATCTTGGACTGAAAACACTGCCAACAAACTGTTTCACCTAGAATGAGTTTTTTTCTCACTTCTCCTGAGAACCAGAAATATGCAAGAACTATTCTCTCTTTTAGAGATTGGTCTCCCCACTCTGCTTCCTCATAGATCTACCTCTACCCATAAATTTACTTCCTTTCTTTCCTTCCTCGACACGATTGTGTGGGTTCGAATCCCCAGCTCATGGTCAGGTCTGGAAGTCTTGAATATGGGTACTCTTCCCCATCTCCTCATTAAGTCTCAAGGAGGAATTTTCCAACTACCAATGTGACTAGTAATTCATTTTCGGGTCAAAGGACTATTCTAGGTCTGAGCAATTAAATCTAGTGAAGTACTGGTTTGGTGGGGCTCATCTCAACCATTTGTGGTTGCCCTCGCCATATCTCTCATAACATCATGGTCCATCTTGGAAAACCCCCTTTTCAAAAGTTAAGAGACACTATCCATATTTAATTAATAACATAAATACATACATTACCTTTTATAACAAAAGGTTCATCAAATCCAACATTCACACATATTCAGTCTACCATAGTCTTTTGGAAAGTTATAGCTATATTTACAAGTTGGGGGAAACAAGGGTATGACAATACCCTCCCCCTTAAAGGAACATTGTCCTCGATGTTCTACCTATCGATGTGATTTGTATTTACAAAAGTAAACAAAAATGGATATGCTTGTTTCATGGAATCCTCCATTTCCCATGTAGCTTCATCCAGACCAAAGTGTTTCCACTACACTTTGACCTGTGAAATGGTTTTTTTCCTAAGTGGGGTTTCATTCCTATCTATTATGCATTGGGGTTTTGGCAAAAATTCTCCCTTTGGTTCCACCTGAATCATAGACTAGTCAATTATATTATTAGAATCATGTACATATTTCTTTAATAACGAAACATGGAAAACATTGTGAGCCTTTATTGTGGGAGGAAGTGTTATCCTATATGCTACAGTCCCCACTCTATCCAAAATTTAAAAGGGTCTACAATACCCAGGTGATAGCTTGGCATGGGATCCCAGTCTCAAGGAGATTTTCCTGGGTCTAACTCGGAGATACACATGATCCCCTATTTTGAACTCTCTAGGAGTCCTTTTTATGTCGGCATAATTTTTTTGTCTATCTCAAGCCACTTTTAGGTTCTGTTTTATTTGAATTACTTGTTGTTTCATTTCTTTTAGCATGTCTGTCCCTATTGTAATTCTATCTACTGGGTTATCCCAACTGATTGGAATTTTGCATTGTCTACCATGTAAGGCTTCAAAAGGGATCATCTTCAATGACTCTTGATAGCCATTGTTGTAGGAAAATTCTACTAGTGGTAGATGTTATCACACAAAGCAACATGAATGCGGGTGAGCAGGTGTAGTCTACAATGATTGAAATCCCCTGTGACGGTTCAATGTGGCACTATCTCTAAGCATATATGAAAGGAATCCAAAGTTAGCATGCAGATAAATTTTGGTGGGGTCGCTAAAGTAGCCGACGCGCCCAGATATCAGGCCCTTTTTAGATCGATGACCTCAGATCATTTCGGGGCCTCAACATGTGTGAACGATAAAATCAGAGGGGCGGGCCAAAATGCAAATCATTGTTTTGCAAGGTGGCGATGTGGCGAGCGGCGGTGTGTTTCAGGTGCAAAAGTGGTGTGGTCCTAAACCACTTCTCGTGGCCCCGAAATCACGTGCCACGCTCCAATCCCAGGGAGTGGTAAACCAATGAACAAGGATTGAATTTCACAACCTCAACGCCCAATCCAACAATGACAAGTGGTCACCCATCAGTTGTCCCGCCACACTCCAATCTTGATGAAGACCCAGTTAATAAAGAAAGGACTGGTAGTTGAAACCTCATCTTAGCCCATAAATGGAAGGCTCAAAATTTATGGATAAGGAGACAAGAATGTCAACAAGGTACATCGATGGTTAGTTTTTCTGTAGATCCACACTGAACCTCATTTGCGTCTGACAAAAGGGAACACACACAATATGACAAAGGACTGCTCGGATGCAAATCTTTGAATGAAATCACCAGATCACACTCCTAGCAATTGTGAATTGATATGAGTATAAATAGATCAGTTTGATATTTTATTATGGTCGTTGAATGGTTGAGAAGATCTCCCTATTATGTAATTTTTGATAGCATAACTGTTCTTTGGTTATGTATCAAACTTGAGACTTTCGCATTAATAAAAGTCAACTTCTCTCATATCTTTGTAAAAAATGTGCTGAAAATCTTGGGCATGGAGGAACCGGTCAAGGGTTGTGGTTCTATTTTAATGTAGGTTTGATTATAGTATTGTCATGACCATTTTTAGTCAGCTTCTTTGTTATCTTATTTTCCCTTACACTGAAAGGCTTGGGCATGGAGGATCTAGTTGAGTGGTTGTAGTTACATGGTAATGTAGGTTTGTTTATTATGCTACTGTAACATATTTCAATGTTTGAAACTTACGTTCAAGAATTCTCTTGAGCCTAAGTTTTTCTTCACCAAGATGCTTGAAGGCCGGATGCTCATGGCAGTTGTTGGCCCTTGACCAAGTTTTGAGTACTCTTGGTCATGTTTGACCTATTTTAGGGACTTCGATAGCTTGTCGAAGACGGAGCACAAGACAAAGAGGATATCGTGGGATCTCGTCCACTTTTTAGGGATTTTTGGGTTTTTGGATCATGTAATGGGTATGGGAATGTCAGCCCATAGGTTTACCCATGCTTAGGCCTATTTTGTAATATATATAGAAGACTAGGCAATGTAATAAGTAGAATTTGTAAGGAATGGCTAAGTGCTAATGTTGGATCTGTGTGATCAAAAGTTGTCGATGCTTTGTGCATTCTATGTGAGACTTGTAGAGCTAAGTGAAAGTCATTTTAGGAGACTGTGGAAGGCTATGTGCTTATATCTACTTAGAGAAGGAGGATCTAGTGAGCTGCACAGATATCCTGTCCTCTGTGAAGTAGGGTTTTGTGGATCTGTGCATGTAACTAATTGAAGAAGCTAATAAAGAAGACAAAGAGTTGGTGGATGTAGCCCCATGGTGGGGGTGAACCATGTATATGCTCTTTTTCTCTACTTTGTGTAAGTTTTAAACCTGTGAAGTAAAGAAATGCATATAGATTCTTAAGTAATACAAAAATTAATCAATGGCTCATACACAGAGTACACAGAGATTTTATACTGGAAACCCTCAACCGGGAAAACCTTTCTTATTTTCATTATATCTAATTTCACCATTCACCGTACAATATATACAATTTTTTTAGGTATTTCGTAGATACCAAAAACCTAATCAAAGAATATAACACATACCCAACATTCTCCCACTTGTTGTTTTCTTTGCATCCAGGGGTCCAGGGAATTATATAGTCAACAATCCAGGGCAGCAATGCCCATTGTTACTCTACA
>JZKD02S1001157.1:892711-908685 GCA_000966675.3 Picea glauca
CCAAGGATGTATGTGTCAAACTTTTGGTACCACATCCTAGGTGATTGCTTCAGACCATATAGTGACTTCTTTAGCTTACAGACAAACTCTTTCTTTCCCTTCACTACAAATCCTTTTGGCTGCTTCATGTAGATTTCTTCTTCCAGA
This sequence comes from Picea glauca, assembly GCA_000966675.3. Classification (NCBI taxonomy): domain Eukaryota; kingdom Viridiplantae; phylum Streptophyta; class Pinopsida; order Pinales; family Pinaceae; genus Picea; species Picea glauca. Next base: position 892,859 of record JZKD02S1001157.1, read on the forward strand.
TCCCCATGTAGGAATGTTGTCTTCAAAATAAAAAGTAGCAACAATAGATAAAAGAAATCTAATAGAAGTTAACTTAGCAACAGGAGAAAAAATCTCACCAAAGTCAATTCCCTCTACCTGGGAATAACCTTTTGATACTAACTGAGCTTTGTATTTCTCCACTTTAACTTGTGCATTAAACTTCTTCTTGAACAACCATTTGCTACCAATCGATTATCTTCCAGCTGGAAGCTCAACTATATCCCATGCCTCATTCTTATACAAGGCATCCATTTCTTCAACCATGGCCTTCTTCCAGAGTTTACTATCCTCTGAATTCACTGCTTCCCTGACAGTTCTGGGATCATCATCAGTAATAGATAAAGAAAAAATGGAACGGAAATCAGGTGGAATATACCTTTCTGGTTGCCTCCTATCTCTCACTGATCTCCTCAATACTGGGGTATGAGGTTCTTCTTCTTCTTCTTCTTCTTATGCTTCCTCCGCTTCCTCTTCTTTAGATGATTTAGATTTTGCATCATCCAACTCAAGCTCTGTTTTCTCAGGTTCATCTTGCGTTGGTGGGAATTCTTGTTTGGACACATCTTTTACCTCTCTGAAAACAACATCTCGACTGTAAACATATTTCTTTTTTTCTGGGTTCCAAATCCAATAACCTTTCACACCATCTTTATAACCAATAAAGATACACTTTTCAGCTTTATTATCCAACTTACTCCTATTTTCCTTTGGAACATGTACATAAGCATCGCAACCAAACACTCTAAGATGTTGAAGAGAGGGTTTCTTTCCAGACCATACCTCATGTAGAGTTTTATCATCCAACGCTGATGAAGGTGATCGATTGACTAGGTAACATGCTGTACCCACTACCTCTACCCATAATTCTTGTCCTAACCCGACACCGCTAAGCATGCTCCTTGATTTTTCCATCAGTGTCATGTTCATCCTTTCTACAACTCCATTTTGCTGAGGAGTGTATGGAGTAGTCTTCTACCTTGCTATACCACACTTCTTACAGAATTCTTCGAATTCATTTCCGTAGAATTCTCCACCATTATCTGTTCTCAATACCTTTATTTTCTTTTCTGTCTGATTTTCTACCAGAGCCTTAAACTCTTTAAATTTATCAAATACCTCATATTGCTTTCTAAGAAAATAAATCCATGTGTTCCTTGAAAAATCATCTATGAATGAAACATAATTCACAGATTTACCTAGGGATGGAACAGGAACAGGTCCAAACACATCACTATGTATAAACTCTAAGATCCCCTTTGCTCTAGTAGCACCAGATGGGAATCTTACTCAATTCTATTTACCATATATGCAATTTTCACAGAAATCAAAATCTAGAGTGCAATTAGATATACCTTCAACCATACCTTTACCGTGTAGTGTTCGAAGGCCCTTTTCTCCAATATGCCCAAGTCTTTGATTCCACAACATGGTCTTCTTTTCTGGGACAATATTGGTCTTGTCTCCTTCATTTTTCTGCTCAAGGACAACATAACTGTTACACCCATTAGTATAAGTGCTTCCCAACAACTTGTACAGAGTTCCACAATGAACTACCCTCATCAACACCATTGCTCCTCGTACCATCTTGCAAGTGCTCTTTTCAAATACAGTTTTCACTCTTGCATCACCCAACTTACTTACATATATTAGGCTCCTGGCTAGTTTTGGAATGTGTAGAACCCCAAGGAGAGTTCTAATCCTTCCATTTTTTAGCAGCAACTTAACCCTTCCATGTCCCAAGATTTTTGCTGTCGAGTCATCTCCTAGGAATACATCACCACCATCATATTTTTCATATTCAAAGAACCACTCCCTGTGAGGAGTCATATGGTATGATGCACCTGAGTCGATCAACCATACATCATGGTTTTCATGTGTACTTGTAGATTCTAGGTAAACATCACCTCCTTCTTCAGTGGAGGTTTTCACCTCTGTGGAAGAGGTACTATCAGATCCCTTTGGTTTTTCAACCTTCTTAGACTTGCAATATTTTTTATAATGCCTTGTTTTACCACACTTCCAACATTTCCTCAAAATTTTTCCTGGAGACTTAGATCTACCTGTAGATTTAGATCTCCCTTCCGAAGGCTTACCAAGGTTTCTGTCTTAGGTACTCCCTCTTACAAATAAAGCATCTGTGTTGTGACCATCCATGCTTTTTCACCTCATCTCTTTAGATAACAAGGATGCAACTACATCCTCATACTTCAATGTATATAGAGTGGTACTACCTAATGCTACAACCAGATTATCCCAAGAGTCTGGGAAAGAACATAACAAAGTAATACACTTATCTTCTTTTGCAATTGTATTATTAACAAATCCAAGTTGACTTACCATAGTATTAAAGGCATTTAGATGTTCTGTCACAGAATCTCCATCTTCCATCCTAAGATGATACAACTTCTTTCGAAGAAACAACTTGTTTACCAGGGACTTTGATTGATACAAATTCCCTAACTTATCCCATAGTTCCTTGGCTGTAGATTCTCATGAGACATTCAACAACACCGAATCTACCAGGCATAGTCAAATATTACTCCTTGCTCTTCTGTCCAACTTATCCCAATCTTCCTTCGACATACCAGTAGTTGGTGTACTAGTAGTCTGTGTACTAGTAGGTTGTGTACTAGTAGCCTGTGTGCTCGTAGATGGTGTACCAGTAGGCTATGTACCAAGATCCACAGTGATCCATTGTTCTTTTTCTATAAGAAGGTCCTCCATATTGAGCGTCCATAGATCAAAGTTTTTGTCGTTGAACTTCTCTATCTCGATTCTAGATGAGCTCGCCATTTCTCTTTCTTTACTTGAATCTACACTGTAAAAGATCCCACTAAACCCATGTTTATCACAGACCCAAGATAAACTTGATCTATCAAGACCGAGCCAAACCCTCAACAACAAAGGCATCCCTCTGAAGCCAAAAACAAGCTCTGATACCACATGTAAGTTTTAAACCTATGAAGTAAAGAAATGCATATAGATTCTTAAGCAATACAGAAATTAATCAATGGCTCATACACAGAGTACATAGAGATTTTATAYCGGAAACCCTCAACCGGGAAAACCTTTCTTATTTTTATTATATCGAATTTCACCATTCAGCATACAATATATACAATGTTTTTAGGTATTCCATAGATACCAAAAACCTAATCCCTTAATTCGGGGTTAATTTACAAATCCACTAAAAATAGAAAAATCCACTAGGTGAAGGGATCATCAGACGCAGTTGTCATATCTGACGCACCCACACACACACACACATGCAAATAATATAACACATACCCAACACTTTGTGCGATGTGTTGATGTGTTTATGTGTTTTCTTGCTAAATGCTTTAGTATAGATGAATGCTAGATAAAACTGATGTTTCTTTGTGCTTATTAAGGAGAATGAATGTTAGATATGACTTATGTGAGTATGCTTAGTGCCTAAATTTGATAGATTTATGTGTTACCTTTATGCTTAGTGCTATTAGAAGTGGATTTGGTTGAATACTACGATGCTCTATAATTAGGGTTTGTCTGCGCTGTTGCTAAGAACTAGATAGTGATAAATGTTTACTGCTAAGTGCTATGTTAAATGCTAGAATCAAAGGTCCGTGTCCCATCTAAGGTTGCAGACATTTGAGTCCTGCAACCACCCCTGCCTCTACCTTGGGTGAGACTTCATCTGCTTCACAATTTTTGCCGAAAGGGCCAGTAGTTAGGGTTTTGTTGGTGCATTGTTGTAGCGTTGAACCCTGGGTTTGCCCCTGTGCTAAGAAATGGTTCAAGAACACTTTTTCTAATCGTGAATTTGAGCTCATAGATTAGTTTATTTTCACACAATGATCATCAAGCTATTTCCATATATCCCATTGTATTAAGAGATTTCTCTTTGAACCCAAGATTTTCAACCCCAAGCGTGTATCTAAGACGAGTTTAGTGCCGCAAAGAAATTTGTTGAAGAAGTTCTCATCGACCTCATGAACGAAAGAGTAATGTCGATGTCTATAGGTATACAAGCATAATCAATGAGAGGAGTGCAATCCTCTCCATCGAATGCTTGCTGATCGGGACCATCCCGACCGACAACAGAGAAACAAACCAAACACATAGATGATCTAGCCAACACGAATTTAATTCCATCTATATTACCCAACTATATCTTGCTTCTAGCCAGTGCCATAAGTCATGATAGTGTACCCAGAGATTTCGAGTACACCATGGTCACTGCGTACCTTCCGAAAGGGATACACATAGTTCGAGTGAAACAAGACAAGATCACATCGTTGAAGTTCAGTGACTTCAACCTCAGAGATCGTAAGAACCACAACATGATCGCCCCTTACAAGTACCTAACTAGAAGGAAGGGGAAGAACTCAAAGATCATCCCTCAATCATGGACGATGAACCTCACACAATCCACCTTGTTAAATGTCATTAAAATCCCACACTTTGGAAGACACCAGGAATTCAATGCCTATGTCAAGCTGCTACTGTCATGTTACCATGGTGATTACTTATGGATAGACTGTCGTATTACATTTTACCCAATGTTGATCCATAGGATCACATGCTTGATTATGCAAGGACCCCATCCACAAGAGTTCTACCTAGGAAAAGCCATAGACCACGCACTAGCATAGAAGATTAAAGAAAACATATGACAATGTGGAGAAGGGGATGCAAGGCTACAAGGTAGCCTCCATCCAGAATGGTGCAATTCACCTCACCTATCTATTAATTGAAGTGAAGTTAGTAAGAAAGAACAAACCTATGCAGGTCACAGGCTTCGTCATCGACCTCGCAGGGAAGTGTGTAGAAGGTTTACAGATGAATTGGGTGAAGTACCTGGTAAACCAGCTCGAAATAGACTACCACAAAGTGAAGGATCAAGGCTACGAGTTCCACTTTAGCTGGCTCCTGATCCTTATCACCTTTATTTCCTAGGAGATGCCAGAAGGTGTGACCTTCCTGGATATTGAACCTTTCGAGCCACTTGCCGGAAAGTTGACTACGCTATGGTATTCGAGTGATATGAGCAAGGAGTGGCAGTCGAACGTTTTTTTTCATATGTACTACCTTCAGCTGAAGAAATCCATAGAAGAAAATCCTCGCATGACTCCAAACACCTTACAAAGATTTCGAACCTTGATGAAGTTCAACGCAGATCGACATTTCATTTAAATCACAATGCGAGCCGATGAACATAAGGAGCAACTATAGTTGTACTACAAGATCAAGGAAGAGGATTTTGAGGATTTTGAGGAGATGACTGGTTAGCCAACTTCCTTATTCTAGTAGACCCTGCAGAGAAGTTCGACCACACAAGATACACCCGAACCCAACAAAATGAAGAAGACTGAAGAGGTCCAAGATTTAAGCAACGTCTCAGGGAAGATTGCTTCCATATCACCTGAGTGAGGAGATGATGACAATGTAGAAGAAACGAAGGACAAAGAATCTAAACAAAATAAAGGCAAAGTAACACCACTAAGAAATGAGACTGACCCCTTGAATAAGAGGAAGGTTTCTCCCCCAAAACCTTCTTCCCAAAAGAAATTGAAAACCACCGTGACCAAGATTAAGACCGTGCTTACTCTTGATGACTTTGACTTCATCATAGCAACTCTAAATGATGCATCAATGGAAATGGTGGAGAAACAAGAAGCTAAGAAGGAGGAAATGTATGATAGAATAGAGGTCAAATTCTGAGGGGTACAACATGCCCTTCAGTCCAGTCGCGCAGTCTCCACTATGCCCTTTCCATCAAGAGAATGAGAGTTGGGAGATTAGCCAACCCAACTCCGTTGAATCGCATATGCAACTAAAGCACACCTTTGATGAGCACAAGAGGAAACAAAACAAGACACCCAGGCTTTGAAGAAAGTATAGGGAGTATTTGTGGAATAATGATGAGTTACAGAGCAGGAGAATATTTCTCTCCAGACAAAGTTTGACGAAGAGAAAGTGCAGATGCAACAAGAAAAGGAACAGTTGCTCGCAGGGCAACTCGAGGTAAAAGAAGAAGTCAACAGAGCAATTTTCTCTGTGATAGTCTTAGAGCCACAGGCAGAAGACCAGGTTGAGAATCAATTAGAACAACTCACAGAAGTCATCCAGTAGCTACAACAAAGAATAACCGATTTAGATCTTTTCACAGTGCCCAACACTCTGCAGGATGTAAGAGATCAAAGAGAGGCAACTGCTTGGAGCGCAGTCGAACAAATAAAGGCTCTTGCCATGGAATGCAAGAAACTTAGTGTTCGAAGTGCCCAGACTTATAAACAAATCACCGAGAATGCATAACTGAAGCCACTGGAGTCATAGCTCCAGGAGGCGAAGTAGAAAGAAGAGACAATAAAGGTGCAGTTGAAGCCCCTGTCAGTGGTAGAAAGAATGAAATGATTCCAGGAGAAATGCACTGCCTAAAAATAGGTTCACATAATTCAAAGCAAGGTCATGGAAGTGACCCAGAGGCTCCAACCTGTACAGGATGAGGCTTTGTTCACAGAGATAGAAGGTCAGGGAGAAGAACTAGAGAAAGATGTTACTGAAGTTGAACAACGACTAGAGGGACCCGTGAATGAGGTAGTCATCCAAGAGTTCACTGAACAAGAGGCCTTGGCACAAAAAAAATTGAAGTAGCTCGAGCCAAGATCGAGGATTTTGAAGAAGAAATAACTAGATCAGAGTGACTCAGGATGAGTCACAAGTGAGTGTTGGGGGCCTGTTGGCCCTTGACCAAGTTTTGAAGACTCTTGGTCATGTTTGAACTATTTTTGAGACTTAAATAGCCTATCGAAGACAGAGCGCAAGACGAAGAGGAGTTCATGGGATATCAACCCATTTTTAGGGATTTTTGGGTTTTGGGATCATGTAATGGGCATGGGAATTTCAACCCATAGGTTTACCCATGCTTAGGCCTATTTTGTAATATATATAGAAGATTAAGTGATGTAATAAGTAGAATTTATAAGGAATGGATAAGTGCTCAGGTTGGATCTATGTGATCAAAAGATGTCTATGCTTTGTGCATTCAGTGTGAGACTTGTAGAGCTAAGTGTAAGTCATTGTAAGAGACTGTGGAAGGCTGTGTGCTTAGATATACAGGGAGAAGGAGGATCTAGTGAGCTTCAAAGATCTCCTATCCTATGTGGAGTAGGGTTTTGTGGCTCTATGCATGCAACTAATTGAAGAAGCTAATAAAGAAGATGAAGAGTTGGTGGACGTATCCCCAGGGTGGGGGTGAACCATGTATATGCCGTGTTGCTCTGCTTTGTGCAATGTGTTGATGTGTTTTCTTGCTAAATGCTTTAGTATAGATGAATGCTAGATAGAACTGATGTTTCTTTGTGCTTATTAAGGAGAATTAATATTAGATCTGACTTATGTGAGTATGCTTAGTTCCTGAATCTGCTAGATCTAATGTGTTCCCTTTATCCTTAGTGCTATTAGAGGTGGATCTGGTTGAATACTGCAATGCTCTGTAATTAGGGTTTGTATGCGTTCTTGCTAAGAACTGGAGAGTGATGAATTTTTACTACTAAGTGCTCTGTTAAATGTTAGAATCATAGGTCTGTGTCCCATCTAAGGTTGCAGACATTTGAGTCCTGCAACCACCCCTGCCTCTACCTCGGGTGAGACTTCATCTGCTTCGTAGGTGTTTTCGAAAGGGCCGATAGTTAGGGTTTTGTTGTTGCACTATTGTAGCATTGAACCCTGGGTCTACCCCTGTGACAAAAAATGGTTCGAGAACACTTTTTCTAACCGTGAATTTGAGCCCACAGATTAGTTGATTTTCACACAGTTATCATCACGCTATTTCCATCTATCCCATTGTATTAAGATATTGCTCTTTGAACCCGAGATTTTCAACCCCGAGCGTGTATGTCGAACAAGTTCAATGCCGCAGAGAATATTGTTGAATAATTTCTCATAAACCTCATGACCAAAAGATTAATTTCGATGTCTATAGGTGTACAAGATTTATCGACAAGAGGAGTGCAAGCCTCTCCATCGACTGCTCATGGATCAGGGCCATCCCGACTAAAAACAGAGAAGTGAACCAAACACAAAGATGATCTAGCCAAAGAGAAGTTAATTCCATCTACATTACCTAACTATATCCTACCTCTAGCCGGTGTCGTAAGTTGTGATAGTGTACACAGATATTTTGAGTAAACCATGGTCACTACATACCTCCCGAAAGGGATACGTGCAGTTCGAGCTCAACAAGACAAGATCATAGCGTTAAAGTGCAGTGACTTCAACCTCGAAGATAGTAAGAACCACAACATGATCACCCCATACAAGTACCTAACTATAATGAAGGGGAAGAACTCAAATATCATCCCTCAACCATGGACGATGAACCTTGCGCAATCCACCTTGTTAAATGTCATGAAAATCCCACACTTCGGAAGACACCAGGAAGTCAATGCCTATGTCAAGATACTACTGTCATGTTACCATGGTGGTTACTTATGTATAGACCATCGTATTATAGTTGACCCAACGTTTATCCATAGGATCACATCCATGAGTATGCAAGGACTCGATCCATAGGATTTCTACCAAGGAAAATTCATAGACCGTGTGCTAGCAAATAAGATTAAAGACACATATGACAATGTGGAGAAGGGGACGCGAGGCTACAAGGTAGCCTCCATCCAGAATGGTGCAGTGTGCCTCACATGTTAGTTAATTGTAGGGAAGTTAGTAAGGAATAACAGACCTACGTAGGTCACAGGCTTCGATGTCGACCTCGCAGGGAAGTGTGTAGAAGGTTTACAGATGAACTAGGCGAAGTACCTGGTGAACCAACTCAAACTAGACTATCGCGAAGCACATGATCAAGGCTACGAGTTCCAATTTAGTTGTCTCCTGATCCTTATCACCTTTATTGCCCGGGATATGCTGGAAGGTTCAACCTTCCCAGATATTGAACCTTTCGAGCCACTTGCCTCAAATTTCACTACGCTGTGGTATTCAAGTGATATGAGCAAACAATGGTAGTCGAACACTATTTTTCATATGTACTACCTTCAGCTAAAGAGAGTTATAGAAGTAGAGCCTCATATGACTCTGAACACCTTACAGAGATTTAGACCCATGATGAAGTTCAACGCAGATCGACATTTCATTTACATCACAACATGAGCCGATAAACATTAGGAGCAAATGCAGTTGTACTACAAGCTCACAGAAGAGGATCTTGAGGATATCACTAAGGAATGGTCATTTGACCTCCTTATTCCAGTAGAACTTGCAGATATTTCTGACCCTGATAGCCCAGAAACTACGCATGATACACCCGGACCCAACAAAATGAAGAAGACCGAAGAGGTCCAAGATTTAAGCAACGCCTTAGGGAAGACTTCTTCCATATCACCTGAGTGAGGAGGTGATGATGACGTAGAATACATGAAGGACAAAGAATCTAAACAAAAGAAAGGCAAAGTAACACCGCCAAGAAATGCGACTGACCCCCTGAAGAAGAGCAAGGTTTCTCCCTCGAAATCTTCTTCTTGGAAGAAATCGAAAGCCACCATTACCAAGATGAAGACCATGCTTACTCTTGATGACTTTGACTTCATCATAGTAGCTCTAAATGATGCGTCACTGGAAATGGTGGAGAAACAAGAAGCTAAGAAGGAGGAAATATATGATATAATTGAGGTTGAACTCTGAGGGGTAAAACACACCCTTCAGTCCAGTCATATAGTCTCCACTACATCCCTTCCATCAGGAGAACGAGAGTTGCAAGATGAGCCAACGCAACTTTGTCGACTCATAGATGCAACTAAAGCGTGCCTTCGACGAGCACAAGAGGAAATAGAGCAAGCCACCTAGGATTTGAAGAAAGTATAGGGAGTAATTGTATAACAAAGTTGAGTTACAGAGTAGAAGAATATTGTTCTCTGGACAAAGTTTAACAAAGAAAAAGCGCAAATGCAGCAAGAAAAGGAACAGTTTGTCACAGGGTAACTTGAGGTAAAAGAAACAGTAAACATAACACTTTTCTCTGTGATAGGCTTAGAGCCATAGGAAAAATACTAGGTTGATAATCAAGTAGAACAACTCGTGGAATCCATCCAACAGCTACAACAAAGAATATCCAATTTAGATCTCCGCACAGTGCCCAACACTCCGCAGGGTATAAGAGATCAAAGAGAAACAACTGCTCAGAGTGCAGTCGAACGAATAAAGGCTCTTTCCATGGAATGTAAGAAAATTAGTGATCAAAGTGCTCAGACTTACGAACAACTCATCGAGAATGCAGAATTGAAGGCATTGGAGTCGCAACTCTAGGAGGTGAAGAAGAAAACAAAGACAATATAAGCGTAGTTGAAGCCCCTATCAGTGGTAGAAAGAATGAAATGATCCCAGGAGAAGCGCACTACCTAGCAACAAGCTCACATCACTCAAAGAAAGGTCATGGAAGTGACCCAGAGGCTCCAACCTATAAAATATGAGGCTTACCAAATGTTCATAGAGATAGAAGGTCGGGGAGAAGAACTGAAGCAAGTTGTTACTGCAAATGAACAATGCCTAGAGGGACCCGTGAACGAGGTAGTCATGCAAGAGTTTGTTGAATAAGAGGCCATGGCACAACAAGAAGTTGAAGCAGTTCAAGCCAAGCTCGAGGATTTTGAAGTAGAACTACCTATACCAGAGTGACTCAAGATGAGTCATAGGTGAGTGTTGGGGGCCTGTTGGCCCTTGACCAAGTTTTGATGACTCTTGGTCATGTTTGACCTATTTTTGGGACTTCGACAACCTGTCAAAGACAAAGCACAAGATGAAGAGGAGATCATGGGATCTCGGCCCCTTTTTATGTATTTTTGGGTTTTGGGATCATGTAATGGGTATGGGAATGTCATCCCATGGGTTTACCCATGCTTAGGCCTATTTTTTAATATATATATATAAGACTAGGCGATGTAATAAGTATAAGTTGTAAGGAATGGATAATTTCTAAGGTTGGATCTGTGTGATAAAAAACTATCGATGCTTTGTGAATTTTGTGTGAGACTTGCAGAGCTAAGTGCAAGTCATTGTAAGAGACTGTGGAAGGCTGTGTGCTTAGATCTACTTGGATAAGGAGGATCTAGCGAGTTGCACAGATCTCCTGTCCTCTTCGGAGTAGGGTTTTGTGTCTTTGTGCATGTAACTAATTGAATAAGCTAATAAAGAAGACAAAGAGTTGGTGGACATAGCCCCAGGGTGGGGGTGAACCATGTATATACTATGTTTCTCTGCTTTGTGCGATGTGTTTTCTTGCTAAATTCTTTAGTATAGATGAATGCTAGATAGAACTGATGTTTCTTTGTGCTTATTAAGGAGAATAAATGTTAGATATGACTTATGTGAGTATGCTCAGTTCCTGAATCTGCTAGATTCAATGTGTTCCCTTTATTCTTAGTGCTATTAGAAGTGGATCTAGTTGAATACTACAATGCTTTGTAATTAGGGTTTTTCTGTGCTGTTGCCTAAGAACTGGATAATGATGAATGTTTATTGCTAAGTTCTCTGTTAAATGTTAGAATCACACGTTTGTGTCCCAGCTAAGGTTGCAGACATCTAAGTCCTACAACCACCCCTGCCTCTACCTTGGGTGAGACTTCATTTGCTTTGCAGGTGTTGTCGAAAGGGATGATAATTAGGGTTTTGTTGGTGCGTGGTTGTAGCATTGAATCCTGGGTCAACCTCTGTGGAAAAAGAAGTCTTGTTCACCTCTCTCACTAAGTATTCCTTATGCTCACACTTAAACTCAAATCACTGACTTAAGTTAATAAGAAACTCACTTTCCTATGCATTGCTTGTCCAGTTTCTATGATTAAAATCATTCATGTATTGAGTTTTGTCCATTTGACCTCCACTCCTTCAATTTTTTTTTGCCTCAGGAAACGTGTCACATATTTAGGTGCTTTTTAGGCACATGGTTTCTTATTGATGATTTTCTATTTCTGGTTAAGGAATTAGGTTCGTTGACTAATACAAGTCATTGGGTTAGGGTTTTGGATGATGCTGGATCCTATATGTATATTGTATTGTAAACAATATATCACTATGAATGAATATAGAATATGTTGGTTTTCCTAGTTTGGGTTTCCAGGGGAAAAATATTTGTGTAATGTTTGTATTTTCCATTGTATATTTTCTGTTCTTTTACTGAAAACCTGTTTTTAGTAAATATTGTACAAGGTTAAAATCTACAATTAACTTGTTTCTTGAGAAATCTCTCGTGCGACAGAGGACGAAATGGTGGAGAATTTTTCCCACATCTTTCAACTCCTTCCGATAGAAAATTGCACATCTTCATCAACAGACCACTTTGGAGGAAATTATACCGTCAAGGTACAAGTTAATTTTGATATTCCTGTATTTGAAGGTAAGATAGATGTAGATGTCTTAGAAAAATGGCTAAATCTACTAGAAGGTTATTTCTATGTTCACAATTTTTCCAACATTGAAAAGATCACCTTCACACTCCCGAAGGACGTACCCCATGTCAAACATTGGTGGGAAACTTACTAGGAGCAAAGTTGCATAGAGGAATATGGAATATATGGGGCTGAGCCCACTTGGTATTTTTTTGTGGATGTGGTCAAGGAACAATATTACCCTGTTGATAACTATGATGAACCATACATGAGATGGACCACACTACGGCAGAGAAGAGCCAAACAATGCAAGAGTTCACAAATACTTTCCATACCTTATGCACCAAGCTGGGTATTAAAGACTAGGAGCACGATCTGGTTCTGAAATACCATGGGGCTCTGCATAGGTACATTCAAACCGAAATGGATTTCCTAAACATCTCATCATTGGGAGCTGCCTATCGATATGATGTAAAAATCGAGCATAAATTTAGGCACCATAAAAAATGGGAGTTTAGGTATGCAAATCTGAAACAACCAAAGCATGATAAAGACAACCCTAACCAACAACCTTCTGAAAAATCAGTCCAAGATACATGAAAAGAAGGGTAAAGGAAATACAAAGAATGACACTCGGAAGTGGTGTGACTTCCACAAAATCACCTGGCATAACACCGATGAATGTCACTCGAAACAATCACTGGTGGCTGAAATTAAAGACAAGGAGATGAACCGTAATTTAGAATCTGATCCAGAAAAAAATGAAAGAAGAAATATCATCGACGCAGACCCCATTTCTACTATCACGACCAAAAAAATTCAACCAGAAGAACTAGTAGATCCTGAAGAAGGGGAGTGCCTCTTCCATTCACAGATGTGGGTGAAGGGGAGATTGCTACATTTTTTTGTTGATAACGACAACTAGAATAATCTCATTTCAATTGAGGTCACCAAATAGTTGGGGTTGTCGAAAACACCACACCTGCAACCATACAACATTAGGTGGCTTCACCAGGGATGGGATATCCATGTCAGCCAATAGTGCCACCTGTCCTATGGCATCCAACCCTTTAAGGATAAGGTAGTGTGTGATATTTCCCCTCTTGACGTCTATGATGTTGTTTTGGGCCAACCATATATATGAAAACATCATGTTGTTTATGAGTCTCGACCCCACAGTGTCATTATTAATATGGTGGGTCATCTATACAAGATACCATAGGTAGTTCTGACTATTTTTCCACCAAAAAAATGCCCCAAGGTAATCTCTCATACTGCGAAATTAACCCTCTTCACAATATGTTTAAAGGATGCATAGAACACCACTGCAACCATTGCAACCTCAACACCTTTTATCCAACAGAAGCATATTGTAGAAGAGAAAGAAGATATTTTTTCTTCACCTACAATGGTTCCTACACAATGCCCTATTAAGCCTAGAGACAATAGGTTGGTAGAATAGATTCAACCATACCATCAACAGGTTTGTGACAACCGTCCATAGACCAAGCAACACTACTTCTCTATCAAGGCACATATATCACCATGATTCAGATTCAAAAAAATCTTTCCCCTCTTTCTTGGGCATTCAACACAATGGAGACCATTGTTTACTAAGGAAGAGGACTGATCTAGGTGGATATTGGTGGGCACCCACCTGTTCAAAATTCCAACTGACTTATCTTGATAATTTTTAGTTCAACATGTTTCTCTGTAATGGAGACAATTCTTTGTAATTATGGGTTTTTTACTTCTGGGGCTATCCTAAATCCATTCACAACATCCAGGTGGATAATGGTGGCTACCCACCTAGTCCAACTGGGTTATTTTGAAATTTTTTGTGTCAGTACATCTGTCTATACTTCCAAGGCTGTTTTGGGGCCCTGAACAATGTTTTCTTGGCTTGGAACAATCAATCTATAGACAAATTCAATGTTTGATAGCATAATGCATAGTTCTCGAAAATACCTTTTCAACAAGCTATCACATGCCTAAAACAAAGATCATATGCAAAAGTTACAACCCTGAGAAGTTGATGCACTAACTTACCCCAATGGGGCCCACATGACTTTTGGCGCTTCATCTCATAGGGTTAGTTTTTTGGATGTTTAGGGTTTTGGAATTCATGGTTATTATAAAAATGCCTTCAGAGCCTCATTGTAATCATCTTCTTGCGAATGATCATAGCCGTCACATGTCTTCTCAAAGATAAAGATGCCACCATTCTAGTGAGTCTTGCACTCTGTATTTTTACAGTCTCTGAACCTTTCTTTCATTTGTAGAAATCATGTATTGATGTATTTCTCTATTTTTGGAAATAATTATGTGTATTTCATTGTAATATATTTTCTTTCATTTCATTCCAAAAATAATATGGATCACTAGAGGATCAGATCTCCCTGTGGACTCATAGCCTCGGCTCTAGGTGGTATGTTGTTGATGTTTGGAACAACAACACCTATGGCTGGGAGGTTCACCCTTCGTATGCAACCATTTGGTTATATTAAAAAAAAAAATAAGTGTTTGGTTGTTTTTATTATGATTATTTCACCATGTAAACAAATATTTGAATGTTGTGTGTTTTTTGTGTGCTGACTGGATGTATTCACATTTATATATATGCTATTAGACGTACAGGAAAATCAACATGTTATTTGTTGTAATTTTTATGGGTTTGTCTCCCCTTGGTTTATTTTATATGCATGGGGCATATTTAAATTTGTATATAGGAGGAAAGGTTGTTTTTGCAATGACGAGACTCATCTTGGAGGATGGGTATGTTACAAAGTTTAGCGCGGTGATTGAATCATCGCATGCGTTGAGAATAGTTGTCGTGTGTAGTACATAGCTGATTGCATGCACACTTTTGTAACACACCTGATCCCTATGTACACCTTCTAGGGACGGGGAATAAAAATTTTTCTTACTCTAATTACCTCAAATCCTCTATCCGAGGTCTTCATCCTCTTCTACTTGCTTGTAGATTTCTAATGACTACTACCAGGCTCAAAGTCGAGCTCTGGATTGCAAGTTATGGCCTCCCAAATCTCTTAGGATGCTATTAGTTGAGGGACACAAGGGTCCATCTCATTCATATAATCTCCAAATACCTACGTCCATGGTGGAATTTCATCCATCGTCCAATCCGACGAGGGAACTTGATACTCATTTAACACATAAGCTAGAGGGAAGTTCGATGTTCAGTGTTGAACGTCCCTTCTCCTTTATCAATGCATTTCCTCTGGAGTCTTGAATTCCAAAACTCACGAAGGAGTCCAAAATATATCCATGTGGCTCTAGCCTTCTGTCCTTTCAAATTGTCTACGAAACTACACCCTAAAACTCCAGAGTCTTGAAGTCCCAGACTCCCGAAGGGTCCAACCTCACACGTGGTGATGTATTAAATGCAGAGGCTAGGAAAGGTGGTTC
>JZKD02S1001157.1:931698-944598 GCA_000966675.3 Picea glauca
TTCCTTCTAGTGGGTGCTAGAGAAAACAAAGAGTTGGTGCTCTCAGCAAGTTGTAGCTTGCAAAACAGAGGTTGCAGCCTCATTATGAGTTGGTGCTCATATGTATGATAATGTAGAGAATGTAACTATTACTTATCATATAAAGAAAAAGAGGTTTTTTCCCTGTATGGGTTTCCTCAAGAAATATCTGTCTCTGTGTTTCTCATATGTGTGACTGATGCTGAATTTGCCATTGTTTATATCCCTGCATTATTGTGATTATCATTTAGTGTCTCCGCAAAAAGTTTAAAAGAAGCATAATTGTTTAAGCACGGTAACAACTGATTCACCCCCCCCCTCTCAGTTGTCCAACATAGAATTCCCTTCAAAAATTTTGTCTTTTTCCAAAATTTTGCCTAGTTTCATGCCTTCTCACACTGAACCCCTCTATGGCCTACGAGAACCCCTTGAGTTCACACTCTACCTTTCAGTCCAGTGTGAGATTCTCACACTTTGCTTGAAGCCAGCCTATGAGAATGCTCCATTCTCGCACTGTACATTATTGATAGCCTATGAACCCATTTTTAAAATTTTTGGAATTAAGGCTTTTGTATGCTCAGATGCCTAGATTTGTATAGGTGTCTGATAAGAACTTCTTAGGCCACTGGTTGATTGTTTCTTGACTTCAAATTTTGTACACGATCAGTCTTCGAAAATTAAAGGCTCTTCTTGTCCATCTTTTTCTCAACTCTCATCTCTTGACTTTTCTTAACAAGGATATAATCTCTGATCTTGAAATCTGAGTACTTGTTTGGTTAGGAGCCGATGATCAGTTTGAAAGTTGGGATTGTTTGTCTTTCTCATTTTCTCATCACTTGGAAAATCATTGTTCTCATGCAATTGAAAAGACTAGTCTTGTCTGCTTGTCATTTTTGTCTTCATTGAAAGATTGGTTTGGGTTTTGTTTGTGGCTTTTCATTAGTTATTGGTTTTCCTTACTTTCACCACCATGTTGTGGTTCTTTTTGAAAAGTAAAAAACATTTTTCTTTTTAAAATCATTTTCATTTTGAAAATATTGGAAATCAATTGTTGAAATAGAACAAATAGAGAATTGTCATTGTTACGTGATTCGTTGAAGATTGCATTTTAAAGAAGATTGTATATCGTAGTTCAAGATTGTTCTAGAACACTTCTCTTTCCCTCCTGTACATAGGATTCATCGAACAAAAATTGATATATTTCATTCCTATCTATTCATTGCTAGGTTAGAGTCTCACACAACATCGGTTTCATCTCCGTTTTTTTTGAGTAACAACAACCCTTAATAATATTGCACAATTTTAAAATTTAACTAGTAACTCTTTTCTAGGACTCTATTACACCAAAAGTTAGCTAGGATAGAGCTTTGGAATAGGCAGAGAGATACACTCTCCAAAGCACAAAACACACAATAGCATCTTTTGTTAAGGAGTGTCAAATTCCATTTACAACATTTTGTCCTGGGAAAACCTTCTCACACAAGGGTCAAACCCGAGGTCGCATTGATATTGACAGAGTTACTTACCCTGCTTCGTTGATATCGGTATAGATATTGAACGTATTATGAGGGTCACTTGGAGGTATACACACAATGATGAGTGGAAGCCTCTCAAGCTGATTTCAGGCTAGATACCCTGCCCTTACGTGTGGATCGGACTATCGACTGTCCCCCCAGGCTTTATTGTTGACGGTGGTAACCTTAGTGGCCTATCTGCTTAGGATCTTACATAAGGTGACTGTGAAGGGGAAAGTATTCATGGTACCTGGAATCGATGTTGGCCAAAATCACTCGGGATCCATGGAGGGTATACCTACGATTATGTGTGGGAGCTTGCACCAGGGTGTAATTTCGTTAAGCAGGTCGTCAACGTAACTTTTCCACCCTAGCCCAACCCCTTCTTTTCTCATTGTTGCAACATTGGATTTCATCACCAACTAGTGACTTCAGAATTAGAAGGTCTTGTTTGCTTGGTATTGTTTCTTAGATTATGTTTACTAGTGCATGCTGTTTGTTTACCCAAGTTGACCACAAGATTTTCTTCGTAAGTTTGTAAATCGTTCACAATAGACCCTCCACATCGTTCACGTAGAATGCAGRGCTTACCTCCAGAAAATCTGGAAGGTTCTCAACCCCTGCCTACAAGCTCACCAGAGGGCTCTCCTCAATAGAGTGAAGTCCAAGACGTCACCACTCCACAAGTGGAAAGAACTGAATCTCTAGAACGATTCCAAATTACCAATTCTCAAGAGGACTTTTGACTTCACCCTGATTCTAAGAGACATATTATGTGAGTGAATTCTTCTGGAGAATTAGTTTTTTTGTCTTCTGGATCACTGACTGGACCTTTTCCAGGACCTGAGGGCCAAGATCCTTTTTGGTCTACTAGCATTTTTAGACGGGAGCTCTTTGGCTCAGGAGAAAGCATTGAAATCACCATCTCACTTGCATTCCTCGAAACCTCTGACCCAGATGCAGTACCTTTTACTACTGCTTATTATTTTCCTGGTACAAAAGCTCCACGAGATGACCACATCTTGACCCTCCCTTCAGAAATGGTCCATTACATAGATACTGTGAGTATTCACACCGGGATTATAGTGGCTAGTCAAGGCCCCATTGGCACACCACTCTCGCCCAGTGTCACCCCGACACTTCCACCCAGATAGTGTGCGTTGAATGATTCTATTCCCACTCATACACAAACCCCATCTGGAACTCCTGGTGGTCCATCGTATTCTAGGCACTCTCCTCCCAGATTCATTCCGACACTACCTCAACCCCCTTTCAGAGGACTTTTTCCATCCTCTATCAGTGGCACCATTCCTAGTGGCACCATTCCGTCATTCACACCAAATTACTAGATTCCTGTTGCTGGACAATTTCACCAAGGAGGTTTGACTCAACCCCCCCTTGTAGGGAAAATTCCTATTGGAACACAAATCCCAATTGGAACACAACCCCCAATTGGAACTCAACCCTTGATTGGAGGACAACCTCCACCAACCCCACCCTACGAAAAAAACATACCTCCATCCTTGGCCCAATATTGGAACCATCTAATACAACATAATCCTCAATCGACTGGGGGGAAACAACTTCTAGCTACATCCTTTATACCCCCTAGTATAGGCCAACCATATCCAGGTACGTCTAATCCTATTTGGGGCTCGAATGCTCAAACTCACATCCCAGTTCAAGGATATGATCCCATGAGCTACTTTCCTCCACAACAACCACTGAATCTGCCTGGGTCTTTGAATTATATGCAGACTTCTTATGGTCCTACTGGTTTTCCGATGAGACTCCCTCCCCAAAGCCACCAGTACCCGCATGTGAATCAACAGTTTCCCTTCTTGGCCACTTTGGACCTCTCGGATCTGTCAAGGATTTTAAATGATCCAATCTGTCACTCTCCCCAATGGCCTGCTATACCAGCCAAGCTACCATTTGACATCCCTAAATTTGATGGAAAAGTGAGAGAGGACCCGATCAATAACGTCACGAATTTTCACCTCTGGTGCTCATCCAACTTCTTGATGGATGACTCTATTCATTTACGTCTTTTTCAAAGAACTCTCACAGGTTCTGCTGCGAAGCGGTATATAGAATTACCATGAGGTTTCTTCGCCGACTTCAACACCCTAGCTATGTCTTTTCTCACCCACTACCAGTTACCGATCTGTTATGAAATGGGGACCGAGATTTTGATTTCTTTCAAACAACACAAAGACACTCATATCTCCGATCACATTCATGAGTGGCGACGGAGAGGATGTCTCATCAAACTCAAACTTCTCCATTAGTTGCTGGAAGAGTGGTTCACAAAATCATTTGTGAATGACATCGATCATGACATCACCATGGGTGGAGTTGTCACGAAAGAATAGGCCATAAGTCATGCTCAATACCTTCACCTTGTTTACTCACAAACGGGTACTCTTTATGACTTACTCCCTGACGCACCTCGTCCTTCCACTTCCGCCACTTCAACTACTCCAACTGCTTCTCATGCAAACGACGATGTGATTGGCACTTTCCATGCACAACCACATTCCGCCTCGAGCAACAACCCCAAACCCACTTCTTCTAATGTTCAAAATGCTCTGTCTCCTACCCCTCCCACTAACAAGACTTCTGAGGTAAATGCGATTCAATCTACCCTAGCCGGTAAAAACAAATCCAGAAAGGGAAAGGGTAAGATAAGGAGGACAAAAATACTTCTCAAGCAGAGAGAACCAAAACCCCACCTGTTGATGATAGGGATAAGCGCAAACCTCGATACCCTTGTCTTATCTGTGGTGATGATCACTACATGAAGGATTTTCCATGACATGCCGAGGTTACTAAGTTCCTTCAAGGGGCTCCGAACCCACCCACTTCAGTCGTTTTGTCCCAACCCTTCCCCAATCAACAACAGGCCCAATTGGTCATTCATGACCAACCTTCCCCTTCCACTACATCCTATAAATTAATGTGTACTAGCAATTCAAAGAAGAATGACATCGCACTTACCACTCGAGCCAAAGATTATTCTCCCTTTAAAGAGAAGGTTGATGTTATACCTCCTTTAGTGGTCCAACCATCTCTCACGACGCCACCTACCAATGGTACTCTTCATCTCGAACGATCAAGCCTTGACATAGTTCTTTGCCTCACTCCAAAGGGTGTCGTTTGGAAATCGGATTTCAATCCTCATGCTCGTGCTGCCTAGAACTACAACATTGTTGAAGATCTGGCCCAAGCACCTTCCACGATGTCAGCCCTCGAAGTCCTTCAAAGTTGTCCCACACAACGAAAGGCACTACTGAAAGTTATCGATGGAATCGACCTGACGGACATGAATTTAATAATTTTTGACTTGGAAGATCACATTCCCAGGTTACCCCCTCAAATCACATTCCAAATCCAAGTGATTGACTCCGACAAAAAAATTCGTAGAACCATTATCGATGAGGGTGCCTTGACATGTGTCATGTCTATTACCTGCTAGAAAGCCATCGAATCTCCCTCTTTTATTAAATCCCATAACACACTCAAAGCCTTCAATGGTTATGGTTTTAGGCCTTACAGTGTCCTTCCTTCATTGCCAATCATGCTAGAAGGAAAAACGGTCCAAGTCGAAGTGGAAGTCTTTGATGCTCCTCTCGATTACAATCTTCTGCTTGGCCGTAGCTAGATTGATTCCATGTGTGCAGTTGTGTCAACTCTTTTTTGTGTTGTACATTTCCCACATCAAGGAAAGGTCATTATCGTCGACCAATTAGCCTTCTTTAACTTGGATACGCGTACTGGCAACATACCGTTTATAGCCAAACCCCCCCAGCTACGAAAGCGTCGGTGTAGGTCTTCTCAACGACTCTTCATTAATGGGTACTTTCCCCATTCCACCACTTGATGTTCCACACTCGTCTGTCACTTCAATCAACATGATCTCCACCTCAATTCACAGAACCCCTGTGTCTCATGACCCATGGATGGTACCTGACCCCAATGATCATCTTTGTTACGGTGATGAAATGCCTTTAAGTCCAGTCGAATCCGCCTATCAGGCCATTCAATCGACAACCACTTCTACCCCCTCTCTTGGTGAATTATCTCCAGATACTTTCTGTGTCATTTTTCCCATGGATGAGATGATTATGTCTATCATGGAAGACACCCCTTGGAATGATGGACATCACCGTTCCATCCTCTTCCTGGAACAACACACCATCAAGAGCTACCAACGGATCTCGACCCCGTCGACTGTTGTTGTCATTTCAACCATTCCTGAGTCCACATATGATGTGTTTTTCGAAGGGAACTTAAACAATATCTCACCCACTATTCCCCTTGACATATCCATCAAACTTGGAATTGTCGAAAATGTGCATATTGGAGCTTCGTGTTCCCCTGATGAAATCGTCACCTACAAGCCACTTTTCAAAGAATTTCGTGACATCTTCGCCTGGAGCTATGAAGAAATGTCGGGCATCGACCCCAACATTGTGATACATGAGATTAAGACATACCCAGACACTAAACCCATCCGACAACGCATTCATCTAGTTCACCCACGTAAAGCGGCTGCTATCAAGCTTGAAGTCAAGAAACTTCTCAAAGCCAACTTTATTTACCCGATGGCCCTCACTAACTGGGTTTCCAATCTTGTCCTGATTGACAAGAAAAAAGGCACAATCCGCATATGCGTTGATTATAGGAATATCAAAAAATCTTGTCCTAAATACAACTTTCCTACCCCCTTCGTCGATCAGATTGTTGATGATTGTGCCAGAAGTGAAATCTTCTCTCTAATGGATGGTTTCTCTGGATATAATCAAATCAATATTGTTCCCGAGGATCAACACAAAACCGCTTTCATTTGTCCTTGGGGAACTTTCTCCTATCGGAAACTCCCTTTTGGTCTAAAGAACGTTGGCACAACTTTTCAGTGCGCTATGTCTTATGCCTTCCATGATATCAAGAACATCATGAAACCATATCTTAATGACTTACCCACTCATTCCATGTGCCGGGTCGATCATCCAATCCACCTCCGAGCCATTTTCCTCCACTATCGGTTTTACCATATACACTTGAATCCTCACAAATTCATTTTCTGCATAGAATCCAACCGACTTCTAGGCTTTATTGTTTCATGTCAAGGGATCAGGGTAGATCCTTTAAAGGTTGAGGTGATTCTTAATCTCCCTCCTCCTTCTACACTTCACCAGTTACAAAGTTTGCAAGGGAAAGCAAACTTTCTTCGTCGTTTCATCCCGATCTATGCCGAGATAACTCTTGGATTTACATGACTAATTAAAAAGGGGTATGAGTTCGTATGGGATACCATCACAAAAAAATCCTTTGAAGCTTTGAAACTGTCCCTGACATGTGCTCCACTTCTCTTCCCCCCGATTACAGTCGCGATTATTTCCTCTACCTCGCAGCCTCGGATTACACCATCACTATGGTTCTCGTCCAAGAGGATGATTCTCATGACGAACATGTTATCTATTACTTGATTCAAAGTCTAACGCCTATCGAAACCAAGTATTTACATGTTGAAAAACTGGCCTTGGCATCTATCCAAGGAATTCAACGTTTCCAGCACTATATCCTCTCTCACAAGACTACGGTAATTTCTAATTGCAACCCTATGCAACACATTCTCACATGTCAATTGCTAGGGGGAAAATACTCCAAATGGATCGTGATACTCCAGGAGTTTGACTTGGAATTCGAACGAGATAAGTCCCAGAATTCCTTAGTGTTTTCCGAGTTGATATGCAACTTTCTCTACTCTAAAACAGAAAATGTAGCAGCCAATTCATTACCTGATGCATCCCTTTTCCTAATTAGTTCTGATGATATTTGGTACGGCGATATCATCATATATCTCCAAACCCATACTTTCTGGCCCAATTTGTCTAGTACTAACTGACGTCGAATACGCTACCAAGCCCGTCAATATATTATCCTCAGGGATACTCTTTATCTCCATGAGATTGACTTAGTTTTTCGACGCTGCCTCACGTTCGACAAAGCCAAAAAATCCTTAAATGACTGTCATTATGGAGCCTGTGGTGGTCATATGTCTGGGTATGCTACTGCCCAGAAGATCTTACGAGAAGGGTATTTTTGGCCTTCTTTATTTAACAATTGCATAATCACCATCCAAAAATGCCATGCTTGCTAGACCTATAATCATAAGATATGATCACATCCTGCTCCTCTTCACCCTGTGGTCTCCATTGGTCCCTTTGCAAAATGGGGTATCAATTTCATGACATGTCACCCCCACTCGGTCGGGGGGCATGGATACATTATTGTAGTCATAGATTACTTTATGAAATGGGCCGAGGTGATGCCGACATTTGACAATACTAGAAAGACCACAACATTATTCATTTTAAATCACATCATAGCTCATTTTGGTGTTACTTAGGCTATCGTCATTGATCACGGTAGCCACTTTAGAAACTTCATGATGTCCGAACTTACTAAAAAGTCAGGTCTTCACCATGAAAAATCAACGCCCTATTACCCACAAGCCAATGGCCAAGTCGAAGCGATTAATAAAGTTCTCATAACCATGCTTCGATGAATGACAGGGATTCACAAAACAAGTTGGCACACAATGTTGTTTTCAGCATTGTGGGCTTACAAGACATCCGTTAAGTCCGCTACTAGGTTTACACCTTTCCAGTTAGTCTATGGTATAGAATCCATCCTCTCGATTAAATGCGAGATACCCTCTTTAAAACTAGCCATCGAACTCCTACCAAACACTTCTGCAAAGGAAGAACGTCTATTGTATCTCATGCGATTAGACGAAACTCGACATGATGCTACCCTAGTCATAGAAGCCCAGAAGAAATGTGTCAAGGCCCAATATGACAAACATGTCAAGCCCCGCATTTTCTCCAAAGGGGATTTGGTTCTCCTTTATGAACAAGATCGAGATATGATAGGAGATGGAAAATTCGAAGCCATGTGGCGAGGTCCTTATATCGTTAGATGAGTTTTGGAGAAAGGAGCTCACGAGTTAGAAGATTACGATGATATCCCTTTGAGTGAACCCAGAAATGGGTTGTACTTAAAGAAGTACTATGCATAAGATCACCTGTGCACGAGTACTTGTATTTTATTGTATCATACTTCTTGTGTGTTACTGTAGTATGTTTTTTTTTCATTATCTGGTCTCTTCCCTTATGTTACGTTGTGTTTGGTTTCCATATGTTCGAGTCTTCACTACCCCACATTAGCTTCGCTGATGGTGCTAGCCGTAGTACTCTAAATCTTGCTTATGTTGTGTGTGCAATTTATGTCCCTACACATGAACTTATCACTCTACGAGGGGTGTGCCTCGGTCATGCGACCAACAATATTGTAGAGTATAGTGTCGTTATCGAATTGTTGATTGATTCTATCTTGCTCGGTATTCGTCACTTGGTTGTGCGACTCAATTCGTAGCTCATAGTACTACAGTTAAGTAATGTCTATGCTATTCGAAGTCCTACTTTGTTACGGGTATATTTGCGAATTCGCCTCTTGGAACGTTATTTTGATTATATTGAGTATCAACATATTCCTAGATGTCTAAATACATTAACTAATGCATTAGCTAACTATGTATTAGATAGACATTTGGGTCATTTATAAATCAATCACATCACAAGTATCACACAACACAAGATAAGTCGGTATAAGACGTATGTATATATAACGATCAATTTTTTTTTTACAAAAAAGTTCTTTCCAAGGACCAAAATTTCAAAATATGAAGCTCATAGCTTCTACAAAGTAACGTCATGGATGACGGTCATGGTAACACATGACTTCCCGGGAAACCCTACGAAGCATTTGGCCAACATACTATGACATGCTCACTGTATGACGCTGATAAAATTGCAAGACCTCTCCAAGAGGCATGTCTGGAATGTCTGCAGTCAAACCCTCTAAGTTTTGTTCCACTGCCTCATAATCTTCAGCGTCCCATCGTGGAACTGGAGCCACCTCTCCTCATCACTGAATAGGAGAAGTACCTGGAGGTTGATAAGGCCCCATGTCTGTGTCATCAAAGAAGATTTTTTGTAATTAGACCTCGGACAAACATAAAACATTTGCATATGATAAAATTCACAAAAACATTTAAAAAGTAAAAAATGTGTACTTCTTACCGAGATCTCCCCACTGAGCACCCTCAGGTAGAGCCAAGTCTAGATCCTCTCAGAAGTCCAACCCAACATAGGCATAATCATCGACCATCAACATCTATGGTTGCAACTAGTCAAAGAAGGAATCATTGTATTTGATGATTGGTCTAGCTACATGTCAGGCCATGAGGTTACACCACCTCAACATGCTCGGATCCTCTAGAGCTGGTAAAACCCACTCAACTTGTAACCTCAGCAAGGGAACTCTCTCAAGAAATAAGGACACCAACAATGAACCGTACCCAAATTGCTTCAGGTCGCCTCTCCTGCATTTAGTCAACTGCCTCTTCACGCTACGAAGGACTGCGTATGACCAGTTAAAAACCTGAGGCTCAGTACACTCTATGGCATACTAAAAGTAGCTTTGGAGAGCCATGTGTGGAGCAGTGCTCCCAGCCATATGAGAAATGGTGAACAAAATAGTGCGAAGGGTCAAATCCTGGACCCCCCAAATGGCCACTTTTCCTTTGCTTCTTTCCGCCTCTGGAACACAGTACTGACAACGGTATTCACTCATAGGAAGCCCACCACCTTGGCTGCCAGTCAAGATAGCATGGTACCCACATTGTGATAGTCCTGTCAGAAATAAACGTCCTCGATATCCAAGGACAATGTGTGGACCCCCACGTGGAATACTTGTCGGTCCACGTCCCACATATGAATGAGGTACTCCAACAACCTGACTTGGGTCCTCATACCTGGTATCCGAAAGAATTTTAGGAGACCATAGTCTTGCAAAGCAGCAATGGTGCCCGGGTTATTCCAAACAATAGCATCATCTTCTTCATGCTCTCTTTCATGCCATTCCAGAACCATGGTGATAGCCAAATGCCTTCATAAGAACCATAAGAAGAAGGTCAACAACTCTCTTCAACCCTTGGTACATTTTTCATTGAGCAAACATTAAAGAAAATTTTCATTTTTCAGTTCTCGCAGGTGCCCCTTTGGCACAGTGCGAGGTTCTCGTAGGTTCCTTTGGGGCCACATGCAAGAATCATGCATTCTCATAGGTCCCATGTGGCTAGCCTGCGCGAATGCCTGAGCGCAAATTTGAGCCCTAAAACAAGCTCAAAAAATTGAAATTTACCAATCAAAATTAAAAATTGAACCATGAAAAGATAGAAGACAAGGAGCTTACCTCACTGCTGGAGACGGTTCACCAAATGGTTGTTCGTACGTTCCACAATCGAGCGCTGAAATTCAAGGGAAAAAGAGGGGTTTTGGGATAAAATCTTGGCAAAGTTACAATGACTATGGTAACAAGAACTTTTACCCACTTATATTTACTTTTACCATTTTTGTTGGTTTTTATAATTGTTTTATTTGTTAAACCTAATGCCTAATACCCCTATGAGTGAGAATTTTTGTAGACATGATGACTTTGACATCCATACGCAGGGATACAGATATTTTTTCTCCTTTTCATCGCATGTTTGAATTGTTTTTTATGGTTTTTTGCACAAAACCTCGAGCTTGGTCTTTGTCCGTTCTCACGCTCGAAAATACATGAGAATGTAATCGAGCACACTTTTATCACTTTTTCGGGCTCAACAAGGTTATACGAAAAAGGAACCCCCTAGAGTCCTCTTTAAGCTCTTTTCAGACTCTCTAAACATGAAAATATTGCCAAGCGACCTTGCTATTTTCACGCTCGTTAAAGTATTTGAAGAAAGAGTCTGTTGAGCGACAATTTATCTCTTTTTTGGTCTCATCAGACTATTTTACAAAAAAGGAACTGAGAGAGTTCTCTTTTGAGTGTTTTTCCAGACTCTATAATTATGAAAAACCTTCGAGTTTTCTATCTTTGGACTCGTTAAACAAACATCAAAAGACCCGTAATGGGACCGAACCACTCCTTCCTAGGGTTCGTTAAACATACTCTGAAGGACTCATCTGAAGGATGAGCTTACATCAACAAGCATATGTTATTCTCCTCAAACTTGCATAAAAATAAAGAGGTACTCGCCAGAAATGGTGGGGGAAAATTTGGGAAAGGGATGTGTTTTCGTATTCATATTATTGGCAGTAAGTGTCACTCTTGAACATGACACMCCCTTATTCATTATCTGAAGCTGGTTTGGGAAATCCAATCGTCTCTCCTTCAATTTTCTACAAGGTCATGTCCTGAGTCATCTCTGAGTCAGTGCTGCCAAATCATTGGTCGTGTCATTCATATGTTCAAGAGAAGTTTATTCAAAATTGAGTCAGCCATCTGCAATTGTCCATTCTCTCCGTGTTGGCCTTCCTTGTGTCCAGTTCAACTTACATCCTACTCTTTTTCGCTTTCAAAATATGTTACTCATTTTGTGTCATTGATGGGGGATACATCAAGGCCCTCCTATGACAAGTTTTGTTCCGTCGACTCCATTTCATTATCCGGAAACAAGACTTAGAAATTATTTGGTACCTTGGAACTTGCATGCCTCAATGATAGGTTTCCTTTCTTTCGACAGTGGATTTTTATCATTGATGCGTGATTGGGAGATTCCATCGAATGTTCGACATCAACTCATTTGTTCACATTCGATGGATTGTACTAGTGTACCTTGGGCATCATTGACATTAATGGTGATTTCCCTCGCACTTGTTAACGGTTTCATCAATGACCGGTAATCAAGTGGTTTCTACTATGTTTGACTTCAACACATGTAATCATATGGTTAGATTTGTACTTTCAGGTGACAGGATTGAAGACCCTGGATCTCATCTCTTTGATCCAGGTTGCGATGGAATATGTATAATTTGTTGACACATAGATCCACTTTGTATGTCTCGTGGCTATGTCATCTTAATTTGAATTTTCTTGCATGGATCCACAGTGTATTCTTGGTGGCTATGCAATATGTTGACGGCATGGATCCACGGTGTATGATTGGTGGCCATGACCTATGTTTATGATGTCATCTATCTGTGATCTGAGTATGGGAATGCCTACCTCATAACTAGTATGATATTCTGCAGATGCTTGGTTGTTTATAGGTTTCCGATTAGGTGCGCTCTTGGTTTCCGACACACACACGCAGTTTACAAAGTATTTCGAATGTCACTGATTCCAGCCTCATACTTTGGGGGGCATTATGTTACACATGATTTTGGTCATCTTGGTGATGTATTAACAATGGTGTACTCAGGTTCCCAACAAGAACTTTCTCCTGAGAAAAGTGGCATTTATCTCCTTCCAG
>JZKD02S1001157.1:944823-959080 GCA_000966675.3 Picea glauca
CGATACAAAGGTATGTCACTTGTTCCTCCTTACTAGCTAATTCAATGGTCGTAACTTAGGGAAAGAGTCATGTCCTGTCCTATTTTGTTCTAGATCTAGGTGGATCTAGGGAGATTTGTTAGTGTCCTCACCTACCGATTAGTCTGATAACACGGAGAAATATTTGTCATCACAATTATAACAAAGGCCTTTGAGTTGGCGTTCAACCATCTCATCCCTAGTCAATTTTTGGATCTTTAATGGGGCGGAGGGAAAAGTGGGATTTGTGGGTTTAGGGCAAGGGATAAAGGAAGGTTTATGGGTTTGAGAGGATACAACTTATTATGCTTCTTTATCTTTTTAAGTAACCTCACCCCAACTCAAGGGTCGAGCCATGAGGACATGGGCCTGAATATCATTCTTAAGGCCACTAATAAAACACTCTCGAAAGAAAGCATCAGTCATGTCCTCTGTTCGAAAAGCCAGGCGCTCAAATGCAGTGATGAAGTCTTCGAATGTTCCTGATTGTTTCAATTTTGTCAAATGGCCCAAATGGTTGGTGTGTCAAAGCATTCATAAATCTCAGTCACAAATTGGGTCCAAGCAATATACCCTTGACGGGAAGTTTTTCTCCATTGCCACCATTGCCAACGTTCTTGATCTATATGGAGAACACCATACCTGAGTTTGGCCAAGTCATCTATAATTCCGTATAAAGAGAAATAATGTTCCATTTGGGTGACCCAACTAGTGGGGTCTGAGCCATCAAATTTGGTTACATCCACATGTGGAAAGCGTATGCCACGTTGAAAGTGATGGGGCTGAAAGGTATGGGAATGGGATGAAGGTTCACCTTCAGTCTTTGGATGTGCATCATGAAAAGGGTCATCGATAGGGATGTTTAGTTTGGTGCAGAGTGATGCAAAGAAAGATTCAAGTTGGGTGGTCAGTTCCTGTTTGACTTCCTCCATTGAGGACTGTACATATGCATTTATGGTGGTATTGATGGATATATCTTGGAAGGAAATAGTAGCACTGAGTTGTTTCACTGATTTTTGGGTCTCGAGGAAACTAGATTGCAAGGTGTTG
Organism: Picea glauca; assembly: GCA_000966675.3. Classification (NCBI taxonomy): domain Eukaryota; kingdom Viridiplantae; phylum Streptophyta; class Pinopsida; order Pinales; family Pinaceae; genus Picea; species Picea glauca. The sequence goes on from JZKD02S1001157.1 coordinate 945,892, forward strand.
AAGCAAGACTCCAGTTCTTGGCTATGGGTGTGGGCCATGAGGATGTGTGAACTGAAAAGGGGTGGGCGGGGTCAAAAGTTTTTTGACGAAAAATGATATGGATGACTGTGATAAGGGTGAAGAGATGAATCCAATGGAATAGGTCTCAAATAATGGTGAAAAAATTTCCAGACTTTTTTTATTTTATTTACACTTGCGGAGTTATACTCCGGTTTGAAGAATACTGCAGTGATAAAATCCCCAAATTCTTAACCAGAGAGAAATGTGTATTTACTTGGCAACCTGAACATAGTTGTGCGGCAATAGATCTGGTCAGTTTTAATGTGTTTATGTTTCTGTCACCCGAGGGTTAGGTATTCAAGGGTTCTACAGACAAGGGTTTGCCCTGTGCTATAGTTCTCTGATATACGTGTAGGGTCCAACAGTAGAACTCGACCCAAAATCTCAGGGCACTAACTAAGGAGGATAGAATGTACCCTTAGCCGTACTACTCGACTACCCAGGTACTAGAGAGTATCTTCTCGAGTGTTGTTCTCGGTGACACTATAGCAGTTCGGCAACCGATAGGTTTATCTAAAGAGGGCTTCAAGAAATCTAGGTCGATCCGTACATAGGTGTTGTTTGATGCACTACCACTCAAAGGGGTACCAACAAGGGTTACAAGGGTGGCCAACAGATGTGCGCTTAAGATCCACTTGTATTTCTTGTGTGTATGAATCCCTCAACCCCGGGTTTATGTGCATAACGATAGATCTTTGTGGCTTAAAGATGTCGTAATACGTCTCTACCCTGAAAAAAAAATCCCACAATTTCTGCCAAGGAAAGTGCTCTGATACCACTTGGAAGATACCAGATATAATAAATATGTAGAACAGAAATGAAATGCTAGAAATGGCAGAATAACAGTAATATAACCAGCATAATATCCACAATAACACATAAATAATATAAGAGAAACAACTGAAATAACACTTTGATTCAGAAAACAATGTTCACAGGCCTCTTCGAGGGGGCAACCTCCAGTCGAGAAGCGCTCTGTTACAATAATCTCCAAGCTAGGGTTTTCATACCCTCGAACCTTATTTATACTAAATATGTCTATTAAGAGAAGCCTCTAGAGGAATATCCTTCTAGAAGTGGAAGCTTCTATTAGGTCTTCTTACATCCGCCTTATTCTATTTTATTGAAAGGCCTTATTAATATTGACCTTTATTACATCCGAATACATTGATCTACCTATGTGCAGGTTAGGACCTTAACAAAGATCCATAGAAGTAAAGCCTCACATGACTTTGAACACCTTACATGGATTTCGACCCCTGATGAAGTTCAACGCAGATCAGCATTTCCTTTACATCACAGTGTGATCCAATGAATATAAGGAGAAATTATAGTTGTACTACAATCTCATGGAAGAGGATCTTGATGAGACCACTAAGGACTGGTCAACTGACCTCGTTATTCCAACAGACCCTGTAGAGATGTCTGACCCTGATAGCCCAGAAACCGTGCATGATACACTCGGAGCCAAGAAAACGATGAAGACCAAAGAGGTCCAAGATTTAAGCAATGCCTTAGGGAAGATTGCTTCCATATCACTTGAGGGAGGAGGTGATGATGATGTATAAGAAACGAAGGACAATGAATATGAACAAAAGAAAGGCGAAGTAACACCGCCAAGAAATGAGACCGACCCCCTGAAGAAGAGGAAGTTTTCTCCCCCGAAACCTTCTTTCCAGAACAAATCAAAAGCCACTGTGACCAAGATGAAGACCATTCTTACTCCTGATGAATTTGACTACATCATAGCATCTCTAAATGATGCGTCATTGGAAATCATGGAGAAAAAAGAAGCTAAGTAGGAGGAAATGTATGATAGAATTGAGGTCAAAATGTGAGGGGTATAGCACACCCTTTAGTCCACTCATGCAGTCTCCACTCTGCCCCTACCATCAGGAGAATGAGAGTTGGGATATGAGCAAACCCAACTCTGCCGACTCGTAGATGTAACTAAAGTGCGCCTTCGATGAGCAAAAGAGGAAATAGAAAAATCCACCCAAGATTTGAAGCAAGTATAGGGAATACTTATAGAACAATGCCGAGTTATAGAGTAGGAGAATATTTCTCTCCAGAGAAATTTTGACAAAGAGAAAGCGCAAATGTAGCAAGAAAAGGAACAGTTGCTCGCAGGGAAACTCTAAGTAAAAGAAGAAGTCAACAGAGCACTTTTCTCTGTGATAGGATTAGAGCCACAGGAAGAAGACCAGGTTGAGAATCAAGTAGAACAACTCATGGAAGCCATCCATCAGCTACAAAAAAGAATAGTTGATTTAGAGCTCCACATAGTGCCCAACACTCCGTAGGATGTAACAGATCAAAGAGAAGCAACTTCTCAGAGTGCAGTCGAACGAATAAAGGCTCTTACCATGGAATGCAAGAAACTCAATGATCGCAGTGCCCAGACTTATAAACAACTCACCAAGAATGCAGAACTGAAGCCACTAGAGTCGCAGCTGCAAGAGACGAAGTTGAGAGCAGAGACAATATAGGAACAGTTGAAGCCCCCGTCAGTGGTAGAAAGAATGAAATGATCCCAGGAGCTATGATTTTCCCAGTAGTAGGTTCACATTGTTCAAAGCAAGGTCATGGAAGTGACCCAGAGGCTCCAACCTATATAGGATGAGACTTACCAACTGTTCACAGATATAGAAGGCTAGGGAGAAAAACTAGAGCAAGTTGTTACTCCAACTGAACATCACCTAGAGGGACCCATGAACGAGGTAGTCATCCAAGAGTTCGCTGAATAAGAGGCTATGGAAGAAAAAAAAGTTGAAGCATCTCGAGCCAAGCTTGAGGATTTTGAAGTAGAACTACCTTGACCAGAGAGACTCGGGATGAGTCATAGGTGAGTGTTGGGGGCCTGTTGGCCCTTGACCAAGTTTTGAGGACTCTTGGTCACGTTTGACCTATTTTCAGGAATTCGATAGCCTGTACAAGATAAATCATAAGAAGAAGAGGAGATCGCGGGAGCTCGTCCCCTTTTTAGGGATTTTTGGGTTTTGGGATCATGTAGTGGGTATGGGAATGTCAACCCATGGGTTTACCCATGCTTAGGCCTATTTTGTAATATATATAGAAGACTAGGTGATGTAATAAGTAGAAGTTGTAAGGAATGTCTAAGTGCTAAGGTTGGATCTATGTGATCAAAATATGTCAATGATTTGTGCATTCTATGTGAGACTTGCAGAGCTAAGTGAAATTCATTGTAAGAGACTATGGAAGGCTGTGTGATTAGATATACTCGGAGAAGGAGGTTCTAGCGAGCTATGCAGATTTCCTATCCTCTGTAGAGTAGGGTTTTGTGGCTATGTGGATGTAACTGATTGAAGATGCTAATAAAGAAGACAAAGAGTTGGTGGACATAGCTCTAGGGTGGGGGTGAACCACATATATGTTGTGTTTCTCTCCTTTGTGCGATGTGTTGATGTGTTTTCTTGCTAAATGATTTAGTATAGATGAATGCTAGATATAAATGATGCTACTTTGTGCTTATTAAGGAGAATGAATGTTAGATATGAATTATGTGAGTATGCTTAGTTCCTGAATCTGCTAGATCTAATGTGTTCCCTTTATGCTTAATGCTATTAGAAGTGGATCTGGTTGAATACTGCGATTCTCTGTAATTAGGGTTTGTCTGCACTGTTGATAAGAATTGGATAGTGATGAATGTTTACTGCTAAGTGCTCTATTAAATGTGAGAATCAAAGGTCTGTGTCCTAGCTAAGGTTGCAGAAATTTGAGTCCTACAACCACCCCTGCCTCAACCTCGGGTGAAACTTCATCTACTTCGTAGGTGTTTCCGAAAGGGATGGTAGTTAGGGTTTTTTTGGTGCACTGTTGTAGCGTTGAACCCTGGGTCAACCCCTGTGCCAAAAGCAGTCTTGTTCACCTCTCTCACTAAGTATTCATTTTTCTCACACTTAAACTCAAATCATTGACTGAAGTTAATGAGGACCTCACTTCCCTATGCATTGCTTGTCCAATTTCTATGATTAAAATCATTCCTGTACTGAGTTTTGTCCATTTGACCTCCACTCATAAAAACAACATCCACCAAAAATTTTGATGGGTATTGGGCTTATCCTCTTGCAATCTGAGGGTGACCCTCAGTGCTAACATTCATGGCACCATTTCTGGGGAACAAATGGAAGAAATTTCCCTAGGATAGACAAATAAATTCTGATTCTGAAGGTGCATTAGAAATCCGTACCTTGAAGATTTCAACTTGCATATGGAAACTCCCTTGTTTCAGTTGTGGCTCCTAAAGGCAGACACATAAGGTCTACTCCACAATTGCCTCTGGAAACACCTGAAGCTGACCCAAAAATATTATCAAAAAAGGAAATACCTCGCAAGAAGGGATTTCAATTGTTGTACTAGACGATTCTAGTAAATTACATAATTCTTCTTTAAAAAATCCAGTAGCTGCACCTAATTCTCCTTTTATACCATTTTTTGGAGTTTCTAGAAGTTTAAATTTTGGGATTTTCCCTATTGAATTCTCCCCCTCTAGGCCTTATCTAGAAGAAGTTTCTGACACCCCTATTTCCCTTGAGATTGTAAAGTGGCTTAGACCCAAAGACTCAAAAGATTTTCCTACTTTGGGTTTTCCTACTCTTCCTCTTGTCATAGTTGTTGTATCTAAAGAGGAGGAAAATTATTTTCCATAGAAACCCATAATATTCTCCTCCAACACTCAACCATTTTGCCTTTTTCCCGGAAACACAACTCTAGTCTCACCTGTCCAAAATCCATCTCCCCCTGGTTCCCCTATATTTCACATTCCAATGGAAGGTGCTAATATTCCTAGAAACATAATGGATGCCATAGTGGATGATAGATATGCCACTCTTTTTTTACCTCAGCCTATGAGTCCCCTCCTAGTTGGATATTACCTCAAGTATATGCCCAAGTTTACAGGAGAGGAAGGCATAACTGCCAAAGAACACCTTTCAACTTTTTACAATTATGCATATAATCTTAATATTGAAAATGAAGATGTCTGGTTGAGCATTTTTGTATAGAGCCTTGATGGTGAGGCTAGAAAATGGTTAAGGGGTTTGAATCCTGGATCTATTGATGGGATTGAAGCTCTGGATGATTCATTCTTGAGACACCGAGGGATAAAAAGGACTTCCTTTATTATATTACAGAGTTTGGATCACTTAAGAGAGAAGAGGGGGAATCTGTTTCAGAATTTTCAAAGAGATTTAATAAGATGTACAATAAGATCCCCACTGAAATTAAGCCTACACAAACCTATGCCAAGATTACTTATACTAGTGATTTTGACCTTGAGTTTTTCCTCCTATTGAGAGAAAGAAGAGCTACCTCCTTGGCTCATATGAAAGATGAAACCCTTGAAGTAGAGTTCAATATATTGGCAGTTGACAAACTTAGGAGTAAGTAATAGCTATAGGAACCCCCATAATGCTAATAATAGGGTTAAATTCAAAAGACAAAATAATTCCCCTCAGATCATCCAAAGAGATCAAAGAAATAGAGGTAGGGATGATAAAAAAATCCAAGCCCCTCTACAAAATAAACTGGTTATTGATGAAGAAGGAGAGGAAGAAGAAGCTAATCCTAAATTCCATTGTCTTGGTGACACCTCTTCATCTCCTCATTTAACTCAATCTACATATGAAGAGGCTCTCATGGACAACCAACTAAATGAGTTGAGTAAAGAGAAAATGACTAGTGGCAATTCAAATAGATACAACATAAGTTTGAAGAATAAAGAGGGAGAGCCTAACATTCATGATCAACCTACTAGAATAGTTAAACCTTCTAAGGATGTGGCAATTAGCAGTAAAGAAAAAGTGGCACAAAAACTCTATCCAGTGGTTGAGAATCCTATCCCAGAAGTGAAGGAGATTCTAAAGCCTCTCTCCTCTTTTATCTTTGAGACCAAGATTCAAAAGATTAAAATCCCTGTACCTTTTTCAAAGTTAGTCAAGAGTGAGGACTTCAAAAGGTACCTTTACAAAATGTTGCAGCCTGAACCTTCATCTCATCCTACAAACTCAATCAACCTCTAAGATGAAAATCTCGTTGTCATGCTGGGACCTTTGGTAGAGGATAGGGATGACTCCTCCCCTCCTTTCTATACCTCATTGAAAATTCATGATATGGTGTTGCACAACTGCTTGATGGATCCAGAGGCATATCACAATCTCATGCCTAAGATTGTCATGGATGAGCTTGGGTTAGAGGTTACAAAAACCTAACATGACCTGTACTCATTTTATTCCAAAAATGTGAAGTGTCTTAGGGTTATCAAAGACCTGGCTATTCCCTTGTTCCAATTGCCAATGAAAAGTGTGGTCATGGATATTGTGGTGGTTGATGTTCCCCCTAAGTTTGGAATTCTTTTGTCTATATCTTGGATTAAAATACTTGGGGAACATTGAATATGGATATTTTATATGCCACTATTCCTGTGTTTGGGGGAGATCTTAGAAGAATTTATAGGGAAGCACAACTTGCTTACATTATCAGTGATGAAGCAAATCTGACCAACCACTCCATTTTTGCAGTAGACACTGATCTAGGAACTAGTATGTTACAACTCACTGATGGTCCTCAAGCACCTATTGAAATCAGAAAGAAACCCATCACCTCTTGTGAAAAATTTCCTTCCAATATCTCTGCTTGAAAAATGTTTTTTGAAGGAGCCTCTTCGAGAGAAAGTGTTGGGGATGGGGTAGTTTTCATTTCCCCTAACCATGAGACCATATCTCTGTCTTTTAAGCTTGAATTTGAAACAACAAACAATATTGTAGAATATGAGGCTCTTGTTTTGGTTTTGAGATCTGATAAATACATGGATATTGAGGAGATAACAGTGTTTGTGAGATGCTGAGTTACTTGTCCATCAAGTCAAAAATATTTATCAAACTAAGCACCCTAGGTTAAGGGCCTACAAAAACGAAATCTGGGATCTTGTTGATAGTTTCTTGTTGGATTTTAATATCTCATTTGTTCCAAGAGAGAAGAACTCTATGGTAGATTCATTGGTTGTCTCAACAAGTAATTTCAAGTCTCCTTTTCCCTCCAAACTCAAGTATGAGGTGGAAGTAAAATACAAACCCTTTAATCCTGACAATGTCAAACATTGGAAATTTTTTGAGGATGATCTTGAAATGAAAAGATTTCTTGAGACCGTGGATGAATTTTCTGATTTTCATATTAATTAGGATCAAGATACTAAAGAAATCCCTCATGCTGATGCTTTTCTGAATAAAATTGCTGACCATCACATTGTTCAGTTGCCAAGTAACCACATTCCAAATGGACTTGTCCCCTTGGAGAGATTGTTTGAAAAAAATGATGTTGCTATAAAGGTTAAAGGTTCAATTGAAGAGGTTGATGTGACTGAATTCAATTTAGGAACAAAGGAGGATCCCAAATATGTTAAATTGTCTAGCAGTATGTCAAAGGAGAAAAGGGTTGAATATGCCAAGATTTTGAAGGAGTTTTCTGATGTGTTTGCTTGGAAATATGAATATTTAAGGACATATGACACCAACCTCATTGAGCATAAGATTCCTTTGAAAGAGGAGGCCAAACCTTTTAGGAAGAAACTCAGACAGATAAATCCTATGTTGTTTCCCATTATGGAAAGGGAAGTGAAAAAGATGCTAGATGCCCAAATCATTATTCTCCCGAGATATTTAGAATGGGTAGAAAATTTGGTGCCTGTGAGAAATCAAAATGGGGAAATCAAGTTATGTGTAGATTTTAGGAATTTGAACAAGAGCTCCAAAAAGGATAACTACCCCTTGCCAAAGATGGAGTACATTTTGTAAAAAGTGACAGGATCATCTAGGATGTCCATGATTGATGGATTTTTTGGCTACAATTAGATCTATGTTCTGCCTAAAGATAGAGAAAATACAACCTTCGCTACTCCCTAGGGAACACTCATGTATGCTAAAATTCCCTTTGGATTGATGAATGCAGGAGCAACCTTCCAGTGAGCCATGTACATTGCCTTTGTTGGGGAGAAATATAATTTTGTAGTCATATATTTGGATGAAATTACAGTATTATCAAGGTTAGGTAAAGAGAATTTCCATCATCTGAAGAAAGTCTTCCTAAAATGAAAAAGAAATGGTCTCTCCCTCAACCCTAAGAAATATTTGTTTGCTATGAAAGAGGGAAAATTATTGGGGCATATTGTGTCAGCTGAAGGGGTAAAAATTGATCCAAGAAGAGTAGAGGCTATCCAGACCTTATCTTTTCTCAGATATAAAAAAGTGGTTCAGTCTTTCTTGGGTAAAATCAAATTTCTGAGAAGGTTCATTTCTAATTTTTTTGAGTTGGTTAAGCACATTACAACCATACTTAGAAAATAAAGTTAGGTGAAATGGACTGTTGAGTCCATAAATTCTTTTGGCCAAATCAAAGAGGCTTTGATTGAGGCACCTATTCTCATCATCCCTAACTATTCTAAGGAATATCTGATATTTCCTTTTGCCTCATATGATACATTGTCTATTGGTTTTCTACAGAGAAATATAGAGGGGTTAGATCAACCTATTTCCTTTTTTAGTAGAGCTTTGAGGGATGCAGAAATGCGATATGATATCATGGAGAAGTAGGCATATGCTTTGGTAAAATCCCTCAAGGATTTCAGGATCTATGTTCTTCATTCAACGATTATTTCATATGTCCCCTCAGCCTTGGTAACATAAATATTGATCCAACCTGACATAGATGGGAAGATAAGCAAATGGATTGCCAAAATTTTGGAATTTGACCTTCAAATAAAGCCCACTAAATTGGTAAATGACCAAGGTTTAGCCAGGCTGCTGGATGAATTAGGCTGCAAGTATTTAGGGGTTAATTTCATGAATGTAAACTCAGAAAATCAACAAATTGAGATTGCTAATGTCAACCTAAATTTGGCAGAATGCACCTAGTATAAAGATATCATATATTTTCTGTAGAAGTTGAGGCCTCCAATTGGTTTGGACAAGAACAAGGTAAGAGCTTTGAAAATCAAAGCAATCAAATATTGTCTCATTGATCAGGTTTTGTATTGCAAGGATCCTCTGGGAGTTCTATTAATATGTCTGGACCCACAAGAAGACCAAAGAGATATGACTGATTTTCATGACAACTTATTTGGGGGACATCATTTTTGGAGGACCTCAACTTATAAAATCCTCAGAGTTGGGTATTTCTAGCCCAACCTTTTTATTGATATTTATGTAAATATTAGGGCTTCTATCAAGTTTCAAAAGTTTGTTGGAAAGCATCAGCGCAAATCTTTTCCTTTGAAACTAGTAGTTGTTTCTGGACCTTTTCGACAGTGGGGTCTTGACTTCATTGGATAGATCCACCTTGTCTCAAGTGGCCAACATAGGTGGATTTTTACTGCCACTGATTATTTCACCAAATGTATAGAAGCCATCCCTACAAGGAGTGCCTCCCACAAGGTAATCATTAGCTTCCTTGAAGATATCATGTCCATATTCAGATGTCCAAGCAGGGTTGTTACAAAAAATGCTGCCTCTTTCAGGGCTGAAACATTAATCAAATTTTGTGAGAAATATGAGATTACCCTAGTCCATTATACTCCCTACTACTCTGAGGGAAATGGTTTGGCTGAGTCCTCTAACAAAAGCCTCATAAATATCATCAAAAAATTGTTACAAGACAATAAGAAAGAATGTGACTCAAAGCTGAAATTTGCATTATGGGCTAACAGAGTTACAACAAAAAGGTCACTAGGCGTTTCCCCTTTTCAGCTTCTGTATGGAGTGGAAGCTACTTTTCCTACTCAACTTTCCTTTCCTATGGAAAAATTCCTCCAGGACTACCAAGGAGAACCTAATGATATGGTCAGGAGGATACAAAAACTAGTAAAAGTACAACAGGCTAGAGAGAAAATACTTGATAAAGATTAAGATCACCAACAGAGAATAAAACAAGCCTTTGACAAGAGGGAAATCAAGGAGCATTTCCATCTGGGAGATCTGGTTCTCAAGTGGGATGCCCCCAAGAAAGACAAAGGAAAACATGGTAAATTTGAAGCCTTATGGATTGGTCCCTTCAAGATCTCTGACGTATTTTCAAATAACACCTATAAGTTGCAGAGCTTGGAGGATTCTGAAGTTTTGGGCAGCCCTGTCAATGGGAACTTTATGAAGAAATATTTTGTTTAAGCCATGATTGGATTTCAATCATTGTAATTACCACTTACTTTCATTTTCTGTTTAAATAAGAGACTACATGACCTGAAAGATAAGGCACTGGAACTGCGCGTTCTTGGTTTCTCACAAGGAGCATGCCATCCCATGTGGAGCCCAATGTTATCACACAAAGAAACATGAACATAGATGATCAAGTGCATTCTGCAATGATCAAAATCCCCTGTTCATGTTCGATGTGGCACTATCTCTAACCGTAGATGAATGGACTCCAAAGTTAGCATGCAGATAAATTTTGGCGGGGGAGCTAAAGTAGCCGACGCACCTAGATCTCAGGTCCTTTTCAAGTCAAAGGACTTAGATCATTTCAGGGCCTCAATGTGCATGGATGATAAAATCCTAGGGGTAGACCGAAATGGAAACCACTATTTTTTGAGGTGGCGACGTGGAGAGCAACGATGCATTTCAGGCACAAAAGTGGTGTGGGCCTAAACCACTTCCTGTGACCCAAAAATCACGTGAAAAGTTAATGGCCTATCCAATGTCGACAAGTAGCTGCCCGACAATCATCCTTCCATGCTCATTTCCCAAGGAGGGGTCAGCTAATGAATGAGGATTGAATTTCACGACCTCAACACCCAATCCAATAGCGATAAGAGGCCACTCGACAGTCATCCCTTCATGCTCCAATCCCAATGAATATCCAGTTAATGAAGTAGGGACTGGTAGTTGAAACCTCAACTCAACCCATAAATGGAAGGCTCAAAAGTTATTGCTGAGGAGACAAGATTGTCAACAAGGTACATCGATGGTCAGTTTTTTTGCAAGTCGACATTGAACTTGGTTTGCATCTTACAAAAGGGAACATGCACTGTCTGATAGAGGACTGCTCAGACGTAAAACTTTGAATGACATCGCTAGATCACACTCCTAGTAGTTGTGAACTGATTTGGGTATAAATAAATTAGATTGATATTTTGTTATGGCCGTTGAATGGTTGAGTAGAGCTCCCTACTATGTAATTTTTGATACCATAACTATTCTTTGGTTATGTATCAAACTTGAGACTTTCGCATTAATAGAAGTCAACTTCTCTCATATCTTTGTAAAAACTGTGTTGAAAGCTCGAGCATGGAGGATCCAATCGAGGTTTGTGGTTCGATTGTAATGTAGGTTTGATTATAGTATTACTGCGACCAATTTTATTTAGCTTCTTTGTTATCTTATTTCCCCTTACACTGAAAGGCTCGAGCATAGAGGATCCATTCGAGTGGTTGTAGTTGCATGGTAATGTAGGTTTGATTATTATGCTGCTGTGATATATTTCAGTGTCTGAAACTTGCGTTCAAGAATGCTATTGAGCCTGAGTTTTTCTTCACCAAGATGCTTGAAGGCCAGATGCTCATGGTAGTATTGTTCACCTCTCTCACTAAATATTTCTTCTGCTCACACTTAAAATCAAATCACTGACTGAAATTAATGAGGACCTCACTTCCTTGTGCATTGCTTGTCCATTTTTTGTGATTAAAATCATTCTTGTACTTAGTTTTGTCCATTTGAACTCCACTCATAAAACCAACATCCAACAAACATTCTGATGGGTACTGGGCTTATCCTCTTGCAATATGAGGGTAACTCTCAGTTATAACAATAGGTAGTCTTCCCATTTCTTAGGCTGATGCATTACATGCATCCTTAACATGTCCTATAATACTTGGTTTAATCTCTCTGTCTGTCCATTAGTTTGAGGGTGATAGGTTGTACTAAATAGTAAATTAGTTTCAAAACCAACAAATAGATATTTCCAAAAGTTTGAAGTAAATTTCATATCTCGTTCAGATATGATTTGTTTAGGCATGCCATGTTGTCTAAATATTTCTTTCATGAAAATATTAGAAATATCTATTACCTTGCAAGTTGACTTGATGGGAATGAAGTGAGCAATCTTGCTTAGATTTTCCACAACTACCATGATGGCGTCATTCTGTTTGGCTATTTTTTGTAACCCTATGATGAAATCCACGGACATTGTTTCCCACTTCCATTATAGAATTGGCAGGGGTTGCAACAACCCTACTGGATTCCAGTGCTCTTAACCTTTTGACACTCTATTCATTTGGCTAAGTAGTCAACTATGTCCTTTTTCAGTCCTGACCAATAAAATAGTTTCCTAGTGGCCGTGATCATCTTCTGATAACCAGGATGGCCAATATATGGTATTTTGTGTAGTTCATCCATCATGAGCCTCTTCAATAATCTACCTTTGTAAGTTAGCAGGCCATCATTCAACAATTGATAATCCTCATACTTCATCCCTGCGAGATCTTGTTCTAAGTATGATTTTACAGTCTTGAAAAATGCATCTATTTCTTATGCACTTTTGATTCTCTCCCTGACATCCATTTCACAGGTGCTTACAGTTTCCAAGTGGATCACTTTCATACTTCTGCTAAGGGCATCAACTACCCTATTTTTATTTCCTTTGATATGTTTGATTTCAAAATCAAACTCACTAAGGAAATCCATCTGTCTAGCTTGTCTTACATTGAGATTTGGTTGGTCAAACAAATATCTCAACCGACATTGGTCTGTAATAAGCACAAATCTTCTACCGAGGAGGTAATGTATTCACATTTTTAAAGCATGTACTATGCAAGACAATTCCAAATCATGGGTCACATAATTGATTTCATTCTCATTTAATTTTCTGGATTCATAGCAAATTACACGCCCTTCTTGAAAAATGTCTCCTCCGATCCCTTCCTTGCATACATTTGTACACACAAGGAATTCCTTATTTGGGTCTGCCATATTTAGCATAGGTGCATTGGTTAGAATTCATTTCAACTCTTGGAATATCTGTTGTTGGGTATTCTACCCTACGGACTAATAAGCTAGGGCTCTAAACTTATACGCAGAAAATGACCCTTAAGATTTAACTTTTAACCTTCTACCCAAAATCTCAACCC
>JZKD02S1001157.1:980913-998966 GCA_000966675.3 Picea glauca
GAAAATATATCATAACTCATACTGTTATCCATCAAACAAACTTGGGTCCATTACCCAAACCTGGGGTCTCCAACTTCTCATGGACATAACTCTCTAACCGTGAGGAGTTATGTGACGTTCCACATACCAATGGAAATGGAATGGAAAGAACTATCCATATAGGATCTCATTATTCCACAATTACGATCCATTTCACCGGGGAAAATCTATATAGAATCTCTAACGATCCCATACGGGATAAATATCAATCACATATAGAACCAAGAAAATTTCTACTAGACTACCATCGGCCCTAAGTGATCTCCTCGCAATCTTCCCTTCACTTTGGGTGGGTGAAATGAAATCAATATAGAGACTCTATGCTAATACACCTTTAGATAGTAGGTACTAGATTGCTTATATCTATTTGTTAGTTATTGTTAGTTCCTATGAGTGGGAGTTATAAGGTATCTTGACCTATTCTACCTGACCTGAGGTTGGTTTATAAGGTTAACCTTACAGTTCAAGTTCAAGTTAGTTATAGATTCACCTTTATGTTTCATATCAGTGTCTAGATTCACCTTGAGATAGCTCAGTTTCATGTCTAGATTCACCTTTTTATTTTGAAAATAAGACAAGGTAGGTTAGATTGGTTGGACTATTTTTTGTTCCCAGAGTGGCAGTATGAGAGAATGGAAGCACACACACTATTGGGTGAGATAGTTATCGCTAGAACTATTTCTATGGAAGCACAGTGAGAGGTGGGATAGATATCACTATTTTTATTTCTATTGTAAGTATTGAATGCTTGGCACAATTAACAATTATCAGTTAATTAGTAAAGGTAGGCAGGTAAGGTTGCTTCAACTTAACCTTGCTAGACTATTTGTTCTTTTAGACTGGACCATTGGTGGGACAAGATGAGGTCTTTTGGGGGATTTTACTTCCTATATCTACTTAGATGTTTCAGTTAGCTAAGTCATATTTCAAGTCCAAGGATCACGGACTAGCCACATAGGTTAGATATTCCTGATCGGAGATCCATGGAGGACTCCCCCTTTCACCTTTGGAAGCGTCCTTCCTTCCCTCTCAATGGGCATTCTTTTCGTCCGATACAACACCTGCTGAACAATAGAGAAATTCAGAAATAACTCAGGACTTGTTTTCTTGGCCTCCTTAAAGGATGTTGATTTTCAATAACGACATTCACCCCTCCATTGAGCCAGCAAACTAGTAGATCATCTTTTATTTCCTTAGGAATGGAAGGATGTAGTGATATTTGACCAGCTACATGATGAGAAAAAATATTTCATCTGTTAACTACTTACTTCTATCTAGTACTTCAAATGAAATCAGGTAATCAGTGCCTGTTGGAAACCGAAAAAAGTTCTATTAGATGGGCGATTCATGGAAGGCGGGAAAGCGGGGTTCAAGCTCTAAGCTCACATATTCAACTTCTATTTGAGGTGGATCCAATCGGGAGAGAAAGGATAAATGGCAAGGGAGGAGATATGAATTGAACCAGAAGCAATTCCCTTCTCCCATCTGAGTATCCCATGAGCCCAAGCTGAGCCCTGCCCATGAGCCCATGATCCAGGACGAGTAGCCCGATGAATAGAAGGGAATGAGAATTTGAATGTTTTCCATAGTGTTAAGTGATATCAAGGTCGAGGGTCTAGGTATGTGGTTTCATCGAGTCATATAGAGAAATTTCATTAAATTCTAAACTTAATTAAGAAACAATTCATTTTAGTGCCCCCGATGACCAACTAGTTTTTCTTGGCCCTACTCAAGATGATATTTTGTTAGCCTAAAATATTGAATGAGTCTATTTTGTAAGATTTGTTCTATCCAAACTTATAGCCCACTTCGATCGAAGTATGACAACCGAGTATTGAGGGCAATCCACTGAGCCAAGCCAAGGAAAACAATGGTTTACAATGATAAGCTATTGGTCTTCTAGCTCTCTTTGACTAGAAATTGTGAACATGGGAACATACTTCTTTCTTTCCCCTTCCTTTTTTCCCACAATATCCATTCTAATGCTAGCTTCCCTACTTGCGTCAAGTAGAAAAACAATCCCAAGCCCTCGTTTCATATCCCAACAAGCATAAAGGTGCTCAACCTAAAGTCAATAGATGTCATCCTTTGTTTCATAGGAAAACACTGTCAAGGATATAGTTCATTAAGAATAAAATCCATTTAAGTGGCCTGATGATGATTAATTGTCTCCCAATTTTTTTTTTTTATTTCATGAAACCCCTCTCCCATACGGTCGAGTTCCTCTGGGTCATGAATGAGGAGGTTTCTTAAATCTATTGCAAGTGAACTTGTAACCTTTTTTGATCCAGGTATGCCAGGTAATGCGGGGCGTATAATTGAGCTGTAGCGATCCTTTTATACTAATCATGGGGGAAAGAGGTAAACTAGAAAGAAACACACCTTCATAGATGAAATCATATTTACAACCTTTTGGGGACATCTACTGGCAATCAACAACATCATAACCATACCTCTCTCTCGCTATCGTTACACCTTTGCATACAACACTTCTGGGACATATATCGGTGAGTGACCATATCATAAACTGACCAGCAACAAATAAGAAACCTTTCTATATTGGTCCACCTCACACTACAACATCATCCATCCATTGAACCACCCCTATCTCTTCTCTTTGTCGATGTTGGACTATGCGAATCCATATAGTGTGGGACTATGTGAAAACCTTCAAATATGGGACCGCTGATGTGGAAAATCAATGAATCGCTAACTAGTTCTACTCCTCATGGATGAGTGTCCTTCGGTAACGTATAAAATGGCATGAAAACCTCATTCAAGGTCACAAGGTATTGAGAAAATAGGTAACATAGAAGAAAATCATTCTAGTCATGTATTAGTAATGGCCCTAACCTGACTAACTGGACCAACTCACCTTTCTGGGCAATTTTTTTTCTTGAGAATAGGTAACACACTTAGAATAACAACCACCTACTTTCTGGGCATGGTGGATCAAGAACATGTAACACACTTAGAAACACCTGCTTCCGGGGCATGGTTAATCAAGAAAAACACGTATAACAACTCCTCCTATCTTGGTCACATACTACAACTAGTAAAGAAGGAACACCTCTTTTTGGGTACGGGGGATCAAATATTGTTCACATCTAATTGGGCACGAATAGCTCCTGGAAATCAGAGTGTATATGTGGAATGTGTTGCTCTAAGTGTAACCTAACCTCAATGTGTAACCTCTAACTTGTACCTCATTGTGTCTCTGTATGAGTATCCACCTCTGTAGAAAATAACCCCCTCTTTCTGTAGGAGTATCTCCATTTCCATCACCATCGACAGTGATTCTTCCCAGTGATTATTTCCCTCCCTATGGATTAGGCCCATTGAGTAGACCCAATAGCCCTTGTGAGTTGTTTGTTGTGGGGTGACTGAATGCAAGAATGCTATAGAATGCGGGTATGTGTAAGAATGCGGTTATGGTGGACTGGGGAGTGTTGGGGACATGCATGTGATCTTCCAGTGGATGAAGGGGACGATGGATGGTAATGATGGGTACATGATCAGGGGAATGAGGAGGATTACATGTGATCTATTTGTGAATGAAGGGGAGGCGATCTATCTCATTTTGTGAATGATGGGGAGTTGGGATTGGGAGTGATGGGTACACTATTATTATCGACATATGTTGGCAGTTGCAGATTGAACAAAAAGTGGGTTGAAGTGTATTAGGGAACCAGAGTAACACCTTTCTTGTAAGATGGGTAAGTTTGTTCAACTTGCATTATATATGTTATTATACACAATTGTTTCAGCAACTTCTCCAGGTGCATCGTAAGATGTGATCGGTTCAAAAACATAAAAGAAGAAATCCAAGAAGAAATGCTCCATTGTTTTCAAAAACCTACAAGAACCCATCTATGCCTGTCATAGAGTACCGAGCATTGAATGCCTCGACACCTGAATCAGCTCTTGGATCAAGTGCATAGAAACCTGCCATTTCCACTGGGCATGGAGTACTGAAATAAACGCTTGACATCGACTACCGACAACTATTTAGTTATCGTGTGCAGTACAAAGGATGTTGCATGATTTGTCTCAATGAGGACACAATCTTCATGATCATTTGGATTCTCGTAGATGCATCTAATTGTATGGTATCAAACAATATTTAAATCTATATATAATTCATATTTGAAAAGCTATAGGAATTTAGTTCATTGAAAAATTTCAAATTTATGTGTATTTTTTGCAAGTAATGTTCTTTAGTTAAGTTGCGGGACATTACAGAATGGTATCAAAGATTTTTGGTTCAACATTGAACTTGTATGGCTCAGAGATCATCATGAAATTGGTAAATTCATCATCTTAGCATTGATTTGTGCCGAATTTGGGGATAACGGTAAAATATGAGCGAAGTTACCAAGTGAGAATTACACTTAGAATGGTTGTTATGGAGGGGAATTTTGAATTCCAAGTGTATGAATTTGGTTTAGGTAGGTGATTCAGGAATTTTCACGATACTCAAGAGCTGGAAATATGAAAAACAATATTAGCTAAGCAAAGAAAGGACTTACATGCACTAAATATTGGTGTTGTGCGGTGTAAAAGTTGTGCGTACTGAATATTGGTGCATGATATAAAAGTTGTGCACGTTAAATATTGGTGCATGGTATAAAATATGTGCACGCTGAATATTGGTGCGTAGTATTAAAGCTGTATGCACTCAATATTGGTGCACGATATAAAAGTTGTGCACGCTGAATATTGGTGCATAGTATAAAAGTTGTGTATGCTGAATATTAGTGCACGGTATAAAAACTGCCCACATTGAATATTGGTGCACGATATTAAAGTTGTGCACCTTGAATATTGGTGCATGGTATAAAAGTTGTGTGCGCTGAATATTGGTGCATATTTTAAAATTTGTGTGCACTGAATATTGGTGCATGGTATTGAAGTTGTGTAGATTACATATTAGGTGTGGTATAAAGTTGTGCACACTAAATATTGGTGCGTGATGCGTGCATTAAATATTTGCATTGTGCATTGTCGAATTGGAATGTGATAAATATTGGTGCATAATACAATACTAGTGCACACATGATATTCAAAGAAGAGAAAGAGAAAAGAAGAGAGAAAGAAAAGGAGAGAAAATAGGAGGAAAAGGGAAGGAGAAATAACCCATTTAACAAAAAAAAACAATAAGTCTGGAGCCCAAAACTTGTTTTGGGCATAACAAGAGCAATTCAACTTGAATTTGGATGAAATTTAAGCTATCTGTCCACGGTGATGAGTGATACAAGAATGCTAGTGAGGGCCATCAACTAACTCTGCTTCCATTTTCTGAAAAAAAATGTGAAATAATGACTTTTGGAGGTGTCGGTTGTGTTCAATAAATGGGGCCCAGATAAGGGTGAAAATTGTATATACAACTCAAAATGTAGGCATGAAGATACCCATTTGGTTTCCTGAAAAAATTCAAGGGGAGTTAGTGTGGAGATGTCGAAATAGGGAAAAATCCACTATCTCTATGCGAGTTATGGGGATTTTTGAAAACTTCAGAGGAAGAAAAGGGGCCCTAAATCACTAATATAGAAAATTTTATTTACTCAACATTGTTTATACTCATCAAGCCAAACAACTATTGTTTAATGAAGTTTTTCTAGAAGTGCGTAGTTTGGGAGATAATCGGTTAGACTAATAATTCTAATTCTAGGAGAATGAGTGAAAAAGACAAAGTTTTCATTTCTAGATTGTTGCAGTTTTTTATTAGAGCATTAGATTGACAATATGAGATTTTTTATGAATTCCATGTCATCATTATTATCTGTCTCATACAAAATTTCCCTTGGTTCCTAACAATTTTACTTCTGCAGGTGGCCAAAGTTGGTGTTTGAGATTATTTTGCACTTGTGAGAATGATCTAGATTATTTTGAGAATGACATGAAGGAATAAATATAACTGAGATATAACAATGAAATACAAAAATATATATAAGAGAACACAAAAATACAGTGAAACCCAACTTCTATTACTGAATAAGATAGAAAAACATTGTAGAACACAAACTGGAAAATGGGGTAGCTTATCTCTAAAAAGAAAGAGATGTTGGCTATGGTTCATTCACAAGAATATTTACATCAAACTCCATTGCATGCTTAAAGGGCCTCCTTCACCTCAATTATATATGAGAGAGTGAGAGGAGAACAATTCCCATGATGCATGTGGGATAAAATACTAGGACTTCCCAGGCAATCACCCATCCCAGTACTACTCTAGCTCGAGCATGCTTAACTACGGAGTTCTAATGAGATCCAATGCATTAAGGATATGTTGTAGGCATGCACATAAGACCATTACATGATGTCTATAATTAACAAATGGAGATGAAATTACATTCCATTCCCCACCAAAAGGGTGAATTCCATGGTTTATCAAAACCACAGGCTGAAAATGGTGATTCAGTGGAAAAAGTGGATGGTCACCGAGATCCATTTGGATCATTCCTCCCCCCTTAGGAAGCAATGGTCCCCATTGCATCAAGTTCCCTTGGGAGACAGGGAGACTTATTATAAATATGAAGCTCGATGTGTTGCCTACCTTGCTAAAGAAGCTACCATGCTTAACTTGTTGAAGATTGTCATGAACCTATTGCTAGAGGGGTTGAATCTGTTCAACCAATCTAGTTGCATGATATACCTGAGTGTGTGAGGAATCTATTGGTGAAGATGAAACATGAAGAGTATGAAGGGTTATGTTATAACCTTTCTTGATTGGGTAGTGTGGAGGCACCCCCGTAGGTGCAACAAGAACATCTTGGTACTCTTCTAAAATATTTTCAATATGCTTCTATTGGATAGAAAGGTATTATGCTAAGGCTGCAGTGGTTGTAGTGTCCTTTTGTTTACCTTCTAATCCCATTGTAAACAGGATAAACTTTTCAATATGAGAGATTACTTTGTGGCATTGTTTTGGCGGGACAATAGTTGAAACTACCTCTGTATCTTGTATAGTTGATCCCCCAAAGTAATAATGACGCTACGAGATCAAGACTCATAAATAGCATGACACCTCCACATATATGGTTGGCCTAATAGAACATCACCGACTTCTAGTGGGGAAAAATCACATAATACCTCATCCTTGAAGGGCTTGATGCCATAGGACAAGTGAAATTGTTGGCTGACACATAGATCTTGACCCTGGCGAGGCCACCCAATGTTGTATGGTTGTAGGTGTGGTGTTGGAAAATTCAACTGCTTGAAAACCTCTATTGAGATGATGTTCTTTTGGCTTTCGCTATCAACAATAAAATCCAGTGGGTTCCCCTTCACCCACATATATGAATGGAAGAGTCTCTACCCCTCCCCAGGATCCTCTTCTGCTTGGATTTTTGGAGTTGCAATAGTAGTAGTGGGTTCTGCATCAATGCTTTGTCTCATTTTATTATTTTATGAATTAGGGTCCAAGTCAGGGTTCAACTCTTTTCTTTGATCTCAACCACCAATGATTGTATTGAGCAACATTCATTGGTTTTTTGCCAAGATGTGTTGTGAAACTCACACCACTTTCTAGTGTCTTTCTTAGACTTCCTGTTACCCTTGTTTTCCTGCTTCTGGGACTGGATCTCTTGAGGTTGGCCTTCCTTTCTCTGTCCACGCTTCTCCCACTTACTATGCTACTTGAATTTATGCTCAATTTTGACTGCATATTGATAAGAAAATCCCAGTGAGGAGATGTCCAAGAAATCCATCTTTGTTTGGATGTACCTGTGTAGACCACTATGGTACTTCAAAACCAGGTGTCACTTAGAGTCTTTGATACCTATATTTGAGCACAAGGTATGAAAGATGATGGTGTACTCCAACATTGTCTAGTCTCTTTTCTAACACAGAGTTGTCCATCTTGTGCATTGGTCATCATAGTTTCCAACATGGTAGAACTCCTGCTTTAGGGAATCTACAAAGGCTGCCCAAGTGGGTTCTCTCCCAAATAGTGTAGATTCATCCACAGTGTACCTATCCTAGTAAGCTTCCCACCAAGATCTAACACAGGGAAGGGATTTAAGGAGCGCGAAGGTGATATTTTCACTGTCGAAAAAGTTTTGGACAAAGTAATAACCTTCTAGAAGATTCAACCATTTTTCTAGAGCATCTGCATCTATCTGGCCTTCAAATAAGGGTATATCAAAATTGACTTGTACCTTGAAGGGTGTCACACTTGAAAAATGGTTTCTTGTTGAAGATGCCTCAGCCACCACCATCGATAGTCTTTGAAGGATCTGAGTGAAGTTTTCCATCATCTCGTTCCTTTGTCGCATGAGGGATTCCTCAAGCAACGTCTTGAAAGGATCTCCTGCTCTATCATCTCTATTTTCTTCTACCATGGGAGGTCACTTGGGCTACCGAGAATGGTTTTCCTCAATCGAAACTAGCTAGAGACCCAAATCTCTATACCCTGACCTCATTGGGGACATGCTATGACAAATGACAAGGAGCATACTTCTTTGATACCATTGATCCAGATTATTTTGAGAACGACATGAAGGAAGAAATATAAATGAGATATAACAATGAAATACAAAAAAATATAGAAGAGAACACAGAAATATAGTGAAACCCAACTTCTATTACTGAATAAGATAGAAAAACACTTTAGAACACAAACTAGAAAAATGGGGTAGCTTATCTCTAAAAAGAAAGAGATGTTGGCTACACTTCATTCACAAGAATATTTACATCAAACTCCATTGCATGCTCAAAGGGCCTCCTTCACCTCAATTATATATGAGAGAGTGAGAGGAGAACAATTCCCGTGATGCATGTGGGATAAATTGAACTAAGTTTATAAAATACCATAGGCATGTAAAATACTAGGACTCCTCGGGCGGTCACCCATCCCAGTACTACTCTAGCTCGAGCGTGCTTAACTGCGGAGTTCTAATGGGATCATATGCATTAAAACTATGTTGTAGGCATGTATATAAGACCATTACATGATGTCTATAATTAAAAAATGAAGATGACATTACATTCCATTCCCCACCAAAAGGGTGAATTTCTTGGTTTATCAAAACCACGGGCTCAAAATGGTGATTCAATGGAAAAGGTGGATGGCCACCGAGATCCATCTAGATCAGAGAAGGTGTGAAAAGGGGATAACTTGGAAATATTCAATTGTCTATAATTTCCACTCAATGCTCATAATTGAGAAAGAAAGTAGTCATTGGAAAGATATTAGATAGGAGAATCCAACTATCCACCCTGTTAGTGCTCAAAATGTACTATCAAAATTATAAGCGCCTTCATCCAATTTGTTCTAGATTTGCCAAAATTCATTTGGTCCTTTTCCAATTATCATAGCCTCCATATTCCTCATTGATTCTTGACAAGATCACACTGATTGCTTATGAAAGAAATCCTATACTCTTTGTCCTCTGATCTGCATTCCAAACCCTTTCTTATCCTCCTCAAAATCTGGTATTATAGCTATCATTGAATCTAGGTTAAGACTACAGCTCTTTTATTTCACTTGAAAATGTCAAATTGGTACTGGCCTTACTACTCAAGTGTTAGGGTCCTAACCTGCACATAGGTAGAACAATATATTTAGATGTAATAAAGGTCAATATTAATAAGGCCTTTCAATAAAATAGAATAAGGCAGATGTAAGAAGACCTAATAGAAACTTTTGCTTCTAGAAGGATCTTCCTCTAGATGCTTCTTTTTAGTATAAATAGGAGTTGAGGGTATGAGAACCCTAGATTGGATATTATTGCAATAGATCTCTTCTCAACTGGAGGTTTCCCCCTCGAAGAGGCCCGTGAACATTGCTTTTAGATTCAAAGTTCTATTCATGTTATTATTCTCTTATCATTTCATTGCTATTGTGGCGAATGTTCTGGTTATATTGTTGTTATTCTACCATTTCTAGCATTTTGTTTCTGTTCTACATACATTTTATATCTGGTATATTACAAGTGGTATCAAAGAAATTTTCTCGGTAGAAAGTGTGGGTTAATTTTTTTTTCCAGGGTAGAGACGTATTCCAACATCTTTAAGCCACAGAGATTTGTCGTTACGCGCATAAACCAACAATTGAGGGATTCATACATGCAAGAAATACAAGTGGTACTTAAGTGCACATCTATTGTCCACCCTTGTAACCCTTGTTAGTACCCCTTTGAATGGTAGCACATTAGACGAAACCTGTGTACGAATCAACCTAGATTACTTGAAACCCTCTTTAAATAAATCGATCAACCGCCTGACTGCTATAGTGTCATCGAGAACAACACTTGAGAAGATACTCTCTAGTACCAGGGTAGTTGGGTAGTATGGATAAGGGTATGGTCTATCCTCCTTAGTTACTGCCCTGAGATATTGGGCCAAGTACTACTGTTGGACCCCACACGTATTTCAGAGAGCTGTAACACAGGGAAAACCCTTGTCTATAGAACCCTTGAATACCTAACCCTTGGGGACAGAAACATAAACAGATTAAAATAGACAAGATCTATTACTACACAATTGTGTTTAGGTTKCCAAGTAAATACACATTTCTTTCTGGTTAAGCATTTGGGAATTTCCTCTCTACAGTATTCTTCAGACCGGAGTATAACTCTGCATGTGTAAAAAAAAAAAAAAAAATGTCTGGAAAGTTTTTCACCATTATTTGAGACCTATTCCATTGGATTCATCTCTTCTCCCTTATCAAATTCATCCATATCATTTTTCAGAAAACATTTTGACCCTACCCTCTCCTTTTCAGTTCCCCCATCCTCATGGCCCATACCCGTAGCCAAGACTTGGAAGCTCGCTTCAACACCTTTTGATCTGGTCTCATCGAACCCCAAAAATAAGTGAAACAACTCAGTGCCAATGTTGCAACCATCAATACAACCATGCAATCCTCAATGGAGAAAATCAAACAAGACCTCACCACCCAGCTTGAATCAGTCTTTTCATCACTCTGCACCAAACTGCATATCCCTACAGATAACCCTTCCTCTTCCTCACCTCCACATCCTGAAGGTGACCATTCCTCTCATTCCAATAACTTTCAGAACCATCACTTTCAATGTGACCTATTCCTTCCATGAGTGGATGTGACCAAATTTGATGGCTCGGACCCCGCTGGTTGGGTAATCCAAATGGAACATTATTTCTCTTTATAAGACATTACAGATGACTTGGCCAAACTCCAGTATGGTGTTATCCATCTAGATCAAGAACGGTGGCAATGGAGAAAAACTTCTCGCCAAGGGTATATTTCTTAGACACACTTTGTGGTAGAGATTTATGAAATATTTGACACTGACACCAACCATTTGGGCCATTTGACAAAGTTGAAACAATTAGGAACAGTGGAAGACTTTATAGTTTCCTTTGAGCACCTAAATTTTAGAACAGAGGGCATGTTTGATGCCTTTTTCCGAGAGTGTTTTATCAGTAGCCTCAAGGATGAGATTCAGGCCCCTGTCCTCATGGCTCGGCCTCAGAGTTGGGTGGAGGATACTAAAAGAGCTAAAGAAGCACAACATGTGGTATCTTCTCAAAACCAAAAACCCTCCTTTATCCCTTGCCCTAAACTAGTAAATCCCACTACTCCCTCTGCTCCACTAAAGATCCAAAAATTGACAAGGGATGAAATGGCCAAATGCCAAATCAAAGGCCTTTGTTATAACTGTGATGACAAATATTTCCCGGGCCACAAGTGTAAAGAACAAATTTTTTTTATGGCCATCTCCGAGGATATTTCAGAAGAGGATGTAGAAACTCCCCATGTGTTTGAGTCACCTGAATCCACTGACATAATCCCTCTCTCAGACCCTCCCGAAGTAGAACCAGTCATTTTCCTCAATTCTCTCACTGGCTTCTCCGTTCCCCAAACCCTCAAGCTAATTGATTACATCAAGCATCAGAAGGTCATTATTTTGGTTGATAGTGGCAGCACCCATAATTTTATTCATCGCCGCATTATCCAAGAAACTCATTGCTACATCCATGTCATCAATAATTTATTTCAAATGGTGGTTCCATGAAATGTGGAGGGCGTTGTGAAAGTTTGTGTCTCCAAATTAGTGACTATCACCTGAAATCCCATATGTTTTCTATTGGCATGGGAGGTTGTGACATTGTGTTGGGTGCAGACTGGCTAAGGACTTTGGGTCCCATTCTCATGGATTTTAAAGACTTAACTATGCAATTCAACCAGGAGGGCCACCGATATAAGTTCCAAGGCATCACTATTGTTTCACCTGAGATCATTAGTTCCCATCGCATGGAAAAGATGCTAAAAAAAGGGTCATTCTGGTGTTATCACCCAACTCCATGCCATACAAGCAACAAAGACACCCTTGGTCTCGCAAAACCTCCAATCCATCCTTTATAAACATCAATTGGTCTTTTCCACTCCCCAAGGAGTCCCTCCTTCTCGTGGTGTTCATGATCATTCCATTCCCCTTGTACCTGGAAGCCTTCCTCCCAATATCCATCTGTATCGTCACCCCTTTTCCCAAAAAAATGAAATTGAGAAAATGGTCTAGGAACTCCTTAATGCAGGCGTTATATTCCCTAGTAAGAGCCCCTACTCTTCTAATCTGGTCATGGTCCTAAATAAAGAAGGTTCTTGGTGAATGTGTCTTGACTTCTATGCCCTCAACAAATTCCCCATTCCTGTCATTGATGACCTCCTGGATGAATTGAGTGGTGCCCAATTCTTCACTAAATTGGATGTTCGTTTGAGATACCACCAGATATGTATGAAAGAGGCAAACATTCCCAAGACTACCTTTAGAACTCATGAGTGCCACTATGAGTTTTTGGTCATTTCCTTTGGCTTGTGTAATGCCCCCTCCACCTTTCAAAGCCTCATGAATCATGTCTTCCATCATTTTCTCTGCCATTTTGTCTTAGCTTTCTTTGATTATATCCTCACCTATAGAAAAACTTTAGCATACCATCTTGCTCATGTGGATCAAGTTCTCCATCTACTCTCTCAACACCAACTTTTTCCTAAAACAGTCTAAATGTGATTTTGACGCCTCAGAAGTAGAATACTTGGGTCATTTGGTTGGAAAGGATGGCATTAGGGTGGATCCTAAAAAGATTGAAGCTATGAAAGACTGGCCTCACCCAAAGACTCTTAAGAGATTGCATGGATTTCTGGGCTTAACAGGGTATTATTGCAAGTTTTTTAAGAATTGTGGGAAGATTGCAACACCTTTCACCATTCTCCTAAAAAATAACTCTTTCACTTGGACTCCAGTTGCTTCTCAAGCTTTTCAAACTTTGAAGATGGCCATGTGCACCACTCCAGTCCCCACCCTTCCCGATTTCACAAAGACCTTTTTGTTGGAATGTGATGCCTAAGGGAAAGGAATTGGTGTTGTCCTTATGCAAGAGGGTCGACCTTTGGCCTTTACCAGTAAGAAACTATGTGAAAGAAATCTGGGAAAATCTATCTATGAAAAGGAAATGTTGGCTATTCTGCATGCCATTGATCTGTGGTGCCCTTATCTATTGGGGCAATGTTTCCAAATTAAGACAGACCATCAAAGCCTCAAGTATTTTATGGAACAACGCATTTCCTCCAAAGAACAATAAAAATGGGTGACTAAGCTCTTTGGATATGATTATGAGATCATTTACGAGAAAGACAAAGACAATGTGGTTTTGGATGCACTTTCCCGCAAATATGAAGATGAAGGATCCCTTTTTTCTCTTTCATTCATTGTCCCAGATTAGCTCCAAGCCATTCACCAAGAATGGCTACAAGATCCCAAAAGTTCACAGCTGATCCAAAAATTGCAGTCCAATGCTCCAACTTCCCCAAGGTACTCTTGGCTCCATGATGAACTTCAATACAAAGGCTGTTTGTATTTAAGTAAACAATCAAAGCTTAAATACACGGTACTTTCTGAGCTTCATGCTACACCCACAACAGGGCACTCTGGGTTCACCAAAACCTATGATAGGGTCAAACGTTCCTTTTTCTGGGATGGTATGAAACATGCCATTCATAATTTTGTCGCTGAATGTGATGTATGTCAATGAAACAAGGGAGAAACAATCAAATCTTTGGGCACACTACAACCACTATTGATTCCACTTGCTATTTGGAAGGATATCCCTATGAATTTTATTACCAGCTTACCCAAATCAGGAAATAAATCAGTCATCATGGTGGTTGTTGATAACCTTTCTAATTACGCTCATTTATGCGCCCTTCAACACCCATTTACAACATCTACAGTGGCTCAAATTTTCATGGATCAGGTCTTCAAGATTCATGGCATGCCGCACTCTATTGTTTCTGATCACGACCCAACTTTCACAAGCAATTTTTGAAAAGAACTGTTCAAGATACAAGGCACTGAATTGCATCTCATCACAACTTATCATCCCCATACTGATGGCCAAATGGAATTTGTCAAAAAGTTCTTGGAAACATATTTGAGTTGTTTTTCCTTGGAAAAGAAAAATCAGTGGGCTCAATGGTTACCCCTAGCTGAATGGTGGTACAACACTTCATACCATACAACAACACGCATGACTCTTTTTGAAGAAGTATATGTTCAGAATCCACCTTTAGTTATCTCATACTTACTAGGTGCCTTGAAGGTCTAGGCTGTTGACCTAACACTTACAACTCGAGAGGTTATTCTCCATACACTCAAAGAGAATTTAGTCATGGCATAGAATCACATGAAGCAACAAGCAGATCAAGGTTACTCTGAATGTCAATTTGCATAATGGGATCAAGTGTTTCTTCGATTGCAACCTTACAAGTAAACTTCCCTCAAGGCCGAGCATTTTCAGAAGCTAGTGCCCAAATTTTATGGTTCTTATACCATTCTCAAGCATGTGGGACAAGTAGCCTATCAGTTAGCTTTGCCCATCCATTCGAAGCTACATCCCGTTTTTCATGTTTCATGCTTAAAGAATGTGATTAGAGCTAAGTTCCAAATTCAAACCAACCTTCCCGAGTTAGTTGAAGCAGGATCCATTTGGCTATAGCCAGAAGTAGTTTTGGACCAGCGTGAGTGTTGCCTACATCAGAGAACCATCAAGGAAGTGCTAGTCCAGTGGAAAGATGTAACAACCCTAGATAAATGATTGCTTAAGATTTACCAAGTATAATTAATTAAATAATTAATTGTCCTAATATTTATTAGTTAAATAATGATTATTTATTAATATTAATTAATTAATTAATTAACTACTTTAATATATGTTGATTAATTAGCTAATTGATTGATTAACACATTTAATGTTTAGGGTAAAGAATTAAATACTTAATAACTTTTAATTCATTAATATAAAACTTTACGTATGCAGGGGAGTGAAGCATTGAGTGGAGGGATAAGGTATTAAATGGAGGGATAAGGTGGGTGGCATTAAAGGAGGGTAGGAGGCGGTGAATGGAAGGGGATATGAGGGGGAGAGGCATTCGGAAAAGGACTTATGAAATTTTGGGGAAAGGGAGCATTTGGAGAGTAGGGATTGTATTTTGTTGTCTATGATATTGTTCTAGTTTGGGAGTTTGGGTGGACTGTTACAGGGGTGCACCAGGTTGCTGGGAGTTTTGGGGTCGGGGGCCAGGAATCCTCACAGAATCCTGGAGCTAGGAAGCTGGATAGGATCTGTTCCTAGCTAGCATGGAGGAAGATTAGGTTTTGGGCAGAGCAACAGAGAGGACAACTGGAGATTGGAAATTAGCATTAGAGAAAGGTATGTATTTTAGTGATTATGCTATGTTACATGATGGTTATGTGATTTAATTTCATGCTATGGATAAATTTAATTTATGTTGAATAAGTTATGGTTAAATGATGAAGATCAAATTGTACAACATAAATTTTTCTTTATTCTTTATTTTAGTGTGTGTTTTATAAGGCTTCGTGGGGATAGAGACCTTACACAGAGATCTTACACATGGTATCAGAGCTTTAGTTTGAAATATGGGACCAAAGGCCCACCTACCCACCCATCCTCTTGACTCTGGACAGAAAGATAAGCTACGTGTCATGTAAACAACCCTGAAAATGTGCCTGAAATCCCCCCCTAAAACTTTAAAACTTGTTGTCTTAAACAGGTAAAATCCTTGAAAATGGTGATATAAACCTAAATAACTAGAGGTATAAATAATATAATTAAGGAAAACTTGTAAATCTGGGCCTGAGGGCCAAGCTCCAGTCTCACCTCCTAACTACCTACTCAACCCCTACTGAGTTCACAATGACTCTAAATCTTAACAAACATTTAGTTTGTCATATGATCCTATTAATTATAGCCTTCATGGGTCAATTAAGTCCTCTGACTATGCACTTAAGCACCTAATATATATAGACCAGGCTTTTATGCCCCCCAATCATCAACAACTTTCCATTTTCATAATACAAAACACAATAGACATCGAAGAAATTAATATTGAGAAAAGAATAGTTTCCTGCGGGAGTTACCCATCCTTGAACTCCTCCTTCGAAAGAAGTTCTTTCAAAACTCTGTATACCATATGTCCATGTATAAACTGATAAAATGAAAAAAAAAACAAAAAAAAACCTAGTAGTTCTTTTATGCCTTCCCATCATTAGCGACTTTCCTCATGAGATAAGACGCAATCCACCTTGAAGAAAATAATATAGTGAAAAGAACAATTTCCTGTTGGAGTTCCCTATCCTTAAAATCATGCTCAGAAAGAATTCTTTCTAAAATCTGTATAACAACATGTGCATGTATAAAACTAATAAAATGAAATGAAAAAGACAAACGAAGCTCTATTTTGCAACTACCAGTATGAAAAAACTACTGTAAACTACCGTAGATGCATTTAAACGTTGAATCTATTATGACCTCGAAGGGGTTAAAGCAACGAAGGTGTAAACCTCAATGTTTATTAAATAACACTTGATGGTGGGAAAATGTTGAGGTTTGCACCTCTAGC
This sequence comes from Picea glauca, assembly GCA_000966675.3. Classification (NCBI taxonomy): domain Eukaryota; kingdom Viridiplantae; phylum Streptophyta; class Pinopsida; order Pinales; family Pinaceae; genus Picea; species Picea glauca. Next base: position 997,856 of record JZKD02S1001157.1, read on the forward strand.
AACCCATTTGTATTTTTATCAGTATGATTACTTGATAGGTCAAGGGATAAAATAAATATATGACCATTCTAAAACCATCAAGTAAATATCAAAGGGGATACAGGTAGTCTTAGTCAGAATAATTGGTAGAGCAGGAAATCCTCATATATGGTAGGTTTGAAACCATTAAATAATTATCAAAGGGGCTATAGATCGTCCTATTCAGGATGATCAACACAATAGGAAATCCTTCTCAGATATATGCATAACAACCCACAAAAAACAAACCAGCTCCCATGGACCAATGCTTAACACAAGTGGTAGCCTTGAGCTCACAGCCACAACAAACAATCCATAACCTAAACAACCACAAAAAACAAACCAGCACCCATGGACCAACACCTAACACACAAGTGGTAGCCTTGAGCTCACAACCACAACAAACAATCTAGAACTCGAACAACCACAACAAACAATCTAGAACCCAAGCACCAATGCCAAATATGAGTGTGTTCTTCAACCACATTCAATCCATCACAACACAACATTCAAGCCAGCGCAAGACAATGATCAAACCATGCGCAAATCCACACAGAGGAGGAGCCCATGGGGGCAAGGTGAGGTGCGCTACGCACCAGCACAAAAAAAAAAACAAAAAAAACACCCAACACCAGTGCCAGCGTCAAACACACATAGCCCAATACTATTCAACACTAGCGCAAGAAACCCCACAGGTCATATTCATTTCACAACGCATCCATACCCATGCCCACTGAGCACACACAACCACTAGGGAGAGCTCATAGGGGCACGATTGTGCCACACAGTATATAAAAAGAAAAAGAAAACCAGCTGACATTACAATGATATCACCCAAACCATGAGCCATCAAACGCCCAAGAAGCCATGAGAGAAGGCCATGGGGGGAGAGACTAGAGTAGGGAAAACCCTTACCAGAGTACAGAGAAGGGAGGTGGTCGAATGATAGGAAAAGGAAAGGTTGGGTGCGTAGAGTTAGGGTTAAGAAAGAGAGTTAGGAGGTTTTTAGGGTTTTAGGAGGGGGATGAATTGGTGGGGGGAACATGGGCCTCATGCGAGGACCCATGATGTCGTTTGGATTTTTTTTATTTTT
>JZKD02S1001157.1:1016778-1026825 GCA_000966675.3 Picea glauca
GGGGTCAGGTATGAATGGACGAAAGAATGTGATAGTGCATTCATCGAGCTTAAGAGGTTACTAACTAGTGCACCAATTCTATGAGTGTCGGATATGGAAAAGGACTTCACAATATTTACAGATGCGTTGAAGCAAGGGTTGGAATCCGTGCTAATGCAGGATGGAGGAGTGATAGCTTATGCATCAAGGAAGTTGAAGAAACATAAAGAGATTTACACTACTTATGATTTAGAGTTGGCAGTTGTAATGCTAGCTCTGAAACTTTGGAGGCACTATCTTGTGGGGCGAAACTTTGAGCTCAAAATGGACCATCAAAGTTTAAAACACCTCTTCACTCAAAGGGATATAAATGCCAAGCAAAGGAAATGGAGTGATTTTATGAGTGAGTATGATTTTGGTATTTCATACATCAAGGGAAAGGAAAATGTGGTTGCAGATGCCTTGAGTAGGAGACCACATGTCTTCTCCCTGGTACCCTTAAAAGTCAATCTGAGGGAATGTGTGTTGACACAACTCCAAGGAGACAGTTGGTATTTAAAGGTTACTTCAAACCTCCAGAGTGGGAGGAAATTAGATCCAAAGTATGAAGGATATAGTCTGGAAGTAGATGGACTGCTAATATATCAGGGAAGGATGTACATCCCTGAAAATGAGGATATTCAAAGCATCATACTAAAGGAATCCCATAGACCACTTTATTGTGCGCATTCGGGTGTGAAGAAGATGTATGCAGACATGAGGAAGCTTTTCTTCTGGGTAGGCATGAAGCACGATGTAGTCCATTTCATCGCCAAATTCCTAGAGTGTCAACAAGTGAAATATGACCACCATCACCCGACAGGCCTCCTACAACCACATGATGTTCCTATGTCCAAGTGGAAAGTCATTTCTATGGATTTTGTTGTGGGGTTTTTGCTCACATCTCATAGACACAATGCCATTCTTGTGATAGTTGATAAGTTAACCAAGAGTGCTCATTTTATTCCGGTTAGAGAAAATTACAATGTCACTGATGTGGCACGTGTGTTTGTAAGTAAGGTTATCTGTTTTCATGGGATACCTAAGAAGATCATTTCAGATAGGGAGTCCAAATTCACTTCTAGGTTTTGGACAAGTTTGCAGTCATCGTTGGGGACTCAGTTGAACTTAATCACAACTTATCATCCTGAAACAGATGGGAAAACTGAGAGAATAAATCAAGTCATGGAAGACATGCATAGGATGTATGTCATGGATAATCAAACCCATTGGGAGAAGTACCTACCTTTGGTAGAGTTTGCCTACAATAATAGTTTTCATAGCTCCATCGAAATGCCACCCTACAAAGATCTGTATGGAAGGCCATGTAGAACGTCATTGAGTTGGGATAGATTAGAAGACCGAGTAATAGTTGGGCTGGAATTGATTCAAGAGATGGAGGAACAAGTGATTCAAATTAGGCAGAGACTAAAGGAAGCACATGATAGGAAGAAAAGTTATGCGGATGCACACAGGACTGACCGAAGTTATGAAGTGGGAGACCAGGTTTTTATTCGTATCAGGCCTAACAAGAGTACCATATGGTTCGAGAAGGGGACAAAGTTGTCACCTCAATTTATAGAACCGTTTAGAATCCAAGAGAAAATTGGACCTGTTTCCTATCGTTTCGTACTACCACCCCACCTACATAAAAATCATAATGGTTTTCATGTATCTGTTTTACGTCATTATGTTGCTGATGAATCACATAAGATAAATTGGAAGAAATTGTAGGTATCAGACGCGAGAACTATCATGGTAGAACCGTTACGCATATTGGACCGTAGAGTCTAAGAGCTCTGGAACCGTCTGGTAGACCAAGTTAAGGTCCAGTGGGACAAGTATAGTTCAGGATCTGCTACTTGGGAAGACGCTGAGACACTATGACGAGATTATACCTCACTTTTTTGAACACCTCAAGAATATGTTTCTCAAAGGTTGGGTGTATGTAACACCACCTTTTGAATTAGACAACCAAGATTACCTGAGGCCTACACACCTTTATTTTCTATTCACAGTGAAACTATTAAATGATACACTTGAACTTTTAAGACGTATAAATTTTATGAATGTTTAAATATTATTGATGATGATGGATATGATGTGATCTACTATGTGAATGTAAATTCTATGAATGTCTAATTTTTATTGATGATGATGGATATGATGCGACATATTGTGTGAATGAGAATCCTATGAAGGTTTAAATACTATTAGAATGATGTTGGATATGATGCAATCGATTTTGTAAATGATAATTTTATGAATGGGTGTCGATAATTGAATTATGGGATATTATGAGATCTATTTATAACTTGAAAACTTTGATGTTAAGTTGTTGGTATGCAGATACCGAATTGAAATTATGGTTGTATGCAATTACATGATGATAATGTATAGAAATGTATGTGTTTTTGTTACAGACTAATCTGTAGGTTATGGGTTCTGAAATAGCCAAGGGATAATGATGATGAAAGTGGATGTCATGACCACTGGCCGAGAAACAATATGGTATAAATCTTTGTATGTGAAAATATATTGGTTTGGATGCATTGCTATGATATGTGGACCAGTGCAAGATTTCAAGTGGTGAGACGGCCCAAAACTAAATAGACGATGAAAAAACTCCTAGCAACACGGTGCCACTGTATATTCCATTGTAGGGTGTGGACCCTAGTTATGATTAGGAGGGGTGGAGGCATTTCCTACTGTGTATCCTCCAAGACCTGAAGTCATGGGAAGACGATGTTGGCTCACACTCCCCTAGACATGTGATGATGACTTCCAGTTGCCTGCTGGGGAAGCTTGGTTAAGATAGTGACACTTCCACTTACGGGTTCTATTTGGAGTTAGGTCAATATAGTTGATGCTCCAAGATAGTCCAGAAGAGGAAGGATAGGAATGGAAGATGGAAGTAAGTTAGGGAGGAAGGATGAGTAGAAATAGTTGAGTGTATGAAGATTTGTCTTATGTTGGAACTTATTGTTTCCCTTCTGAAAAGAAAATGTATATATATATATATATATATATGAATATTCATAATTATGTAACTAAACTACAATTGTCTAAATAACATTGTTGAGCTAGATAATTGTAATTAAAAGATTTCGCAAACATTTGATTGGTTTATTGTCTTTTATAAAATGAATAGTCTTGTTGAATGGATTGAATGCTATGGAAATTACTATAGAGATGATAGTTATTGATATTAGTACATGAACGAGACTTGTATGTACTAGCTACACATGCATTTCTTGCACATGTACACTAGTATGTATGAGTTTCTTGGCTTAATTACTAATAATGTCAGTTATTTGTTAGGAATGTGTGAATCATGTTTCTTTTCCTGTGTATCATAAAATACTTTAACTTCGGGATGAAATTTACTGAAGAGTGGGTGTATGTAACAACCCTAGATAAATGATTGCTTAATATTTACCAAGTTTAATTAATTAAATAATTAACTGTCCTAATATGTATTAGTTAAATAATGATTATTTATTAATAATATTAATTAATTAATTAATTAACTACTTTAATATATGTTGATTTAATTAGTTAATTGAATGATTAACACATTTAATGTTTAGGGTAAATAATTAAATACTTAATAACTTTTAATTCATTAATATAAAACTTTACGTATGCAGGGGGATGAAGCATTGAGTGGAGGGATAAGGTGGGTAGCATTAAAGGAGGGTAGGAGGCGGTGAATGGAAGGGGATATGAGGGGAAGAGGCATTCAGAAAGGACTTATGAAATTTTGGGGAAAGGGAGCATTTGGAGAGCAGGGACTGTATTTTGCTGTCTGTGATATTGTTCTGGTTTGGGAGTTTGGTTGGACTATTACAGGGGTGCACCGGGTTGCTGGGATTTTTGGTCTCAGGGGCCAGGAATCCTCACAGAATCCTAGAGCCAAGGAGCTAAACATGCTCTGTTCCTAGCTGGCAGGGAGGAAGATTCGGTTTGGGGCAAAGCAACAGAGAGGAAAACCAGAGATTGAGAATTAGCACCAGCTAGAGGTATGTATTTTAGTGATTATGTTGTGTTACGTGATGGTTATGTGATTTACTTTCATGTTGTGGATAAATTTAATTTATGTTGAATAAGTTATGGCTAAATGCTGAAGATTAAATTGTACAACATACATTTTTTTTTATTCTTTATTTTAGCATGTGTTTTATAAGGCTCTATGGGGACAAAGACCTTACACAGAGATCTTACAAAAGATACAACTCCAACAAATTCCACTTGGGAACCAACTACCATTCTGCAACAATTTCCTCATCTCAAGCCTTGAGGACAAGGTTGTTTTTAAGGGGGTAGACATGTTAGGGTCGTAACCCGCACATAGGTAGAATAATATATTCGAATGTAATAAAGGTCAATATTAATAAGGCCTTTCAATAAAATAGAATAAGGAAGATGTAAGAAGACCTAATAGAAGCTTCCGCTTCTAGAAGGATCTTCCTCTAGATGTTTCTTTTTAGTATATATAGGAGTTGAGGGTATGAGAAACCTAGCTTGGATATTATTGTAATAGAGCTCTGCTCAACTAGAGGTTGCCCCCTCGAAGAGGCCCGTGAACAATGATTTCAAATTCAAAGTGCTATTCATGTTATTATTCTCTTATCATTTCAGTGCTATTGTGGTGAATGTTCTGGTTATATTGTTGTTATTCTTCCATTTCTATCTTTTTATTTCTGTTCTGCATACATTTTATATCTAGTATATTACATCAAGTCTATGATTTTATTAGTTATTTTGAAATAAATAAATAAATATTGGTTTTTTAGCCAACTTTAGCTTTATGGATAAAACTGGGATTTATTTGGCTTCTCGGGTGTTATTCAGGTTTTTTCTTCTTTCTGTTTAAAAAAAATAAATGACCAAAATTATGGGGCCCAATCTCCAATTATCAAGTCAAATTAGCACTGAAGACAAGTCTGTGAGCTATCATATAAGCACCCAAAAACACAACATAACACACCAAAGTCAAGACCAAGCGCCTAAAGCACCAAGCCACATGGAGGAGGAGCCCACTAGGGGGCCCCACTATGCTCAATACGTTGAACTAAAGTGGGAACATGGGCACATATATTCACCTACAAATTCTTTTACCCAACAAATGTGGTATATATCCCACAACGCAAAAGATGAAAATGAAATGTTGTTTATCCTCCCAAGGCGCTAACTGCTGAATGTTCGAACATTATGACACAAAATCTCCAAATATGAAATCGAAGGCCAATGTAAAACTCTTAAACATGCAGATGCCAAGAATCATTGGATTTGTCTTGCCATCACAGAAAAAAGATCTCGTTGAAAAGACCAAGCCCAGATGAAGCTCTTCTTGTATGATTTTGATATTAGACTGATGAAGAAGTCTTAAGAGATGCTAGATGGGCTCTATCTTATCTTTCCTATGGAAAAAATGATAAAATTATGGCTATGATCGAGGTTGGTGTCTGTCGAAGACTAGTGGAGCTTCTATTACATCCATCACCTTCTGTTCTTATCCCTTCTCTCTGGACTCTGGGCCATATTGTGACTGGTGATGATGTACAAACTTAATACATTATCCACAATCCACAATTGAGCACTTCCCTTCCTCTTGTCACTGTTGAACCATAATCATAAGAAAAGTATCAAGAAGGAAGCATGATAGACCATCTCAAACATAACTGTAGGAAACAAATATCAAATACAGGTTGTGATCAACGCAAACATCATTCCTCCTCTTGTATAGTTTCTGCAAACTATTGAATTCTTTTGTATAGTGTATACATGGCATTGTCCATTGGAGAAATGAATTTGGAGTCATATTCTCTCCAAGGTATCCATAGCCTGAACACCAAGCATCAATACAAGATAAAATGCACCACACAGTGCCATGAGGATGAGACAGTGAACATGCACTTCACCATGCATTGTAGTGATCATTATTTTGTGATACAATGTTTTGTGCCCTGGGAGTTTATGCATTTTTATCCATCATAATTTTGTTAGCATCTTGGTATTCTTTGTGGTTTGTAGGGTCTCCTAATTGACAAGCAATAACACCATCAAGCTATTCAACCTATATCAACCATTTCACAGTGCCAGGCGCTATGAACTCTTGATCTGGAGGTTTTGGAGGAACATACGGTCAAAAATTGGGAAGGTAAGGTTTTGATTGGTGCTATCTGTTTAGTTGAAATCTATAGGGACACCTGACCAAGGGAAATGCACTCAGATCACAAGTCAATCCAAGCACTCCAGAATCTAAGACATAAAATGGGTCAGTTATATACAAGTGGCAGAGTATCCCTTCTTTCAAGGCATCATTTGAGTATATCAACAACCTCAACATCAAATGGAATTTAAAGGACATATGGAGGCATTGATATTCTAAGTCATATATTGAGTTTCTATAGTAAAGGTGGCACAAAAGTTATCAATATTCTAGGAGTATGATCAACCCAATTCGAATTTGTTCCTGATTTTGTGGACAAGTGGCATTCAAATGCATATTTTAAGGCACCAAAATATGACAAACAATATTTTCTAGCAAACCCATATTCAAGGAGATAAGGTAGCAGTGGAAGGCATCCAAAGGCACAGGTGGCAGATTGGCATCTTCAACAGTTTGAGATTTTGCAAATATGTTTATTGTAGTTTAATTATATTATTAGCATAAGTAAGAACATTTAAGGATGATGATTTTTGTATTTAAGAAATGTTTTTTAATAGGAGTGTTGGCCCTTGACCAAGTTTTGGAGAACCTTGGTCATGTTTTACCACTTTTGGGACTTTGATAGGCTGGACAAAGACAGAGCGCTAGGCAAAGTGGAGATCGCAGGATCTCACCACCTTTTGCGTACCTTTTTGGGTTAGGGTTTATGTAACGGGTATGGGAGGTGGCCCATGGATTTTACCCATGTTTAGGCCCCTTTTATAAATAAGTATCTAGGCGTTGTAATAAAGAGACCTAATAGACCGAAGAGAGGAAATTGGCTAAGTGCTAGTTTTGTGTGAATTGTAAAAAGGCCTTGTGCATACTATGTATTGAGAACTTGCAGAGATCAGTGAAAGTGATTGTAAGAAGGCTTTGTGCTTGAACCAAGCTCTGGGAAGGAGGATATGGAGAGGTGCGTGTAGATCTCCTATCCTATGTGGAGTTGCTTTTGAGGTTCTATGCATGTAAGAAAATTTAAAGAAGATAATAAATAAGATGAAGAGTTTGTGGACATAGCCCCACACTGGGGTGAACCACGTATATCTTGTGTTATGGTTGCTTTGTGTGATTAATGTGATTTATTCTTAGTGTTGTGATCTTTATGTATGTTAGATTCACCTGGTATAGTATCTTAGTGCTTAGTGATATGAATAAATGCTAGATCTGATCTATTTCTATGTGCTAAGTGCTTGGATGTGTTAGATCTTGTTGAATACTGCGTTGCTTTATAATTAGGGTTTCTTCCTGTGATGTGAAAAAGGGTTCAATACTAATGAATGTTAACTGCTAAGTTCTTTTTTAAGTATTGTGATCACAAATCTGTGTCCCAGCTAGGTTGTAGAAACTTGAGTCCTACAACCACCCCTGTCTCTATCTCAAGTGAAGCTTCATCTGCTTCATAGGTGTTTCCTAAAGGGCCGATAGTTAGGGTTTTGTTGGTGCCCCATTGAAGCGTTGAACCTTGGGTCTTCCCATGTGCCAACAAATGGTTAGGTTGTCGGGACTTGAAATTGTGATTGCTGGGAACTGAAGAAAATAAATCTCTATGTGTAGATCTATTGATCTAGTGCGCAATATTCTACTTGACTTGCGAAGCTCTGTGCTAAGAAGGGAACCAGATTTGAAGAAAAGAGGTAAGATCTTAAATCTTGGTGCTCTGATAAAGGTAAGATAGGTGAAAATTTTTGTTTCAAAAGAATGGATCTAGGTATGTTTGATAGATTTTGTCCTAGTCTGAAAACTAGGGCACAACTAGAAGAAAGAATATTTGATATGAATCGATTTGATAGAAATAGTGAAAGACATGTTATTCCTATGCATAGAAAGAATGTTTGGACTAACAAGTGGATGAAGGATCCTAGAAATAATTTTTTGCAGGTTCATCACTATGATCCCAGTGCACAGTACAAGAAAGGTTGGGGATCATTTAAGAGAAAGAGAGGATTGAATCTTCACTATAGTTGCATAAAACCAAGACATATTGCTAAGGAAAGCCCGGGTAGAAATCCTATTTGTCTTTGTTGTAAAGATGTTGATCATGAAGTTTTGGATTTCCCTAGAATGATTGCTAAAGTTGAATAGATGAATATAAGACAGGAAAACCATGAGATTAAGAATATGATAGAACACCAGAAAGAATCAGAGACTATATTATTGCAGATGAAATAAACACTAAATGATCATAGAGACATCGGTTTATTAGAGATTTGTTGAAATAATGTAACTGCAAAGAGCATTATTATTATTATTGTTATTTTATTATTAGGATTAATCCCCATTGTGGATTAATCATGTCGGTAATTGTATTAGGACCAAATCCCCTTTTGCAAATTGGTTATCGGACAATTGTAATAGGCAGAATAAGAAGTCGGCCCCAACAGTCATTATTGAAGAGCCATAATTAATTAAAGGTGGGTTTACCCACCCAGAGTGAGAGGTTGGCCCTGCCAGTGAAACCCTTTCACACGTGCCAGTCTTGTATATATAGGAGGCTAGCACCTCACTTTAATCACACAACTCACTTGCTCATTATCTTATGAGGCAAGCTGCAATTACCAGTTAGAGAGAGGAGAAGAAGAGTGGTGCATCTCTTGGGGAGGACTATTTGTGTTGGTTTGAGTTATCTCTTGAACATTGGATTAGCTATTTATGATAAGGAAGTTTTTGCTGGGTTTTCTTCCCCTAGAGGGTTTCCCAAGATAAATGTTGTGTCTCTTGTGAATATGTATTTCTCAGTGATCTTGTTCTTATGATGCTCTTATCTATTGAAATGCAAATAACTATAATAATGGCATAAACATTAACATGGTATCAGAGACAACCTAAAGGAATCACAATTTGCAAGAGGAAAAACGTCACTGTTGCAACACCTGCAAATTAGGGTTTTGCAAAAGTAACTCGTTTCAGCTCCCTAAACACCTAGAAAGTTGTGCCCTCCCCCCAGGATCAATTTGGCACCTAGAGAACACCTTTTCAATGGCTAGATCTCCCCAGAAAGTGAAACCCTAGTTTCACAAAAGTACCAAAAGTACCAGAAAACCAGTACCAGAAGTACCATAGTACCAAAAGTACTAGAAGCACTAGTCCAGAAATCCACAGATCAGATTTGAAGGGGTAAAAATTGGATTTTCTCAGATCCAAGGACACCAGGCTACTCGCCTTAGCCAAGCACACCTCCTGGTAAGGTCAAAATTTGATTTTAAGCATTTTCAATTTTGGGTCATTTTCGTAGCCTCAAGTACAAGATGTCTACAAGCACAAAGCTTGTTGAGAAACTAGAAGGCATAGACAACTTCCATTCCTGGAAGTATAGGATCAGTCTGATCCTTGCAGAGAATGACCTAGCAAAATTTGTCAAAGAAGAAGTGGAGGAACCTAAAGATGTCGTAGAGAAAGCGAAGCATCAGAAGGACTCAATAAAGTCTCAAGGAATCATTGTAGATTCAATCAAAGACCACCTGATCCCGTATGTATCATCCAAGAAGACTCTGAAGGAAATGTTTGACTCTCTAAGAAAACTATATGAAGGAAAGAACATCAATCAAAAGATGAATCTAAGAACTCAATTGAAGAATACCAAGATGCAGAAAGGAGAAATGATTCAAGAATATTTCTCCTGAATCTCAGAAATAAAAGAATAGTTAAAAGTGATTGGAGACACCATCGACGAAGACAAATTCATGATAAGAGCCCTAAATGGTCTCACAAGACCTTGGGATGCTTTCATCCAGTCAGTATGTGGTAGAAAGGAGAAACTACAGTTTGAAGGCCTATGGGAAGAATGCACCCAAGAAGAGACAAGGGTAGCCAAC
>JZKD02S1001157.1:1093827-1108133 GCA_000966675.3 Picea glauca
ACTTATTTTCTGAATGATTTCATACTTTTTGTGGCCAAAAAGCTTTCCAGTGGGAAGGTTTGATCCAGGTGGATCATCTCAAAATTCGATAGATTTAAAGTATTCAAAATGAAAATTAAAGCTTACAAAGTGTAAGATCTCGTCAGTATCTTTCCGGTGACGTTCGTTTCAGGAAAAATGGCCTCCAGGTGACAAAGATATGAGCAATGGAAGTTTCGTCAAAGATGGTTAGAAATGGGTTAAAAAATGGTTAAAATGGGTTAAATATGATTAGAAATGGTTTGAAAAAAAAAGGGGGTGGTCAAGGGCCTAGCCCTTGACCTTGCCAACACCGAGGCCCCCTTGGTATTAAAACCATGTCATATATCCAAATATTATATGTATGAAAAACCCACAAAAGGCGCCAACCATAATATATATACCATGTCATATATTAAAACCCAAAAAATCATGCGTCAACCATAATATATAAACCATGTCATGTGATATGTTAAAACAAATATATACCAAATTGCGCCAAGGAGGGGAAGCCCACGGGTTTGACCCCGGGACTTTCGCCCCCCCCAACCACTATAACAACCACAGCTACCAACGCGCCACCGCTATGGGACGTGGTAATGGGTGGCGCGCAAAACTTAAAAGGTGCAGAAATGAGTGGGAATTGGGTGGGTGCATGGCCCATGGCCCACGCCCCTTTTTGGGTTTTGTTTTCATTATTTAAATGAAGCATGGGCACGGATCCCAAAAAGGAGTTTGGATGCAGGCAGAGATAGGCATGCAGATCGAGGTGATTCTGCACAGTGATCGAATTGAATTTGCACACAAACCGAGGTGGTATTTTCAAGAAGTTCGAGGTGGTACATAATTGGCATGCATCCCAAGGCTGTACGAACTGTACAATCAGGGGAAGATTTGGGAATTGTGCCAAGAAGGACATTCAGAGTCCATTTTCTGAAATATATCGAGTTTGTACTCAAAAGTATCGATTTTTTGCAAGGATTCCAGATCCAACTTCAGTTTTTGCATTCAGGCATCCAGACATAAAATTGCTCACAGAACCTTCCAGATACATAGAAAGGTATCCATGTTTATACTTAAAAGTCTCATAATTTCATCTTGCAGCTATTGTTGAAGTCTATTACTGTATATGACAGTCAGAAATCAGAAATCACTTTGTAATCATTTGAATACTTAACCTATCAGCCTTCCCATTTGGAAAGTGGCCCGGAGACGTAGCCAGGAAGTCTGGTGAACTCTGTTACCAATTCTTGTGCATAGATAGTTTGCTTACATGTCAATGTGCTCAAAGTGCTTGATGAATGTTCTTTAATTGTGCATTTATAAATGTGGTTAACAGTTAAAAATTCACATGCAAGTAATGGTTAAAGATCAAGTTAAATTACAGATCAAGCAAGCAAAATAAGAAGCCCTAGAGAAACTACGAGTTGCACAACAAGAAAAAGATGATCTCCAGGAAAAGTTTGGAGAGGAAAGAGTGAAGATCCAGAAGGAAAAAGAACAACTGCTCATGGAGCAGATGGGATTCAAAGAAGTAGTCACTAGAGCACTTCGTTGTGTGACGGGACTAGCATAGATGGAAGAAGAAGTAGTCACTAGAGCACTTCGTTGTGTGATGGGACTAGCATAGATGGAAGAAGAAGCAATTGAAAGCCAAGTGGAGAAGCTCACTGAAGCCATTCGACAACTTCAACAAAGAGTAACAGAATTGGAATTACAAGAAGTGCCAAGCACTCCACAAGAAGTGCGATATCAAATAGAAGGAGCTACCCAGAGCGTAGTTGTAATATACCATATATAAAATGTATGCAGAATAGAAATAAAATGCTATTAATGGCAGGAAAAACAACAATATAACCAGAACATTCACCACAATAACACTGAAATGATATAAGAATATCAACAAAAATAACACTTTGAATCTGAAATGAATGTTCACGGGCCTCTTCGAGGGGGAAACCTCCAGTTGAGAAGAACTCTATTACAATAATATCCAAGCTAGGGTTCTCATACCCTCGAATCCTATTTATACTAAAAAGAAGCATCTAGAGGAAGCTCCTTCTAGAAGAGAAAGACTTTATTAGGTCTTCTTACATCTTCCTTATTCTATTTTATTGAAAGGCCTTATTAATATTGACCTTTATTACATCTGAATATATTTTTCTACCTATGTGTGGGTTAGGACCCTAACATGTTTTCCCCCTTAAAAAAAACCTTGTCCTCAAGGCTTGAGATGAGGAAATTGTGGCAGAATGGTAGTTGGTTCCCAAGTGGCGTCTATTGGAGTTGTATCTTTCCACTGGACTAACACTTCCTTGATGGTTCTTTGACATAGGTGATGCTCACACTGGTCCAAAAATGCTTCTGGTTGTAGCCAAATGGATCCTTCTTCAGTTAACTCTGGAAGGTTGGTTTGAATTTGGCACTTAGCTCCAAACACCTTCTTTAAGCATGAAACATGAAAAATAGGATGTAGCTTCGAATGGCTGGGAAAAGCTAACTGATAGGTGACTTTTCCCACATGCTTGAGAATGGTATAAGGACCATAAAATTTGGGTGCTAGCTTCTGACAATGCTTAGACTTGAGGGAAGTTTGCTTGTAAGGTTGCAGTCGAAGAAACACTTGATCCGCTTCTGCAAATTGATGTTCAGAGGAACCTTGATCTACTTGTTGCTTCATGCGATTCTATGCCCTGACCAAATTCTCTTTAAGGGTACGAAGAATATCCTCTCAAGCTGTAAGTGTTAGGTCAGCCGCCTAGACCTTCGAGGCACCCGGTAAGTATGAGAGAACTGAAGGTGGCTTCTTTCCATATACCGCTTCAAAAGGAGTCATGTGTGTAGCTGTATGGTATGAAGTGTTGTACCACCATTCAACTAGGGGTAACCATTGAGCCCATTGATTTTTCTTTTTCGAGGCAAATCACCTCAAATATGTTTCCAAACACTTGTTGACAACTTCCATTTGGCCATCAGTCTGGGGATGATAAGATGTGTTGAGATGCAATTATGTGCCTTGTATCTTGAACAGTTCTTGCCAAAAATTGCTTGTGAAAGTTGGGTCACGATCATAAACAATAGAGTGCGGCATGCCATGAAGCTTGAAGACCTGATCCATGAAGATTTGAGCCACCGTGGATGCTGTAAACAGGTGTTGAAGGGCACAAAAATGAGCATACTTGGAAAGGTGATAAAAAAACACCATGATGACGGATTTATTTCCTGATTTGGGTAAGCCGGTAATAAAATCCATAGAGATATCCTTCCAAATAGAAGGTGGAATCGGGAGAAGTTGTAGTGTGCCCGACGATTTGACTATTTCTCCCTTGTTGCGTTGACACATGTCACATTCAGCTACAAAATTATGAATGTCCTATTTCATACCATCCCAGAAAAAGGAATGTTTGACCCTGTCATAGGTTTTGGTGAACCCGGAGTGCCTTTCTATGGGTGTAGCATGAAGCTTAGAAAGTACCGTGGATTTAAGCTTTGATTGTTTACTTAAATACAAATGGCCTTTGTATCGAAGTTCCTCATGGAGCCAAGAGTGCCTTGGGGAAGCTGGAGCATTGGACTACAATTGTTGGATCAACTGCGAACTTTTGGGATCTTGTAGCCATTCCCGACGAATGACTTGGAGCCAATTTGGTACAATGAATGAAAGAGAAAAAAGGGATCCTTCATCTTCATATTTTCAGGAAAGTGCATCCACAACCACATTATATTTTCCTTTCTTATAAATGATCTCATAATCATATCCAAAGATTTTAGTCACCCATTTTTGTTGTTCTGGGGAGGAAATGCATTGTTCCATAAAAACACTTGAGGCTTTGATGGTCTGTCTTAATTTGGAACTGTTGCCCCAATAGATAAGGATGCCACATATCCATGGCATGAAAAATAGTCAACATTTCCTTTTCATATATGGATTTGCCCATATTTATTTAAGATAGTTTCTTGCTGGTAAAGGTCAAAGGTCGACCCTATTGCATAAGGATAACACCAATTCCTTTCCCTGAGGCATCACATTCCAACAAAAAGGTCTTTGTGAAATTGGGAAGGACGAGGACTGGAGTGGTGCACATGGCCATCTTTAAGGTTTGAAAAGCTTGAGCAGCAGCTGGAGTCCAAGTGAAAGAGTTATTTTTTAGGAGAGCAGTGAGAGGTGTTGCAATCTTACTATAATTCTTAACAAACTTGCGATAATACCCTGTTAATCCTAGAAATCCATGCAAGCTCTTAAGAGTCTTTGGGTGAGGCCAGTCTTTCATAGCTTCAATATTTTTAGGATCCACCCTAACGCCATCTTTTCCACTTGTAATATACCACTTCTAATATACCAGATATAAAATGTATGCAGAACAGAAATACAATGCTAGTAATGGAAGAATAACAACAATATAACCAGAACATTCACCACAATAACACTAAAATGATATAATAATAACAAGAGAAATATCATTTTCAATCTGAAAGCAATTTTCACGGGCCTCTTCGAGGGGGCAACCTCCAGTTATAATATCCAAGCTAGGTTTCTCATACCCTCGACTCCTATTTATACTAAAAAGAAACATCTAGAGGAAGATCCTTCTAGAAGTGGAAGCTTCTATTAGGTCTTCTTACATCTGCCTTGTTCTAATTTATTGAAAGGCCTTATTAATATTGACCTTTATTACATCCAAATATATTTTTCTACCTATGTGTAGGTTAGGACCCTAACAACAGTCGAGAGAATCAAATAATTTTCCTTAGAATGAAAACAACTAAGCAGTCTAAGTGTGAAGACCTATGCACGCCTTACAGAGGACCCGAAACTAAGAATGTTGGAGTCACAACTCTAGGAAGAGAAATAATAAGAAACAATAGTGAAAACAAAGTTGAAACCACTGTCATTGGTCGAGAGGATGAAAAGGTCCTAGGAACATCACACAATTCAAAAACAGGTCCATGCTATCTAGAGTAAAGTCATGGAAGTGACCTAGAGGCTCCAGCCAGTGCAGAATGAAGCCTGCACACTTTTTCAGGAAATTAAGGGACAAGGTGCACAAATATATCAAGTAGTCACTTGGGTGGAACAAAACTTGGTAGGACCTATGACCGAGAAATTTATTTAGGAGTTCTCCGAGCAGGAGGCTCTGGCGAAGCAGCAGGTCGAGGTAGATTGAGCCAAGATTGAGGCCTTTGAGGCAGAGCTACCTAGATCAGAGTGACTCAGGATGATTCATAGGTGAGTGTTGGGGGCTTGTTGGCCCTTGACCACTTTTGGGACTTCGACAGGATGGTCAAAGATGGAGCGCTAGGCGAAGCAGAGATTGCGGGATCTCGCCACCTTTTACAGACCTTTTTGGGTTAGGGTTTATGTAACGGGTATGGGATGTGGCCCATGGGGTTTACCCATGTTTAGGCCCCTTTTTTAATGTATAAATAAATATCTATGCGATGTAAGAAAGAGACCTAATAGACCGAAGAGAGGAAATTGGCTAAGTGCTAGTTTTGTGTGAATTGTAAGAAGGCTTTGTGCATACTGTGTATTGAGAACTTGTAGAGTTGAGTGCAAGTGATTGTAAGAAGGCTCTGTGATTGAACCAATATTAGGGAAGGAGGATCTAGCGAGGTGTGCACAAATATCTTGTCCTATGCAGAGTTAGTTTTGAGGCTTTGTGCATGTAAGACGATTGAAGGAAGATAATAAAGAAGACGAAGATTTGGTGGGCGTAGCCCCACACTAGGGTGAACCACATATATCCTATGTTATGGTTTCTTTGTGTGATTAATGTGATTTATTCTTAGTGTTTTGATCTTTATGTATGTTAGATGCATCTGGTATAGTAGCTTAGTGCTTAGTGATATGAATAAATGCTAGATCTTATCTATTTATATGTGCTAAGTTCTCAAATGTGTTAGATATTTTTGAATATTGCGCTGCTCTGTAATTAGGGTTTCTTCTTGTGATGTGAATAAGGGTTCAATACTAATGAATGTTAACTGTTAATTGCTCTGTTAAGTATTGTGATCACAGATCTGTGTCCCATCTAGGTTGTAGACACTTGAGTCCTATAACTACCCTTGCCTCTACCTCGGGTGAGACTTCATCTACTTCATAGATGTTTTCGAAAGGGCCAGTAGTTATGGTTTTATTGGTTCACTGATGAAGCATTGAACCTCGGGTCTACCCTTGTGCCAACAAGGAGAAGGGTTCAGTTGTTAAATAATCGAGAGGGTTTTAGGAGAGGAGAATATGGTATTTATTAGTTTGTAGGTCGGAGGGGCATGGGGCTGTAATTTATTATGTTATTGAAGATTCATCAGAATTGTTTTATCATATTTTTCTCTCTATTTTATATTCTATATTTCTTCTTGTTTTGAAAGTATTATCTTGATTTATGGATCCCTGAAGCAACAAAATATCTGTTGTAAACTTGCCATCTATATTTGTTTAGTTTTCAAGCATATATTCATTCTCTCTGCAAAGAGGGTCTTTGCTTAGTGAAGGTTTCTTCTCGTTATCATTAAACAATTTCTTTATTTGATAAGAAAATTTAATTCCTTCAATGAGTAGAGTACTTATGACTCCATTGCCCAATGTTCCATTACTGGTCTACAATGACCTCTGTTATGTTTCCCTTACTCTGTCTTGCTGATCTATGATTTTAAAACCCAATAAAAAAACAAGTTGTATGTTACCAAGATTACACCCATTTGTAGTCTGGGGGTGACTCTTGGAGTGATAACACACCCATAATTTAGTTTTGAGCTAAATAATTCTCAAGGAATCATAAGAAAAGTTACTAGTGGACTTGAAAGACACCATTGAGAAAAATGGTAATTTCAAGAAGCCATAATTGTTGGATCATAAATCAGATTGAAGCATGAGTATGGTCTTTGGAAATGTAATATAGTAAAAACATGATGGAAAGAGTAGATTATCCTATGAGGAATTTGGTTGTGTTATAAGTCTACATAAAAAGGGAAATTGAACTCTATGAGCCATACAATTACTCAATGTGAAAGTTTTCCAAAACAACTCAATTTTGGGAAAACATTTCTAGATGTTAGAGGTACATGTCAAAGGAGTACTGGTTCAAAATAAGAGTATGAATTCCTATGATAGTTCATATGCAGTGGTGTAGAGGAACCTTGGGAAGTGAAACCCCTTGGAAATAAAAGAGGTTGATCTTAATAACATGGCATTGTTAATAAGCAAAAAGCATTCAAGTAGAGAGTGATGTGTGAAGGGACTACTATCAAGAGCATATGATTTCATAAAGGAATATTGTGTGGGTCTATTTCAAAGTAATATCAAGGTCCATTGGACGAGGAAGCAGGTCAAATATTGTGCATTTGTTTGAGGAAACAAAGAGCTACAGAGGGAAGGACAGTGCTATAGAGAAGGTATTGAAAGGTTGAAAAAGGACTCGGGAAGAGGAGATAAATATTAGTATTCAATGCTATAGATTCTAAATGGATTGCAAAGGAAAATCAATAGATATTCTCGCATGAACATGAAGCTAGTGGGTGAATAATGTCATTTTCATGCATAGGGATTTAAGGAGGACTCTATAGTCTTAAAGGTAGAGATGTGGTTAAGTTGCAAATTTGTGGGAAAAAAAGAAAAGGAAAAGAAAGGGTCTCATAAGGTGAGGTGTGACTCATAGAGTGGATGCATCATCTATATGTGAAAGAATAGGAACACAAGAAGAAGGAATGGTTAATCTATGAATTATATACTTGCATCTAAAAGTACCCAAAGCAAGAAATCCACTTATGTTATTAGAGTGCGCAGTGAAATATTGGTATAGGTGAAAGGAAGGATGGAAAAATGAAGGTTCAATTTCACTTCTAGGTATCAATGGAAAAATATAACATTCCATTGGAAGTAGTTTAGTCTTGATCAAATGAACAAGGCTTCACAAGAAAATTTATATGTTGCAAAAGGGTTAAGCAGGTTAGAAAATATTTCCGCATTAGAAGGTGGAATGATAGAAATTACATCATTCCAATGTGTGGGATGAATTATAGTAGGGCAAAGTTGGGGCATGTTTTCTTGAGTGAGGGAAGTTTCCAATAAGACATACTGGTTGGAAATGATTAATAATCAAGTTGGACTTGGCTGGAAGATGCTTAGGAAGAAGAATCAGTGGTGCACAAATGAGCATAATGGTAGTGTAGAAAAACAAGGGTCTACAATAATTCAAGGCCAACCATCTACAATAAAATAAAATAAAAATAAAGCTGAAATAATTATGCATTGGACTGCATAATGGAAGTAATACATAATGCATATAATAATGATAGAGTGCATTTTGTATGAAGTGGGCATGATAATATTTAATGCTTAGTGCATATTGATGTGTGTTTGTGCATATGGCTATGCCTAAACATGCTCGTGGAATGCTTGTATACTGAGAGTAGTCTACTCATATATATATACATGAATTAACAATGGCGTGATGTTGAATAAGACTAATGATGGACTATGTATCCAGGAAATTGTTTATAGAATGGATGAATAAGTTGATGATGTCGCTGCATATGATATCCGTCCATATGAAAATGAATGAGGATGGTAAAATATTGATAAAGAGGTCAATGAAGGGATCCTGCAAGATGCCAAAACAATATTAGTTGGTCAGGTAACATCAATTAATGCAATAAAAACCTTGCAGGTATGCATTTGGTGTAGTTATGATGCATAAATGCTGAAGGGAATTGAGGTAAGAATTCCCTCAGCTATATTTTCAAATATTTAAAATTGATGTAAAGGATAAGGGTCTTGAGTATACAAAACTTATCAATGCTTGAATGTATTCATGATAAATTTGATTGCATATTGTGTTATGTTGGTTATGAGATCATAACCAAGTTAAGTCAGGAGACATTACTCATGTTGTAGCAATGGATTCCATTAGATATGGTCATGTGTGAAACCATGATGTGGTTGAAAATGGAAGGGATATAGTGCCATGTAAATGCATGATGATTTCCCCTTGTATAACTAATGTTTGGGTTGCAACCTCTTTGCCGACACAAGAGAGAACTAAGATAATTATATTCCTAGTGTTGTGTATGGGTTGAAGAGGAAGGTATCCAAATGATCAGACAAGTAAATGAGGAAGAGTTGGGATGATGTATTGAGGTGTGGGTTGTACCTTCCAACTCACCTAGTGGAATACATGACATGGACATATGATATTTTAGAGTCAATGCAAGGATGCATTATGTAGATTGGACCATGGGTATGGGCACTTTGGTTTTATTTATGGGTAATGTTTGATTGCATTATGGAAAGCTTGGTGTGTTGATAATGCATGTACAATGAATGATAGTTTCATTTTAGATAATATAATTAATGGTTGAATTCCATTTTTAACATGAATAATGGTTGTAAATGATTGAATTGCTGGTAAAATACAATTTTGATATCATTTCATGAACTGTTGAAAATGTGCATGAGTACTAACAATCTATTTGGATGAGTTAAAATTGAGAAAATTGCAGGGAGAATGGTATTGGATATGTAATGAATGTAAGCCCATAAAGAATATTGATTCCTACTACTGCATGAGCCAAACATAATGAAAAAAAATCTCATGCTTAGGAAATTTAATTTTCCTATATATATTAAACAATTTTGAAAATTTATAATTTAAAATTGCTAACAATCTATTTGGCTAAGTGAAAATTAAGAAAATTGCAAGGAGATTTGTCTTGGATATGGAAGGGATGTAAGCCCATAAATAATATTGATGCATGCTACTGCATGAGCCAAACATAATGAACATGAAGCTCATGCTTGGAATTTTTTTGTTTTCCTGTATAAAACAAATTTGAAAATTTATAAATGAAAATTGTATGATGATGTCTCATATTGGTTGTATGCATATGATGCAGATGGGATGATTTCCATAGGTCACAAATTGATAGTGGAAGTATAATAGTGAGTTGGCATACAAATGCATAAGAAACACCTTGGAAAATAAAGGATCGTCTAAGGAACTATATAACAATGAAAGGGATGTCTGAGCCTAGAAGGTGAGTAACACAATAAAGAAAAACTGAATAAGAGAAGAGAAGAAACAAGTTTTTAGGCTTGCAGAAGAACCAGGTTGTTAGGCCTGAAGAGTGAAATCCTATGTGGGATTTGCATCGTAGAAGAACCAGGTTTTTGGGCTTGAAGAGTGAACTTCTGCATGAGTTGCACTGGAGCAACAAGGTCGATGTTGGTTATTTCATGCTAGTTCTTCCTAGCAATGAGTCCCTTGATATCTCAGTAGTGATATTCCTAGTTACTTGTGCCAGAGAGAACATGATAAATGAATGGTGCAACCCGATGGACTAAGGACAATGAAGGGGAACATTTCTTGGGTCAACCTTGATAAAATAATGGTATAACCATATGGACCGAGAGCAGTGAAGGGGGTACATTATTTAGGTTGGGAAGGTCGAGATGAAGAGATCTCTAGTGGAAATCATGATAGTTGTAGGAGAATGTGAGTGGGATATGTATCCATGTTTTGGGGCCAGAGTGCCTGTGTATTTATGGTTTTGGGGGCCAGAGTTCCTATGTATTTATATTTAGGTTGGAATGTCTGTGTGAGATTTGGCCAGAGAGTGTATATGTTGATCAATGGCTAGAGAGATGAAATTGTAATAGTATGAACAATGTATGGTGTTGTGCACTGAGGATAATGCAAAAATAATGGGGAGGGGAATGTAGTATCCATAGTTTTATTCCTCATAAATTATAATGTAATTGTATAAATTTCATTTAGGCTAGTGATTTGGTATGTTTGGGGAAAAGAACCCATATTGATTAATATGTCTAGGGGCCAAATTGTATATTATGTACATTTTAATGATTAATAAAAGTAGTAATACTTGGCTACAATATGAGAGGGATGAAAATTATGGGGGGATATGATTCCACAATAGACATGGGTCCCAAGGGGAGTTATTCATGGGTATTAATCAAACCAACATTCCTAAAATATTATCATTATGTATAACATTCTATTTTGTTCTTGAGTGTTCCCAAATCCAATCATTAAACTCATGTAAGAGGGTGGATATGAGGAGACACATCCTATAGTTATTGGAATCATGGGGTTGAAGTACCATCATCTTTGGGAAGAGTGTGAGTCAAGCAAGCAAGGGAAAGAGAATGAAATTCATATGTAGAAAAGTAAACAATTTTACATGCATATTTTGGGTAGTTTGAGGGAAGCAAAGTGTTGGGAAGAGCACTAGCCATGTTATTCTTGAAGGAAAACATGGTTTGGCTATGTATTATGATAATAGAGAGGCATATGTGCCTTTAAAATGAGCTATAAGACTGTAGTGCATTTTCCTATTGAGGAAATGGCTCAAGATCCTTCTGAAGGCTATTGTGAGCACTACTGAAGAAACTAAGAGTTCCTGAAGTCCTATATAAGATATTCCTGGACAACCTAGTTCATTGGAAGCCATGATAAATGAATGGTACAAAATGAGGGACTGTGAGCAGTGAAGGGGGTACATTCGTTGGGTTGTGCAGGTTGTGGAGAAGAGAGTGATGGTGGATTAGAACTATTGTAGGAGTAGAGCCCGAGTTTGGGGCTATTGTGTGTGGATAACAGTAAGCCAGAGGAATGGATGTCCCTATGGAATCATAGCCTCGGCTCAGGGATGGATTGTTGTTGATATTTGGAACAACAACACCTATGGCTGGGAGGTTCATCCTTCATATGCAACATGTTGGTTATATTTATAAACAAAAAACTGTTAGGTTGTTTTTATTATGATTATTTCATTGTGTAAATGAATATTTGAGTGTTGTGTGTTCATTGTGTGCTTACTGGATGTATTCACATTTTTATATATGCTATTAGATGCATGGGAAAATCAACATGTTATTTTCTATAATTTTTATGGGTTTGTTTCCCCTTAGTTTATTTTATATGTATGGGGCTTATTTAAATTCATATTTAGCAAGAAAGGTTGTTTTTACAATGACGAGACTTAGCTTGGAGGCTGGGTACATTACAAATTCCAACACGATGCTCACATTGTTGTGCTCGCTGAGAATAGTTTATGTGTATAGTACAAAGTTGATTGTGTGTGCGATGTGAATAGTTACCACGTGGAGTACAAAGGATTTTTCACACACATTTTGTCTCAATGAGGACATGACCTTCATGATAATTTGGAATTTCATAAGTGCATTTAATTATATGGTATAAGACAATAGTTAAATCTATGTATAATTCGTAGTTGATAAGCTACAAGAATTTAGTTAACTGAAAATTTTCAAATTTATGTGCATTTTCCACAATTAATGTTCTTCAGTGAAGTTGAGGGATGTTACAACATAAAATTTTGTACAATTTCACTCTCCATAAAATGCCAAAGCTCAGAAAGGTTTGGGAAAGTTACCGTAACTTTCATTTGGCACATTAAATTTTGGTAAGATTTATGACATTGTAGAAAAGACATATTGGAGTACTAGAGGCCAAAAATTAAAACTCAGAAGGGTAGAAATTTCAAAAATACATTAGAAGGAAGGTCAACCAGAAGGAAAGACTCCAAATTAAGATTTCAAAGGTATGTTCACTTTAAACTATCTTAACTTTTTATTGATATGTCCGATTGAGGTGATTCAAAAGCCATTGGAAAGAGAAAACATATAAGATTATAAATATTTGATATCATTATCCTTAATATAATATGGTTGTAAGTTGAGAGTTTGGGTTAGACCTCAATTAAGAATCAACGACAATACCTAAATTTACAAGAGATGAATATAGAGACGAAATCAATCTTATAGAATGGTTGAGGTTGGTAAAGGAATATGACATGAATCCTTTAATAGTAAGAAGATATCTTTTTGGTGAAGCTCAGGAGTGGTAGATTAGTATTTATTTTTATAGTAGATGGAACATCACATGGGAAGAATTTGAAGAACTCTTGTCAAATAAATGGATTAGGGATACAAAAATGGAGGAAATGTATAAAATTCAAGAGGAGTTAAAAATAACAAAAGAAGAGATCAACAAGAAGAGTGATGAGCTATCTAAGATATGAGACTTTAATGAAACACTCGTTAAATAAATTTAAAAGTTAAAACAAGGAAAGACTCGCAAAGGAAAGTGAGAAAATGATGATTAGTCAAAGGAAGATTTGAAAAAGAAAGATGAAGAGATATGTATATTACAAAACCATAATACAAAAATATTGGATGATGTTAAGATATTGGAATAAGAAAATAAGAATTATCAAAATAAAAAAGAATCAAGGATCTTGGATGAAGAATCTAGCAAAATACTTGAAGAGGAAATTTGCAAGAATATTGAGGAATCCCTAAATACTGATGAGGTAAAATCATAAATGCAATCTAGAATGGAAGAAGGGAATCATAATTTGATAAATGGGGTGACATTGCAACTTCAAAAGGACAAAGAAGACAAGATTCAAGAAGGTCACCAGAATATACTTGAAGAAGTTGAACTTCATCTAGAGGATGTACATGGAAAATATGAGGGTATTATATCCAAGGATAGAGTAATCAAAGACTAAGAAAAAAGGATAGAGTATGTCATTGTATTTGAAAATAAGATAGATGCAATGCATGTGCAAAGTGAAGGAAAACCATCAAATGTGAAACCATATTGACACCCTCATTAACAGGAAACATTTCAAGGAATATAAGAAGGTCAATATCAACATTATCAAGGAAGAAAATGGAATACTTGTCAATATTCATGGAACAAGGCATAAAAAAACCACTCTTCAACAAGCTATCATTAGACACCAACAACTACTACAAATTGGAGAAGCTACATGTCAGGCTGCTAAATTGTAGCTTTTAAGTGTCCTGAATCACTAAATTGTCAAACCAGGGTTGGTATACTTCGAGATGATACACAGTATGTGCAGGCAAGCGTCTAGTCTTTATTCGAATGCCATCCTAAAAATAAAGCTCACACTTATTCTAAGAATTTGAATTCTGATGACTAACTCAAAACTGAGCATTTCCTATGGAATCATAAACAGAAGCAAACAGTCTAGTACTCAAAGGCTCAGTTTGCTATTTCTGTTAAAAACACACTTCTATAAAATCATTCTAACTCTGTGTCTAACCATCTACCATCAGCATTATCATTTCATTCCTGACACACAGAGTAATGTCTGAACTGCATTCATTCTGTGCGTTCAAAACCGATCTAGTGCTACCTACAGAGAAACAAATCTAACGCTATCCAATCTGGAAAACAAATCTAATGCTAAAGAAAATCTAATGCTATCTAATCTGG
>JZKD02S1001157.1:1108143-1126062 GCA_000966675.3 Picea glauca
AAAGGGATGTTGATTATATCAAAAGGAGGTCAAAAAGGGTGATACTGGCATATAGTTGGAGGTCAATGGTAAGTAGTATGGGCGAAGAACATAGTCAAAACCGGGGACCAACACTACAACAACAATACATGGAATCAAAGGAAATAAAATTATGTAACAACTAGCCACTAAGGATTAAGATTGAAAAAAAATGATTTTAGATGGATGGATCATCATCAATGGAATGAAGAAGGAAGGAACATAAGAAAATCATATTACTTGGTTTCATCACATGTGAAGTCTTTAATTACAAATATTTGAGGACAAATATTTTTGAAGGAGAGTACTATGTTATGACCAAAGGGGGGCATATATGGGGTTAAATGTATATGATATGACCCCAAGGCAGGGGGGGGCATACATGGGGCTAAATGTACATGTGATGTTTAAATGTATATTTATTAGGGTTAGCCTAATAGTAAAGGGGGATCATGTGTAGTGTGTAAATAGGTATATATAGAGATTATGTATTCATTATTGAGGTCATGTGAATTGTGATGTAGGAATGTATTTAGATATTTGGAGGAGGTTCTCCTATTCTTTAAGAAGTTATTATGTAAATTATCTCTCTTATCTTTACTGGATTTGTGCTCCATGCTTACATTGTTGTACATGGAGTGTACATATAGTTTATTCTAATATTTTAAGTATTTGGAACAATTTATGGTACCTCCATTTGCAATAATTACTTGAAACTCTGGTGTCGAAAATTCAAAGCAATTGAAATATTTTGCTAATTTGTAACTAATGAAGTTATGGGTATACCAGCATCAATCAACATTGTCACCTTTTTATTTTTGATGTATCCTTGTGTCTTGAGGGTTTCTGGAGTACTGATGTCGGCCAATGCATGAAAAGATATTGTTGGAGTAATAAGAATTGGATCTTGTGATGGTTCCAATTCTTGATATTCTTCCTCTTCAGAGTATACGTAGAATAATTTATTTTCACTGCATTTATTCCTCTTACTGTACTTGTTTTTACAATTGAAACTTAGTCCATGTACTCTTGTTTCATCCATTTGTTGAGGTTTCAACCTTGTCGGTTGAGGTATAGTTGTCTTATGAACGCAAAAATGATCTCTACTTCTTGCATATGATCCAATGGTAGAATTGTGTGTATCCTTATTCTTGGCTTGAATATGACGAGAAAATTTCATGAATTAGATGATATTTGTAGGGTTCCTTATGAGAATCTCATGTTTAATGCATTTTTTTAATCCACACATGTAAGATTCTAACAAATGTTCATCACTTATGTCATTGTCATTTGTGGCCAATACATGAAATCATAAATTAAAATATTCAATATCACCTAAGGGCTTGATTATTGTCAATTGATTGAAGTAGTCATGTTCCCAAACTTTCCCATATTGTGCAAGACTCTTGTAAATAAATCCCAAGCATAATCATAAAAAGGGCACTTTCTTTTAACTACCCATCGATACCATTGATATGGTTTTATCTCAAAGTTCAAAGTTGTTAGGTGAATCCTTTTCTTATCATCCATAATATTATGCAATTCAAAATATTGATCTATTTGGTCCACCTAGGTAAATACCTCTGTTCTATCAAACTTCTTTAATTCAATCTTGGGAAAGTTCATTTTAGGACCCCCACCATAATTAAATCCACTATTAGAGTTAAATCCACTTGAAAATTTATTCTTACTAACATGTTTTTCAACATGAATACTACCTTTTTTTCATGAGTCACATTGGTCACAATGTCACTTTTAGGAAGCCTCCCATCTAAAGTTTGTAAAATGGAAATTTTCAATTCCTCCATCTTTTTATTTATCAAAATTTCCATCTTCTTTTCCATATTTTCATCCAAATTATTTCTCATTTGATCTTCCATTTCCTTTTTTAGGGATTTCTAAGAATGTGAAAAATCCACTAGTTTCAACATACTACCAGTGATTTCGTCAACTTGGTTATTTAATTTGGATAACCTGTTTTCAAAATATTCATTTTTTTTCTGAAGTCCCATGTGAGATTTCTAGAAGTTTATTTGGTTTTCAATTTTTTTTTGGAGCCATGTGGGACAAAAAAAATAATAATCCTGTTGTTGGGTTAGATATCCCTTCTACTTCTTCTTGGGTTGACCCAGGTTCATATCTGAGCAAGTTTCCAACAAAACCATCTAAAACTATCGACCCTCTTGGTAAACAAGAAGGCAATGTTGCACACAGTGCACATAACACAATCTCACCCAGGATAACTCTATGGGTGATTGAAATTCTCAAGTTCTTGCAATATAGGAATAAGTGGGGATATGGGAGTGTATTTTATCTTCCTCATGCATTACTTCGATTATTCATTCAATATCTTTATGATTCATTCAACTTTAGGCTCATGCATGAATTCTACTGTACCTAGTTAATCATTCATTCGTAAAATAACCATTAACATAAGGTAAACATTCAATAATCATGCCATATTACACATGTTTTACCGTGGTTCACTCCCTCCTAGGCTACTTCCACAAATATTTGGCTTCTATGCTCTTTTACTTAGTATGCTGCAAAATATGACGTTGCGTGCATTACATCTTCAATCATACAATCATGAATAGGTTCAATAACCTCTATGAGGTGGACTAGATCACACCATAATCCTCATCCTGTGACCTAACCCTCAAAATATTCCTTACGCAACTCTTCTACAAATATATAGATTTTTCACTTATCAATAAACTTTTTCTATTTACTTAACTGAACAAACAAAAACCAAAACCCCAACCTAGACATCCTAGGTTCTTATTTATACTATTTTACAAGCTTATATCCATTACAACCTTTTTCAAAAACCCTAAAACTAACATGGTTAGCCTTGCCTGCCTCCTCGCTCGTGGATTTTCCTTCTTGCATGTTGCTTTTCCTCATGCATGTTGCTTTTCCTGCCAAATGTTCTTCTCCAAACTTAGTTCTTTCCCAAAAAAAGTGTTTCCTCAAAATAGGCATGTGCCCAACATGCCCCCAACACTGACATGTGGCTAGTCTTGAGCCACTCAGGTGGTGCATGCTCCCTGAAAAACCTCTACCAAGCTATGTAATTTCCCTTCTATCTCTTCCCGTTTTTCTCTACCCTACACAACTATCTCTGTGATCTCTTCTACCCTTTGTGTTTTGATGTGATCCTTGAGAGATTCTGCACTCTCAATATGATTTTGATCCATCCTTGTCTTTTCCTTCTCCAGTTTTCACAATAATTTGTGTTTCTTTCTCCTGGAGAGGTTCTAACTGGGCTATCCTTTCCTGCTTGTTGTTCTATGCAGTCTTCATTTTTGACTATAGGGCCTTCATCTCCTGCGCGCCCTTCACTCATTTTGTTATGATCATGTAATCTTTCCTCTGCTTCAACTCCTATATTGAAGTGCTGATTAACTCCTCTTGTTGATCTAGTTGTTGGACCCTATCATCTTCTTCCATCATTTTCCATAGTTGCACGGTCTTATAAAACAATTGTGTGACCTTTTCAGCTTCTTTCTACGACACTTCCACCTGTAGGGATGCATGTTGTTCCCTTTCAACCATAATGTCTGAAGGAGTAGTCGGGGTTAATTTTTATTTAAATTCCTTGATCTCCTTATTGTAGTTCTCAAGCGTATGCGTGATTATTTGGATTTGTTCTTCTGCATTGCTCATGGATGCCTGCGCGCTTTCTGGAATCCTCATAAAAAATTCTTTCAACTGCTTCTCTAACTTATCTGCGTGCTATTTCTCATATTTTGTCTTGTGCTTTACTTGATTGACTACCAGTTCCAAGGAATCCTTGCCATTCCTAGTTTCTTGTAAATTCGTTGCATCTGTCCTTGTGTGTGATTACACTTCCTGCACGACACTAACTTGCAGTTTGTACAGTGGCTTTGTTGGTATCTTTTCCAGTACCAATTGTTCCTATTCCATATTTTTAAGTGGTTTCTGGGATATGGACTTGTCCATATGCAACATGTATGATGTTACTTGGAAGCTTGGACTCACCTGTGTTATGGTTTGGATGGTGTCTTCCTCGCTCGACGTTGTCCTTTCTTTTTATTCTATCATTGAGGGGATGGGATATGTTCCCCTTTCATGCCTTTGTGCTGCTTGTATTTTTTCTAGGACATTATTGATATCGTCCAACTCATTTTGTATCCTTCCTCTTTAGTTCTTAGCCTCTTCAAACTCCTCGACTACACAATCTTGTACTCTTTCTGCAACAAGATCGACATCATCCTCGATGATTCTATACTTGGGTATTTTCTTATGGGCCTTGGCCTTCTTGCACATCCCCCTCTATGTATAATTGGCCACTTGGGTGGCCTTGTTTCTTGTGGAGTGGCTCCCAAAGAGGTGTCTTGTGTCATTGTGTCCCCCCTTCCTTGTCCTTCCTATGTTGAGACAATGTCTTTCTTCCCTGACTGCACATCCTTCTTTGGAGCAATTCCCTTCTTTTGCACTAGATTCTGACTGGGCTTCCCATGCTATGTTGTATTTTAGGGCACAATGTTGTCTCTTGCAGGTGTCTTAGATGATCCTGCTTTCACTTCCTTTCCCTTTGGCATGTCCTTGGTGATGATCGGGATCTTCCAGTCATACTGTCAGTCTCGCATCACCATTTCAACTTCCTCTTCCTTGATGCATAAATGAATTTATATCCATTCTTTTGTTGGATCCCTGTGCGCTTGGATCCATATATTGTGGAACATATCCCTGAAGTTGGCTATACCTTGATATTGCGCAACCACATCCAGAGTGATCCTCTAGGTGTTAGCTATGATGTCCAGGATGTCACTAAGATACTGTGCAATGGTACTTGTGTTGCCACTTCTTCTCTGAGTGTCCGATGTTATTCCCATGGATGTGTACCACACTGCATGGAAAAAACATACTATATCACAAAAATAAGAGTAGGGAGACTCTTTCCACCCGATTAGTGCTATCATAATCATTATTCAGGATAGTGTAACTCTGTTCCCAAGTCCTACACATCTTTGTAGTCATTGAGGAACATGTTCAACAGATATGGGGCCCAGCTGAGAATGGTGCCATTTGAACACTGAGCTGCAACTGCGACAACCCCTCCAAGGACCTCCTCCTTGCGACACTTGCATACAAATTTTCACACCATTAGTTTTGTGGCCATCCTGGTGGCTGTGTCACTGATTCTTTTGATGATAATCCCGCATGAGCCTCACTCTGTCCCATATGTTTTCTTCATTTCTTCGGTGAGAGCCTTTCTTTTGTCTTGTCATCCAGGTACTGCATGTGACTCTCACTGGTTGATGGTAGGCCTATGATGAACATGATGAGTTCTATATTGATGGATACAAGTTCTTCTAGCCATAAGAATCTTCCATGGAGGACTTCCATCAACTACTAGATGCAATTATTCACTTATTTTCCCCTACCGAAGTGGGGAATTTCCACCAAGTTTAGGATCCATGTGTTTTCCATACCTACCTCCCATTGCTTTGGCTACAACATTGGGTCTCCAAATGGTATTTTACCTATGCTCTCCATGTATACCTACTGCACAAATTCTAGGAATTTTTCAGTGTCGGCCACATTATGGTCCAAGTATCTTATCCTTTCCACACACCCCAATAGAGTTGGCATGGCTTGCACCACCTCTTGAATGTGTGGTAGAACAATTGATGTGTCATGATGCTTGTGTGTGGACTACACAATAGGTTTTTTTCCCTTTCTTCTTATTGGAGAAGTAGAGGTCCTAACCTCTAGCTCTCTCTCTTCCTTGCCCGACTCTGGTTGTCCTGTAATGTCTTCCATTTTTCCTTTCACCTACTGCATGGAACCTTCCCTAGGTTGTGGCATCACTGCATCGGACTCTGTCTACTCACTTCCAGCCCCATTTTTTCTGTGGGTTTCTTTAGCCCTCGTAGGTTGTTGTGGGTTGCCTGTGGCGACTGGTTTGTGCCTCCGCGCATTGTCGTGCGAGTCAATGTCCATCCTATCCATCGTTAGGGATTTTTCTTATTCTTCTACCAATGTGGAATTCACTAGTTTGATACGTGGTGAGGGAATTACGTCGACATTAATAATTCCCTACCTCTATGTAGTTTCCTGCTTCGACTCTATGGTTTCTTGTGGAGACTAGAGATTGTTGCGTGTTTTGCGTGTTGTTTAGGTGCACCTACCTTTGGAGGTGCCATCGTGGGAACTTATTTCTTTCTATATTGAGCTTCGGATACTTCAAATATATGTAATCACAATTTCTTCTCCTAAATTAGGTATTTCCTTCCACAAATAGTTCTTTCCTCAAAATAGGCTTGCGCCCAACACCTCTATTTTATTTTTATCACAAATTTTGAATCACCAAAAACATATCTTCCAATAAAAAATTATGTCAGTTGTAAGTTACGTACCTTTGAAGCCCTTAATTTGAAGTACGTATGGATGACTGACATTTGTATCGTGATATGACTTTTTAAACTCTTGAAAATTTAACAATCTGAACTTTTACCGATAAAACATTATAGCATAAATACCAAAATGAATTGTTTAAGAGTAACTTTAGGATTATTAAATAACCCCATCTTCCATGAGATGTATCTTGCAAATTATAATGATTCAAAATATGGAAATTTTCCCACACATAATTCACTATGGCTCCTCAATATTTTGAAAATTTCAGAGTCTGAAACTTCCATAGGATATATCTCTAAAAGTATATAAACTAGAAACAAAAATTTTTACCACAACTTTATTGATATGTGTTTTTAATAACCTCCAAATTTCGTTATCTAAAGCGGCCCGAAAAAAAGTTTTAGCAAAAATGCTATGATGACTAGCTTGAAAAACCCTAGGATCGATGCTTTGATACCAAATATTATGATCCAACACCTTAAAAATGATAAAATGTCAATGAATATAGTCCACTTCAAGGGGAAAACCTCCTTTTACAATATATCCAATTCAAAATACAATATGTGATCGGGATAAGATTCCCTAAGACTAGGTCTCCTTGGTATATATATACGAGACAAAGGGTACAATTATAATGAAAGTGTGCAATGAAGGGTTCTATCCTACACACAAATATAACACTAAAAATGTAATAATTCAATATCTATGGCTGAATAATGAGTTTAATACATAACACGGGGCTTTGTTTAGGGCTTAACAAGCTAAGACTGTATAAGCTCAAAATATGTAAACTCAAACTATGTACTAAACTTCAAATTCTTGTCATTCCTCCCAACAAAATAAACATTGGAATCCAATGCTTTCAAGAGAGATGGAAATTGATATTATAGTTTATGTTGAGAAATCAAATGGGTTTGGTACAAATACTAGCATTTTTTAGCAACACGGTAAGGAGTAGTAGACCCTTGACGAGTCTGGCGAGTCTTTTAGTCGAAAACTTGATTTGCATCAAGGGGAGCTGAATATCAAGAACAATATTTGTCGGATGACTGGTAAGGACCTCTATCTCCAATGTTGACTAATGATATGGTTTGAGAATATCAAAATTGACCACATCATGGATGCCTAAGTGAGATGGAAGATCAAGGCAAAAAGCATTTTTAGACACCAATTGAATGATTAAGTTAGGGCCATATTTGTTGGGTATGTGTTATATTCTTTGCACGAATTAGGGCCATATCTGTTGGGTATGTGTTATATTCTTTTTCATGCATGTAGGGGGGCGGCCCCCCTTGAGGGGTGTAGGGGTAGTGCCCCTGATTGTTTTTTCTTCCTGGGGAAATGTGTCACCTACCTTGGGAAACATGTCGCGTATTTAGGTGGTTTTTCAGCACATGGTTTTTGCCGATGGTTTTCTATTTTCGGTTAAGGAATTAGGGTTTTGGACTAATCCAAGTCATTGGGTTAGGGTTTTGGATTTATTTGGATCCTATATGTATATTGTATTGTAAAAAATGTATCACATATGAATGAATATAGAATATGTTGGTTTTCCCGGTTTGGGTTTCCAGGGGAAAAATATATGTGCAATGTTTGTATTTTCCATTGTATATTTTCTATTCTTTTACTGATTATCTGTTTGTAGTAAATATTGCACAAGGTTAGAATCTACAATATCGAACATGTTTGACCTTATTATATGCTTTGTCATGAAATCATCATTTTTCCAAATGAAATGATACTTTTTCACCAAGTTTGAAATGGTGAGGAACATGATGTTGGATTTGTGATTTTCTTGAGTCTTCTAGAGAATATGAACAAATTTTCCTTGGAGAGACTACAGATCCTAAAAAAAGGGTGTGCCTTATCTTTCTATTTTTTAAGATGATATGTAGTTGGTAGAGGTAAAGATAATAGGTAACCAAAGGATGGAAACCAAGATAGACCTCAAAGAGAGAATGGATAGTGGGGGAGTGAACTACTTGGTTATATGCATGTTCAATATGGGTAAGAGTCAAATCCCATTTGGCTGGAGAAGATTGATGATAGATTTAAATAGTTTGTACTAAAGTATGGTTAACAACTTTGGTTTAACCATCAGTTTGAGGATGACAAGTGGTGGAAAAATTAAGAGAAGTTCCTAATAGTTTCCATAGGGAAGGATGGAAATGACCCATAAAATGTAAATGATCATACACAATGGTGGTGGGAAGACCAAGGGAGTGCTAAATAACGTCAAAGAATAATCAAGCTAAGTCACTCATAGAACTAGTTTTGCGACAAGGGATAAAATTAAACATTTTGATGATTCTATCATCAATCATGAAAATGATATCATGATGTCAAACAATCATGGTATAATGACTAAAAATATCAAGAGAAACACTTTCCCAAGGATGTGAAGGAATAGAAAAAGGACAAGTCAACCCAAGTTTTTTGTTAGCTAGCTTGGGGTGATAACATATTGCACAATGCCTCAAGAAAAGAGGAACATCCTACTGCATGTGAGGTTAGTAGAAAAAATGTTGAAGATGATGACGAGTATACTTCTTGCAAAAATGAATTCCATAGAGAGTATAGTGTGCCTCCTTGAGAAAAAAATGAACAATGATCATGAGAAACAAACAAATGATCAAAATTATACAATAATTATTCCTTGATATGGAAATATTGTGGAGGAACTAAGTTTGAAGATGATGGATGTTAAAGACTCTCATAAATGTGACCAAAATATAGATCATTTTTTTGGAATGTAGTTCAATACTAAGAGGGGGGGGGGGGGGGAATCGATATTGATTAATTTTTTAACAATCTTAAGAATTATTGTTTAATTCTATTGATCAACAAGAAACATCAGTAATTAGCATAAAAAATAAATATAAACTTAAAATGCAAGTTACAAGTTTATATGAACAATTAATTTAGAGAACCAACTCTAGGAGACACCAATCCCCTTGTTTCAGAGCACCAAATCTAGGAGACACCAATCCCCTTGTTTCAAAGAACCAACTCTATGAAGAATGAACTCCCTTGTCTTCAGAGCGCCAACTCTAGGAAGCACCAACTCCCTTGTGAAACATGTTTTAACTTGCAGAGGACCACAATGCTCTCGAGTTCCTCCCTACCACCCTCACTGCATAAGAATGTTTACAGTTTCTTTCTTGGATTCTACTCCTGATTTTGATCTTCTAATGTAGAATGAAGAGACACTTTATTTCCACCACAATTTCTAGTTTATATAGTATTTCAATAGATATGAATTTGAACCATTGTGTCTTTTAATAATGAACCATTGCGCATATTCACTTAATCAACATTAATGGTAACATTTCTGTTTTATTAATATTTTATTTTAATTTTAAAAGACTTCAAATCCCTTCTAATTTGTTTTATCATTTTATTCCTTCACAAATTGTTTTATTGTTTATGGATTCGAATTTTGCAGATAGACCCTTCCTTCAATCCACTTTCCTTGTGACCGCAAGCTCGAAACCACAAGATTATCCACTCTAAGTGCAATTCCTTTATCACTTTCCCTTTCTGCCCTTATTCTTCTTCATATGACCTTATTCAAATTTCAATGGGCTTATTTAATTCTAGGCCCTTGGCACCCTTAATCAATTCCTTTTCCTTATTATGAGACTGGTGCTTGGAACCAAGTCCTCTAGACTTCAACCTTCGAGATATCCTTGTACTCTTCCAGAGTTTGACCTATCGAAGTAGTCATAAAATGTAGGCAACCGGTTGCTATTGGTTGATAGTACCCCTTACGCTGTCCTTCCACTATCTTAATCCAACAAATATGACTTAATCAAGTGTTGATATGTATGGACCTTATTGTTTTTTTTACTCTGGGCCTTCGAGATTTTGGGACTTCAACGTTTTATCTAGTAAGAGAGACTAGAAATCCCCAGAGAGATGAAACCCCAAAATGACGTAGCCATATTATGTCATGTCTTAATTAAATTAATTTTGGGTTAACCCTAAACTTTGGCCTTCAGTACTTTGGGATATTTTGTTGCTAGGAGAAGCTGGACATCTTCAGAGGCCATAATCCTGAGGTGTCATGGCATGCTGACATCTCCTAGGTTGACATGGAACCATGGTATGTGTGACACGTGACACCCATTGTTTACATGTTCCTACTGACGTGGACCCACATGTCACCTTGATTCGTGACTCTCATAGAACTTATGTGCCAAATGGGCCTTGAAACTTGTCACCAATTTATTGGGTCACGTGTCATCTTCTGCCACATGCCTCCCTCTTAGATCCTTTCTTTAGACTTCCTAATCAAACAATTGAGAAAGGTGCCTAAGGGATATTAGATCGATGGATTTTGTGGTTTTGGTACTCCGAGACTTTGGGATATTACAACTCTAAAGTTTTTCAACTCCCCCAAAGTTATACCCATCGAAATGATTACACTATCCTTCTATTGCTTGATCTAAGGGATCACATTACTTCCGAATTATTACCTCAATCTAGTAGTTGGTGGGATTTTGGGGCTTTGGCACTTTGTATATTTTCCTAGTCTCCAATAATCACCAAAGTGGCAAAGTTACAGAGTCCTGAAACTTATGCCATCCTTCCACTACTTGATCCAATGGTTGATATTCTTCTTGAAATATTGATCAAATGGTTGTAATTTACGATCCTTTTATAAAGAGAGTATGTTTTCAATCATCGGTTCTAATTCATTATGAAAAAGGGACAATCAACGATTAGGATTCTTATTCGACTGTAACATGTTAACTTCTTGATCCAAAAATGATCTTTTAAAGACTTTGGTTAAGTATTTTGCATGAGTTGATTTACCATTTAGAAATTAAATATAAGAAGAATATTTAATGAAAGAATGTTGCATTGATCATAAAGAATGCAAAACAAAAAATGAACATTAAGAACAACAAAACATAATTCCAAAACTTGTTAACGAAGTTCAACAAAGTTGCCTATGTCTA
The DNA here is from genome assembly GCA_000966675.3 of Picea glauca. Classification (NCBI taxonomy): domain Eukaryota; kingdom Viridiplantae; phylum Streptophyta; class Pinopsida; order Pinales; family Pinaceae; genus Picea; species Picea glauca. Next base: position 1,119,516 of record JZKD02S1001157.1, read on the forward strand.
CGGTCCTTTGTCTCAGTGGGGGAGGCTTTCTTATTAATCTTCAATGCTTCAAAAGTACATCAATTTGATTAGAAATTGGTTTGGCTGTGTTTTTCTCGACCTCATGAATCCAAACAATTGAAAACACTGAAAAGGTTGAGCGTAGCTCCCAGAAATGGCCTCCAAAGTTCCCTAGCTTGTTGTCTTCACCTACATAACAATGGCTTACTCTCTCCAACTTGGAATCATTCTGATGTTATGAAATCCTTCATGGTTGTAAACAAACCTATTCAAGTATATTTTGGAGTCGGGGGTCGAAATCCAAGTCCCCCTCATGATTTGGGCCTCTTCCTAGGCTTAGATCCCCTCTTTTAGGGCCAAAATCCAACAAAATCAGGCCAAAATACATAAAAAAAATCCCTTTTACTAAGTCAAAAACCCACATTTGGGGTAGCATATTCTCTTTTCCCCTCTTCTACGTGCCCCCTATTCAAGCGGGTCCTAGTCATATGGAGGGCCATGTGGGCACGCGTTAAGTGGTAAACAGTTAGGCCCACACCCAAGGTTCAACACTTGGTCCAACACTTGGTTACATGCGCCTTGGTTGGCGACTAGCCCTGCCGACCGAGGGCTTATCCCTCAAAATGTGCACTAAACAATAACAAAAGGAATACTTTCCATATGGTTAGAAAGAAAAAAATGGTTCTTAGTTGGTTAGCGCATGGAGGTAAGTCGTTTCTTGCACGAAGGTCTAGGGATCGAATCCACCAAAGTCCAATAGATTTTGACCTAGGCCTTATTGGCCCGATTCAGGGTGCCACAAGGCACCCTGTGAGTGGGCCACATGGCACCCTATGATTTTCCACGATACAGTCTAGTCAATGTATAGTCATTGACCCAGTCAACCGCCAACTCAATTTCACATTCAGTCTATCTATCACATGTCATGCCTAGAGGAAGCCACCTGTTGACACATCACTACCACACATCCTTCCATACTGCCACATGTATTGCTTTCACTAGCCCATGTCACTTCTGTACCACCACGTGTCACTTTTATACACACATGTTATATTTTTAGTGGTTCAAATCACCCCTGGAAATGCCAAATCTATATGCCACATGGCACTTTCTAGTGCTTCCATGTGTCCTGCTGATGTCATCATGATGTACTGTTGATGTCAATAGTATGGACTTTGACTGTTGACTTTGACCTTTGGCTTTTTTTTCCTATGGGAAAAACTTTAGATCATGATAACTTCTCCATATAGAGTCCATTTTCGAAAAAGTATATACTACCAAAATCAACACGATGAGCACTATGTGATGGTGTTGGTTTTGTATGAATATGAGAACTTTGAATTTTTTTACTTCTTGGATCCATTTTGGATCATTCCTCCCCACTGAGACCTTTTGGTCTTCCAAAAGGATATTAACCATAAATCAAGTGTAGGATAGGCCTCCCCACTTATCCTTTGTCTTTAAACTCTGTCATGTGCACTTGTTGTATTACAATCAATTGCATAATAACCATGACAAATGAAATCATATTGTTATCCATTTGAATTCGTTCACATCTAATTGAATCCACTACCATCCATGCATAAAACATTAGCAACAATAATATAAGAAATATGACTGAAAATGAACCAATATGTTTGACAAGATTACACAACATTAACTTATCTTGAAGAAAAGTATGATTGAACTCACATCCTACAACCATCTCATGTTCATGTTTAAGATCAACTTCTTTACTTGACAAAATTATAGGTATGTTTCTTGCACATTCTACCTTTCTTAATTTCTCCATCCTTAGTAGAGTTTGATTTTCCTTAATATGATGAGCATATACAACATATTCAGTTCCCTTCTTAAACACATGATATTGATTTTGTTCCCTGATGAATATTTACTTACAATCATATAAATATGGGCTTCCTAAGACCATTCCACATTCATTTAGTGGCACCACATCACATGTTACCTCATCCAAAAACTTTGATGAAATTGCAAACCTTGAAGTGCATTGCTTTGTTATGGGAAATTTATGATTGTTGGTTATCCATTTAAGTGAGTAAGGTTTATGATGCAACTTAGTTGTCAATCCCAATTATTTAGCCACTTCCTATGAAATTAAGTTATATTGAGATCCACTATCTAATAATGTATCGATCTTAGTATGTTTCATTGTGACCCTTATATGAAACAATTTGCATCTATCTTCATAATCATCACTTGACAAACCAACTGCTATGATCTTAGTCTCATCACCTGAATCTAACCCCAAGTCTATTGGATGTGTTGTTTCTGCAACTTTGTTCCTTCCCTTTTTTTCTTTGAACCATTTCGGTCTCTTCTCTAGGTGTAATTTCCAACAATGTTCATCATTGTTCCCTTCTTTCTTGCAATGATCACAAGAGAGCTTCTATTCCTTCACTTTCGTTGAGTTTTCTTTCTTCCCATTCCATTTTCCTTTTCCTTCCTTCTTTGAATATGATTCCCCTAATACACCAACTCCAATTTTCACTGCTTCAATATGCGTTGCTTGAACATAAACCTCATTAAGATTAGTAGGTCTAAATATAAACACAATATTATGAATATGTGTAGGCAAACCTACTATATACTTCATAAGAGTTCTTATGTATGTAATGGAATATCTAACATCAAATCCATATTATGAAATTCATCAGTGTATTCTTGCACAATTTGTTCTTTTCTTAATTTAATACTTTTCCATTCAATTAAAGCCTTCTCCTTCTACCCCAAATGATAGAACTATTTTCTAAGTGCAAAAATAAAATCTTGCCATGATGGAAATACATTACCAATTTGTTGAGTACCATGTTGCAACTTACTCTACCACCAGATGAGTGTTGTGTTCGCAAGACAAATTGATGCCAATTTGATCTTAGTTGCCTCATCATTGATTTGTTGCACACTATAATATACCTCCATCTGTCTGACCCAATTATCAAGCTTCTCAACATTGACTTCTCCATTATACATGAGCAAATCAAAATTCAAATCAAGTTTAAGTAATGGAATGTCAGGCTTATGTTTATGATAATTTTTTCTTGCATGAGTAGGATTAGACGTAGAACTTGAACATGAAGAAGAAGAAGAAGAATATGGAGATGAAGGTGAATCAGGAGGAGTGTTAGGAGTGTCTCCTCCACCTTCACTTTTCTGTGTTGATGGTTCACCATGATCATGTTTCTTCTGTTCTATGTAATCATCATATAACACTTTCACCATCTCTGACATAGCAAAGAAAGTATTTTGAAAATATTTCTCTTCTTGAGAAAGTTCCTCTCTAGATGCCATGCTCTTCCTTCTCAATTCCCGTTCAATCACAGGAATGAAATCTGCAATTTTTCCTTCTCCCTTTTGAGACTTAGATCTCATGAGAATTCAACACGTAGAATTTTCCCAATTAATCATGCAAACTCAAACAACCAACTGTCAATCTTCTCTGATACCACTTGATCCAAAAATGATCTTTTAAATACTTTGGTTAAGTATTTTACATGAGTTGATTTACCATTTAGAAATTAAAGAGAAGAAGAATATTTCATGAAAGAATGTTGCAACCATCATAAAGAATGTAGAATAGAAAATGAGCATTAACAACAACAAACCATAACACTAAAACTTGTTAACAGAGTTCGACAAAGTTGCCTACATCTTCGGGCCTTTGCCTTAGTGGGGGAGTCTTTCTTATTAATATTCAATGCTTCAAAAGTACATCAAAATTACATAAATTTTATTAGAAATTGGTCTCGTTGTGTTCTTCTTGACCTCATGAATCCAACACAACTAATGACACTAAAAAAGGTTGAGCATAGCTCCCGAAAATGGCCTCCAAAGTTCCCTAGTTTGTTGGCTTCACCTGCATAACAATGGCTTACTCTCTCCAACTTTGCATCATTTTGTTGTTTTGAACTCCCTCATGGCTGTAAACAAACATGGTTAAGTATAATTTGGAGTTGGGGGTCAAAATCCAACTCCCCCCCATGATTTGGGCCTCTTCCTGGGCTCAGATCCTCTCTTTTAGAGCTAAAATCCAACAAAATCAGGCAAAAATACATTAAAAATCACTTTTCCCAAGTCAAAAACCCACTTTTGGGGCAACATATTAGTGTGCGACTCCTATTCAACTGGGTCCTGGTCATATGAAGGTCCATGTGGCCATGCGTTAAGTGGTAAACAGTTAGGCCCATGCCTAAGGTTCAACACCTGGTCCAACACTTGGTTACATGTGCCTTGGTCGGCGACTAGCCCCATCGACCGGGTGCTTATCCCTCAAAATGCGTGCTAAACAATAACAAAAGGAATACTTTCCATATGATTAGAAATAAACACACAATGCTTAGTTTGTTAGCGCATGGATGTAAGTCGTTGCTTTCCCGGGTCTAGGGATTGAATCTGCCAGAGTCCAACAAATTTTGACCCAGGCCTTATTGGCTTGATCCATGGTGCCACATGGCACCCTGTGATTACAACACATGTTAGCCTGTTATTTTCCACCGTACTGTCTAGTCAACATACAGTCACCGACCCAGTCAACAACTAACTCAACTACACAATAAACCTACTTGCCACATGTCACACCCGAAGGAAGCCACCTGTCGCCACGTCACTTCCATGTGTCGTTTTGTACTACCACATGTCTTACTGTCATTATCCCACATCACGTCCCTACCACCATGTGTCACTTTCATATAATGCCATGTGTGATATTTTTAATGGTCCAAATCACCCCTAAAAATGCCAAATATGGTGGCACGTCTTGGTGCTTCCACGTGTCCTACTAACGTCAGCATGATGTACTACCAGTGTCAGAAGTATGACCTTTGACTATTGACTTTGAATTTTGCTTCTTGTTTGGTAAAAACTTCAGATCGTGATAACTTCTCCATACAGAGTCCATTTTTGAAAAATAATATACTACCAGAATCAACACTACAAGCACTATGCGATGACACTATTTTCATCTGAATTCGTGAACTTTGAATTTTTGGTCTTCTTGGATACATTTTGGATCACTTCTATAGTTCTACAGAGATTTGGATCATGATAGTGCTTTTTCAAGACACTCTTCTTCCTGAGCTTTCCTTTGACATTTCCAAAGGTCTTAATGCTGCGTGCTTTGATTATCTGTGTGGATTCTTTTTAGAATCTCCCCACTATCTCTCCTAAGATTTTCTTTCCTCATGTGCATTCTTTTGTATATTGTTTCCATGGTTGACATCAATAACATCTAAGTTTTCAACAATATCCCCCTTTGGCATTGATGGAAACTCAGTAAGATCTTCTTTCAATATATTTTTGAGTTTTACTGCGTATCCTCCCCCTTTGAAAACAATGATAGAGGGAGTATTTCTTTTCTCTCCCTAAAATGATGCTCCCCATGTGCATGTGACCCCCCTGTCCGATGAAGTTTTTGAATTTTTAATGAGGTATGGGAATTACTCCCAATTTTGGTCGAAGATTTTCAAAATCACTTCTTGGTAGAGGTTTTGTGAATATGTTTGCAATTTGTTCTTTTGTATCAACATATTCCACTTTGACTGTCTTCTGAGAAACCTAATCTCTTAGAAAATGGTATTTAATTGGGATATGTTTGGTTTCATAATGCATAACATAATTCTTAGAGAGGTTTATAACATTGGTATTGTCACAACTAAGAAGAATTGGATGATCATACTTTTCATGTATGTCTTATAGGGTTTGTTTCATCCAAATTACTTGAGTGCAGCAAGTGGAAGCAATAATATATTTAGCTTCTGCTATTGACAATGATATATATGTTTACTTATTACATAGCCATGACACTAGACACTTTCCTAGGAAGAATGATCCTCCATTGGTGCTCTTCCTATCATCCACACTACCATCCCAATCTACATAAGTATATGCATTTAATGTAAAATATTTTTTTTGGGGGCACCATAATCCAAAATCCAAGGTAGCTCATAGATATCTAAATATCGTTTTTATTGCGTTCAAATAAGTCTCTGTAGGGATAGATTGAAATCTTCCTATTAGTCCTACAACTTGTATGATATTAGGTATTGTTGCCATTGCAAATAACATGCTACCAACCATTGATCTGTACATGGTTTTGTCTAACTTTGGTGAATCATTATCTAAGCTTAGTTTGCATTTCTATCAACTTAAGTCCTTCATGTTGTTCTAAATATACTTATTCCTCTAAGGTTCCATTTATAAACACTGACTTGATATCCATTTGATAGATTTTGAAGTTTTTCCACTGGGGAAAATGTATCCTCAAAGTCAATTCCTTCAACTTGGGCATATCCCTTGCATACTAATTTGGATTTATTCTTTATTGTTGGAAGATTGGTTGTTGTCATTGATGTCAACCCTAATCATGGGTTTTGGACCACAAGATTGATGAAGGTATTTGGACATGAAGTACAATGCACATGCATATACAACACCCATGGATGGATAGTATACATCATGTTGTTTCCAGTGGTATGTGGCATGTCATGTGGATCCTCATGGTTGAGGAGAAATGAATTTTTGAAGATGACAA
>JZKD02S1001157.1:1135792-1152660 GCA_000966675.3 Picea glauca
TAGTCTCCTATATATACCAAGGAGACATTTTCATTTTGAATTATATTGTACTTGAACATTTAAGTGGGGTAAAAGGAGGTTTCCCCCTTGAAAAAGATTATTATATGAAATTATCTCTTTTTCAAGGCGTTGAGTACTTTTTCTGAGGTTTTTCTATGCTATATTGATATTTGGTTCTTAACACAGTTTGTGGTTCATTCTCTTGTAGTTCTTCAACATCTTCTTCATTTTTTGATTCACCATCTTCTTCGTCATCAATAGTTCTTCTCCATTCATCAATTTTTTATTTGTCTTGAGAGTTTATTTTTCTCAATTTTAGATCATCTAATTTTACATTTTCACTTTCCACTATTTTGTGCAATTTTATATTATAGCATCTGTAAGCCTTTTTTTTGGGTGAGTAACCAAGAAATATTTTGTCGTCTGATCTGGAATCAAATTTTCCTAGGTTATCATCATCCCTCTTAATATAACATTTTCTCCTAAAGACTTTGAAGTGTTTGACTGATGTTGGTCTGCCAAACCATAGCTCACAAGGTGTCTTGTCATGGTTAAATCTAATTTGTGCTTGATTGAGTATGTTAACTATTGTATATACTACATCTCTCCAAAACTTATCTGGAAGTTTGGATTCATTCAACATTTTTCTTGCAACCTCTTGAACAATTCTGTTTTTCCTTTCTACAACTCCATTCTGTTGAGGTGTTCTTGGATATAAAAATTGTCTCTTGATTCCACGATCTTCACAAAACTTATTGAATTCTTTACAGGTAAATTCCCCTTCATTGTCTGATCTTATACATTTGATCTTGATATCTGTCTCATTCTCTACATAAGATTTGAATTCCTTAAACTTTTCAAATGCCTCTAATATTTTTTTGAGGAAGTATACCCAGGTCATCCTTGTATAGTCATCAATAGTAAAAATGAAGTAGTTTTCTGATTGTATACTTCTAGTCCTGCTAGGTCCATAGAGGTCAGTGTGAACACGCTCCAAGGGTCTTGATGTAGAGTATTCTTTTGTCTTGAATCTAACTCTTTTCTATTTCCCAAGTTGAAAATGCTTACAAATAGGGTATGAATGTTTTATAACCTTTGGCATGTCCTTCACTACTTCCTTTCTACTAGATTTGATGAGATTGTCAAAGATCAAGTGTCCCATTCTTTTGTGCCACAACCAACTTTCATCTACTTGACTCATGTAACATTCTTATTCTTCTTCAATATCTAAAATATATACATTACTTGAGGTTCTTGGTGCAATAAATACTAATTTTCCTTATCCTTCTTTCCTAATTTCACATTTATGGAAGTAAAAAATGAGTATACTTCCTTGATAACAAGTTTGTCTTACACTTACAGGATCAGGATTCGGATTTTCAACTAGTAGCACATTTTCTGCTTTATTTTTTTTATTTCCCAAAGTGATTGTGCCTTTTCCAAGTATTTTGGCGGATTCATTATCTCAAAATGTGACACTTCCTTTTCCCTTATTTGTTAGATTGAGAAATTTTATTTTATCTCTTGTCATATGCTTAGAGAATCCACTATCAATATACCATTGAAACATTTTGTTCTTGGCATACAGGGACACTTTACATTCCGTTACCTTTTCTTCCACATGTTTTTCTTTCCATATATTTTTATCTTTATTGTTGGAAATACTTGTCTTCAAGGATTGCATTTGAAATCTACATTCACTAGATTTATGACCATAATTGTTGCACTTGTGACATTCAACATTGTAATCTTGTAAAGGAGATAATGAATTGTAGTTTCATTTATTTGCATTATTCTTGTTGTTGTTATATCTTTGGGCATTTTTAGGATTGTACTTTCTATAGGATTTACAATGTACTACTTTATGTCCAAAATTATTGCAAGAGTAGCAATATCCAAGAAAGATATGTTGATATCTATTAGGGGAGTCCTTTTGGTCACTGTATTCTTTTTGTCTTCTTTTTTCTTTTGTAGGTGGTGCTGGTTTTTGTTTATTAGGAACAATCTTTAATGGTACCATATTCCCCTTGTTATCTTCCATTTTAAAGGGGATTATAAGAGCATCTGCATAACTAATTGATTGTTTGTCAGTCTTCTATTTTGCAGAGGTTGAATCTTGATAATATGCTAGTCCTATCTTATCGTTTGGTGATATTTGACTATTAAGAATGTCATTCAATATTTTTGAACTGTTCTCAAATCTTGATTGATTGTTTCCTTTCTCAATTTCCCTCTTTGGTTGAACAATTTCAGTCTCTAGCTTCTTACAATCTTGATGTTTTTCATTGAGTTGTTTATTCAAGACTTCCTCATTTCTCTTGGCTTCTTGAAGTTGAGTTTTCAGGTCAATGATTATTTTCTCTAATTCTCTGATGGTTTTTCAAACTTCCTTTTCTCTTAATTGTTGTGCTTCTTCAAATTCTAACAGTTGTCCACTCAATAAATTGTTCTTCCTTTTACACTTTCTAAGTTCATCCAGAGCACTGGTTAGTTATGCTTCTAGGTCTACTTCTCCTTCAACCTCAGGGTTTTCTTCAATCTCAAATGTATTTTTAGGAAGCTTATCTTGGGTTTCTATACCCATAAATAGATGTTCAAACTCTTCATCTTCACTTTCTTCAGATGAATTGATTTCCTCTTTGGTGTAAAAGGTCTTCTTCTTTTTGTTTTTGGTTTTTCCCTTTTTATGTCTCTTGAAAGTTCTTTCATCGTCACTTTCTTCTTGTTTTGGATAGGCACATTTGGAAGCAAAATGTCTGACCTTTCCATAGTTAAAGCATTTTAGAGGAACCTTTCCCTTGTATTTACCAGTTCCTTTCTTGATTTTCTTCATGAAGTTAGCCACTTCTTCATCGAATATCTCTGATTGAACTTCATTAGACATCTTCTACTCATTAGTATTTTCTTTTGATGCCTTGAAGGTCGTTTATCCTTTAGATGGATTTTATTGCCCTATTCTCATCTCATAGGCTATGAGAATCCCATGGAGTTCATCCATTGTGAGCTTTTCTAGGTTTTCACTATCTTCTAGAGTGGAAACCTTGGTGTCATATCTCATAGTCAATGTTCTCGTTACTTTTTGAACAATGAATTTTTATTTTATGTATTCTTCTAACTCTCTGATTGAATTGACAACTTCATCTACTCTTTGTAGATATTCTCCTATATTTTTGTCTTCCTTCATTTTTATATTTTCAAACTATGCTTTGAGTGTTTTAAGTTTCTAATTCTTGACCTTTCCATCTCCTTCATAGATGATCTTCAGTTTGTCCCAAATTTCCTTTGTTGATTTACAATGCATCACTTTTACAAATATAGGATTTTCTAATCCTCCAAGAATCACATTAACAACTCTTGAATTGTCATTACAGAGATTTTTTGCAACACTATCAGTAGGTGGGGTAGATGGAGCAGTGTAACCATTTTCAACATATTTCCAAAAATCATAGCCAAGGGCCTTAATATATATTTTCATTCTTATACTCTAGAAAGAATAATAATTTCCTTTAAATAATGGTGCTCCATTGGAGGGCATTCCTTCTTGTTGATCCATTTGATCTTTTCAAAATCTGCCTTACAGTGGTTAAACTATGGTGAAGACACTCACTATGATACCAATTGTTGGAATATTTTTCAATACTGAGAGGGGGGAGGGGGGGTGAATCAATATTGATTAAATTTTTAACAATCTTAATAATTATTGATTAATTCTATTGATAAACAAGAAACATCAGTAATTAGCATGAAAAATAAATATAAACTTAAAATACAAATTACAAGTTTATGTAAAATATTAATTTAGAGCACCAACTCTAGGAGACACCAATCCCCTTGTTTCATAGCACCAACTCTAGGAGACACCAATCCATTTGTTTCATAGCACCAACTCTAGGAAGTACCAACTCCCTTGTTTTCAGAGCACCAACCCTAGGAAGCACCAACTCCCTTGTGAAATATGATTTAACCTGCAGAGGACTGCAATCCTCCCGAGCTCCTCCCTACCACCCTCACTACATAAGAATGTTTTATAATTTCTTTCTTGGACTTTGCACCTGCTGTTGATATTCTGATATAGACTGTAGAACCACTTTCTTTCCACCACAATTTCTAGTTTATATAGTATTTCAATAGGTATGAACTTGAACCATTGTGTCTTTTAATAATGAACCATTGCACCTCTTCATTTAATCAACATTAATGGTGACATTTATGTTTTATTAATATTTGATTTAAAATTTAAAATACTTCAAATCCCTTCTAATTCATTTTATCATTTTATTCCTTCACATATTGTTTTCTTATTTCTGGATTCAAATTATGCATATAGGCACCTCCTTCAATCCACTTTCCTTGTGACTATGGGCTCGAAACCACATTCTTATCCACTCTAAGCACCATTCCTTTATCACTTTCTCTTTCCTCCCTTATTCTTCTTCATAGGACCTTATTCAAATGTTTGTGGGCTTATTTACTTCTAGTCCCTTGGCACCCTTAATCAACACCTTTACCTTATTATGAGATCGTTGCTTGGAATCAAGTCTTTCGGACTTTGACCTTCAGTCTATCCTTGCACTCTTCCAAATTTTGACCTGCTGAAGTGGTCTTAAAGTGTAGGCAACAAATTGATGTCAGTTGATAGTACCCCTTACACTATCCTTTCAATGTCTTAATCCAACGACTATGACTTAATCAAGTGTTGAGATGGACAATCCTTATTTATTTTTTTACTCGGGGCATTCAATATTTCGGGACTTTGGTGTTTTAGCTAGTAAGAGAGACTAGACATCTCGAGAGAGTAAAAACCCCAAAATGACATGGCCAGATTATGCCATGCCTTAATTAAATTAATCTTGGATTAAGACTAAACTTCAACCTTTGGTACTTTAGACATTTTTTCTAGTAGGAGAAGTTGGACATCTCCAGAGGCCATAATGATGAAGTGAAATGGCATGCTCATGTCTCCTAGGTTGACATGGACCCATGGTATGTGTGCCATGTGTCACCCATGTTGAATTTTCACTATTCTTTGCTCAAGCATGAGGCTTATTTCATTTTAGTCATGTATTCAAACCATAAATAAATTCAACTACACCATTCACAATTGTTGCAATAACCAAGATCACAAGAAGAAATACCATGCACAAGAACACAAGAAATATCTTGGGAAAATCCTTCTCAACAAGGGAGAAAAACCCAACAATCCTTTGCTATATTCTCAAGAGAATATCCTCAAACCATGAAACTCTAATGCATACTATAGGGTGCTCTACTACCTTGAAACTTGTGCTGAAGAGAGGTTCACACTTCAACCCTAGAATATGTACTTGCTGAAGTTTCCAAATGGCAAGGGAGAAGTGTGTTTCCTCAATGGGGAAATCACCTTTATTTATACTAGACTGGACATACCAAAAGTGGTGTCTATTGGCACAACAAGGCCAACCTCAATAACTCATAAAATAATTAATTATTACAATAAATATTAATTATCTTTCACATATGGTGGAGCTGACCTATACCCTTTACATCACAATTAGGGTTACAGGTAAATCTTACTATCATAGAATATATCAAGGGACCTCACACATCCACTAGTGCTTAACCACTAGGGTCACATCCACTTGTTATTAGCCACAAGGACATCCTACTCAACATATCTCTATCTCATTGATTCCACAGGAAAATCATCTGGAGTACCATCTCAATCCTGACTCAACTAAGTCCACAAGGAAGGAGACCACACATCATAACAACTCAGTCCAGATTCTGACACACACCCATCACATGGGAACCTTCAACCCACACAGGGGTACACATAATTTCATCTCAATATAGAGAGGAACGAAAAAACCATCTCATGGGCATCCTCACCCCACAAAGGGGCACACATCATCTCATCTCAGTCTAGAGAGGAACGACACACCCATTTGATGGGCACACCCAACATAGGGGCTCTCTCACAGGTTGACTCACTCAGTCTATGTATTGAAGGATGTCTCACGAAAATGTAATCATCAACACCCCCTCTCAACTAGGGACGTATTCTCCACCATGCCAAGTCTGTCACGAAAGTACTTGAACTTCATCTTAGCAAGCATTTTGGTGAAGATATCTGCAATATTCTCATGTGTAGGAAGGTACTGCACGTGTACTAATTTTCTCTGCACCATGTCTCTAATATAATGATATTTTACCCCAATGTGTTTCGATCTATCATGAAACACAGGCTTCTCAGAGAGCTTCACACAACTCTGGTTATCACAATGAATAATGGTAGGATCCATTTCATGATCAAATAAATCTATCAGGATCTTGTGAAGCCACATTGCTTCGTAGAATGCCACACTCAATGCTATATAATCTACTTCTAGGGTACTTAAGTCCACATAACTATGTTTCCTGCTACACCAGGAAACCATGGAAGACCCCAAGGTAAAACAAAAAATGAATGTGCTCTTCTGATCCACTCCACTCTCTTCCCAATCTACATCGGCATATCCCTGCAAGCTCATGTCTACATTGGAGGCATATCTCAAGCCATATCCAACTGTGCCTCGTAGATATCTCAATACATGCTTCAATGTTATCCAGTGAGCCTGTCTCCACTGACTCATGAACCGACTAAGTACATTCACTGCATAACATATATTAGGTCTGGTGTTAACAATATACATCAATGATCCAATCAACTATCAGTACAAATGTGGATCAATCTCGCATGTATCGGTAGAAGCATCATTCATTTTCTTCAAATCCATCACCATCGGTCTACGCATGGATTTACAGTCTGTCATATTGAACTTCTTCAATATATCCACTATATATTTTCCTTGACTTAAAAATATATCATCAAAACTCTACCATACTTCTAGTCCCAAGAAGTAGTGCATCATACCCAGGTCCTTCATCTTGAATTCAGAAGTAAATTCTCTGTTGCATTCAACAATAATTCTTTTTGAACCATTGAGGAACAATTCATCCACATATAGGACCAATATTAGGCATTGTTGGCACAAGGGTAGATCCAGGGTTCAACGCTACAACAACACACCAACAAAGCCCTAACTCTCGACCCTTTTAGAAACACCTTTGAGGCAGATGAAGTCTCACCCAAGGTAGAGGCAGGGGTGGTTGCAAGACTTAGGTGTCTGCAACCTTAGCTGGGACACAGATATATGATTCTAACACTTAATAAAGAATTCAACACCATCATTTCCTCAATATGCAAGCAATATCCACTTTGCTAATAAAACAAAGCTTCGCAACATTCACACAAATCTACTGTATTTAAGAACTTAACATATATAAATGGGTCAAAATGAGCATACCAAGCACTAAGCATGACTTTCTTGATCAGATTTAATATTTTTACATATCATAAGCACAAAGAAGAAGTAGATCGATCTAAACATATCAAAGCACTTACCAGATAACATGTGAACACATCAAGACAAAGCATAAAGAACATAACAAAGGATTTGCGTGGTTCACCCCCACCCTAGGGCTACGTCCACCAACTCTTCTTCTTTATAGTCTTTAGTCAATCAGTTACAATAACAAAACCTCAAAACCCTTACTCCGTACAGGACAGAAGATTTGCGCAGCTCGCTAGATCCTTCTTCCATGTGTTACAACACAAATCCTTCTATAGTCTTGCACAAGGACTTGTTCTCAGCTTTGCAAGTCTTACACAGAATGCGCAAAGCCCTTACAATCCACACTAGAACTTATCATATCATCACATAGATGCACCTCTCTACTCTTCCTCTATATGGACTAGACATCTATATATATTAGAAAATAGACATACACATGGGTAAACCCATGGGCCGACATCCCATTCCTGTTACATATTCCCATATCCCAAAAAGGCGGCCAAAAGGGGGCCAAGATCCCATGATCTCCGCTTCATCCCGCGCTCCTCCTTCGACAGGCCGTTGAAGTCCAAAAATAGGTCAACATGACCAAGAAACTCCCAAAACTTTTTCAAGGGCCAACATGCCCCCAACACTCACTTGTGACTCGTCCCAAGTCACTCTGGTATGAGCAATTCTACCTTGAACGCCTCGAGCTGCTTTGAATTTCTACTTTGTTGTGGCCTCTTGTTCGGTGAACTCCTGGATTATTGTGTCATTCACTGGCCCTTCTAGGAATTTTTCTTCTACGATGACAACCTATTCTAATTATGTTCCTCAACTCTCTACCTTTGTAAACAACTGTCATGCCTTATCTTGCACAGGTTGAAGTTGTTGAGTGACTTCCATCACTTTGCTTTGAATCATATGGATCTGTTGTTGAGTTGTGCATTGTTCTTTAGACCTCTTCATTCTTTCTATAGCCGGCAGAGCCTTCAGCTACTCCTATAGTGTATCTGTGTGCTTCTTCACATCCTGGATCTGCGACTATAATGTCTGTAACTTCGGGTTCTCAGTGATGTTTTCATATGTCTAGGCACTATGGTTACTCAACTTCTTTCATTCCAATGCAATAAATTTTAATCTATCAACTACGTTGCAGGAAGTTGCTTCTCATTGGTCCATTACATCCTGCAGGGTCTCCTGGTATAATTCATAATTCTAGATCTGCGATGCACTATTGGAGTTGTTGGATCACTTCTTCGATTTGCACCATTGCTGTGAAACTCTCTCTTCGGCCTTTAATTGGACAACTGTCACAGAGAGAAGTGCTTTGTTGACCATTTCTTTAACTTCGAGTTTCTCTGCGAGCAACTGTTCCTTTTCTTTAAATAGATGGGATTTTTCTTCATCATAATTTACTTGAAGAGAAAGATTCTCTCATTCTACAGTATTGTATTTCTCTTCTAGGACTCCTTGTACTTGTGCTAAAGCCTGGGTGGCTTGCCTTGTCTCCTCCTATGCTCATCGAAGGTGAGATTCAACTATATCAACGATTTGGTGAAGTTGAGATGGCTCATATCCCAATTCTGGTGTTTTTGATGGCAAAGGTGCAGTGGAAACTACACGACTGGAGTGTAGTTCCTGTTGTACTCCTTGTAGTTCAACCTTGATCCTATTGTATATATCTTCTTGTTGAACCTCTTGCTGCTTTTCTATCTCTAGTGAAGCATCATTCAGTGTTGCGATGATGAATTCTAAGTCGTCTGAGGTTAGGGTGGTCTACATTTTAGTCATAGATTCTCTCGACTTCTTCCTAGAAGAAGGTTTCAGAGGGGAAACCTTCCTTTTCTTCGAGGGGTCCTCCTTGTCTTTAGGTGGTGTAACCTCACCTTTATTCTATTCAAATTTTGTTCCATCTATCTCTCCACCATCACCTCCTTACTAAGGTGATATAGAAGCAGTCTTCGTCAAGGTACTGCTTACATATTGAGCTTCTTAATTTTTCTTGGTCTTGCTTGGTCTAGGTGTATTGTGCGCTGCTTCTGGATTGTCAATATCAGATAGCTCTGTGGGGTCTGCTGGGATGAGGAGGTCCACCGAACATTCCTTATTAATATCTTCTAAGTCTTCCTCTGTCATCTTGTAGTATGACTGCAACTGTTGTTTATGCTCATCAACTCGCATTGTGATACAGATGAAATGGCAGTCTGTGCTGAATTTCATCAAGGGCCTGAACCTGTGGAGAGTGTTCGGGGTTATATGAGGCTCAGAATAGATGGTTTTCTTCAGCTGGTTGTAATAAGTGTGGAAGATGACATTCAAATACCATTTCTTGTTCATGTCGCTAGAGTACCATAACGTACTGAACTTCGTGACCATAGGTTCAAAGGGCTCGATGTTCAGGAAGGTTTCACCTTTCGACATCTCCCATGCAATGAAATTGATCAGTATAAGAAGACAGTTGAAGTGGAATTCGTATCCTTGATCTTGCGCTTCCCTACAGTCTAGTTCCAACTAGTTCAGGAGGTACTTCACCCAATTCATTTATAGGCCCTCTGCGAACTTTCCTACGAGGTCGCCTATAAATCCAGTCACTTGGGTGGGTCGTTTCTTGTGAACTAACTTTCATGTGATCAATTGATAGGCTAGGTGCATTGTGCCGCTCTAGGTAGAGGCTACCTTATAACCTCGTGTTCCCTTCTCAACATTTCCATAGGTGTCTTTAATCTTCTACGCAAGAGAGTGATCTATGAATTTCTTGGGATAAAAATCCTATGGTTCAGGTCCTTGATTGCTCAACCTTGTGATCCAATTGATCAATGTCGGATCCACTATGATATGATGGTTTAACCACAAGTATTTTCCAAGGTAGTAGGACAATAACAAATTGACGCATGCGTTCACTTCTTGGTGCCTACCGAAGTGAGGAATCTTCATGAAATTAAGCAGTGTGGACTACGTGAGGTTCATGGTCCATCACTGGGGGATGATATTTGAGTTATTTCCCTTGGTTCTAATTAGATACTTGTGCAGGGTGAGCATGTTGTACACCTTCCTGTCACCAAGGTTGAAGTCTCTAAAATTCAACGCTGTGATCTTATCTTGGTCTGCATGCACTGTGCGTATCCCCTTCGGGAGGTACGCAGTGACCAATGCATACTCAAAGTCTCTGGGCACACTGTATCGGTTGATTGAGCCACTCAAGGGTGGTAGATAGGTAGGTAAAATACTCAGAATCAACTTGGTATTCACGATATTGTCTCTGTGCTTAGTTCACTTTTCATCTGTTGACCGGGATGGTCTGACTCGAGTAGTGGACAGAGATGCTTTCACTATCCTTGTGGATGAAGCTTGGATTCCTTCAGACATCGACATGACTCTCTTAGTCATCAAGTCGATCAAAACTTCTTCAAAAAATTTCTCTGTGGCACTCAATTCATCCAACATGCACACTCGAGGTGAACAATCGCAGGTTTGGGTAACAACTTAGATATAGTACTATGCTAAAGAGAAATAGTGTGGTGATCACTATATAAACTCAACTTATTCTATGGGATCGAATTCTCAATTATAAAAAGTGTTCTCGGTGCGTGGCACGATGAGATAAATAGGTAACTTAACAATGGTTCGCTTGCAACAGTTATGAAGCTCCATTAACTCTTGTTTGATCCATTATGGCACAGTCTAACGGTCTAATGATGAACCTTTATTACTTTTCTACCTATTCGAAGCATCGATCGAATGGTTATAATATCCCCAATGACTATATTGCTTTGTCATAGTGAAGTGCCATGTGTCATTGTTCTGATATCCCGATGAAGCTCTAATTCTGCAAATTTTCTGTCTGCAAAGTTCCCTCTGGAACCTTCTGCAACTTAGCTCTCTTCTTACTTTTCTTTCTAGCCTTCTTTCCAGTGAGATTCATCTCAATATTTCATTTTCCATTCTGATTCTTATCTTTTGTGGTCTTAGTTACTTCACGTTGTTGAGATTCTCTCCTAGGTCTTAGGGGTAGCACCTCTTCTTTATCCGAGATAGGTACTTCAGTCTCTTGTGAGTCTTCTAACGTTCTTGCAACTTTGACATCTAAGTTTCTAGTGTTAAATAGATTCGATCTATTCTCATGTTCTTCGATCAAGTGTGCGATCCTTCTGGTCATGAAATATTTTAACTTCTGTTTCTTCTTCTCCAAGACTTATTCTTGTTTATTTCATCTCGCTTGATCTCTGTCAATCCAAGGTTTTCCTATTAACATGGTAAATGAGGTGCAGTCTTCAACAAATTTAATAATCTCAAAATATTCGTCCGTCGAAGTTCCATTGACAGTCATAGGTATTTGGGCGAGCCTTCCACATAGGTTTACTAGTTTTCCTCTGAATAACCCTATTCCTCCTAATGAGGGAGCCATAGCAGGCCTCCCTATAACTTCCCAAGTTCTCTCAGTCAGGACATTCACCTATGTTTCCTCATCTATAACACATTCAATGTCAAAGTCTCCTATTATTTCTTTGATGCATTCTTTTCCTTTGAAGATCTATGATAATATGACATGTCGGTGGTTATTCAGGGTTTCTTTCATCTATAGCAATGCTTGCTCGGATCCTTTATGGTATTCTTCCATAATCTCAGTTTCTGGATTTTCCTTAGGTTTCTATTGATTTAGATTCATTCTTTCAAGCTTAGTAGTCATTCTAGGGCAATCCAATGCTTCATGGTCTAGAGCCTTACAACAGAGGCAACTAGGTCTTCCACTAGGGCATTCCTTAGCCAGATGTCTTGGTCTTTTACAACTGTAAAAGAGGGTTAACCCTCTCTTTCTTTTAAATGATCCCCAACCTCTTCTATACTATGCACTAGGATCATGGTAGCTAACCTGCAACAAATTCTTTCTAGGATTCTACATCCATTCGATAGTCCAAACATTCTTTCTATGCATAGGTATAACATATTGTTCACTATTCTTATCAGATCTACTCATATCAAATCTTCTTTCATCTATTAATACCCTAGTTTTCAAGCTAGGACAAATTTTATTAAACATACCTAGATCCATACTCTAGAAACAAAAATTTCCACTTATCTTAATTCTACAGAGCACAAAGCATTCAGATCTAAAAATTTTCACTATCTTTACCTTTATCAGAGAACAAAGCTTGTATATCTTACCTCTTTTAATTAAAAATTCTTACTTTTAACTTTCTTAGAGCACCAAACATTTAGATCTTTCTTCTTTCCTTCAGATCTAATCTTCTTTCTTTAGATCAGGCTTCTTTCTTTCAGATCTAACCTTCTTTCTTTAGCACAGAGCTCTATAAGTCAAGTAGAATACTGCGCACTAGGGCACAGATCTACGTACAAAGCTTCTAGGTCAACTCTTTGTGCAAAGCATCTTGTTTCTCTGTTCCCAAAAATCACAGTTTCAAGTCCTGACAATAGAACCATTTGTTGGCACAGGGGAAGACCTAGGGTTCAATGCTACAACAATGCACCAACAAAGCCCTAACTATTGGCCCTTTTGGTAACACCTGCAAAGCAGATGAAGTCTTACCCGAGGTAGAGGCAGGGGTGGTTGCAAGACTCAGGTGTATGCAACCTTAGCTACGACACAAATCTGTGATTCTAACACTTAATAAAGCACTCAACACCACCAGTTCATCAATATGCAAGCAATATCCACTTCGCTAATAAAACAGAGCTTTGTAGCATTCACACTAATATACAATATTTAAGCACTTAACATATATAATTGGGTCAGAATGAGCATATCAAGCACTAAGCATGAATATATTGATCAGATCTAATACTTTTACATATCATAAGCAAAAAGTAGAAGTAGATATATCTAAACATATCAAAGTACTTAGTAGATAACATGTGAACACATCAAGACAAAGCATGAAGCACATAACACAGAATTTATGTGGTTCACCCCCACCTTGGGGCTACGCTCACCAAATATTTTTCTTTATAGTATTCAGTCAATCGGTTACAAGAACAGAGCCTCAAAACCCTTACTCTGTATAGGATAGAAGATCTGCATAGCTCGCTAGATCCTTCTTCTCTTCATTACATCACACAACCTTCTACAGTCTCACACAAGGACTTACACCCAGCTCTGCAAGTCTTACATAGAATGAAAAAATCCCTTGCAATCTGTTGGCCCTTGGGTATGGAAGAAAGAGAAGATCAAGGAAGAAAAGACAAAATGTGAGCTTCACACAAGATTCAATGACTGTTATTTGGTCGAAGTGAGAAAAATAGAAGAAAATATGGAGCGAAGTCTGAGAAACAAAGCCGTTAGATGAGGATATCAAGGATGATAGATCAGAAATGAAGAAGGATCATGGAAAACTCAACAAGCGAAAGAAGCCACCATTAGATGTTGTGTATCACCACGCGAGAAGAAAGGAAAGACAGGCTGGCGAAGCCTTAAAAATATGGGTCAAGTTGACCTAGGGTTTTAGACACCTAGGGTTTTGGACACCTAGATTTCATCCTAAGGATATCAGTGAGTAATTGTAATGTATAAATAAAGGTCATGATGACTTAGTTTGGGTTGGTAATTTGGGTTGATGCGATATTGTTGTCGATTTAGTGGTATTGTTGTGAGAGATTATTATTGTGTGAGAGAGAAGTGCTAAGTGTGAGAGCCTTCTGGTACTGTAAGATCTTCAGCTAGGTGTGAAGATCAACCCTACAACTGGGTGCACAGGGAGGGGAGAGAAAGAGAGGAGAAGAGAAGAGATCTGCTAGCTAAGAGCGTAGACAAGAACTGTATGCTTCATCTTAATATATTATAAATAACAGTTCTATGGGCATAGCCCTAGAGAGAGGGTGAACCACGTATATTTTGTGTTATGTGTGATTGATATTCTGTCTCTGTCATTAATATACTATGATTACATTGCTATGTTAGATATGATAAATAGATGTGTAGAGTAGATCTAAGTTCATAAGTGATATATGAATGTTGCACTGTCCTTGTCTTATATCCACTTGATATTCCCCATGTTGTATACATCTATGTCCTACAACCCACCCATAATTGCTTTAGTTGAGACTGCATCTTCTTTGTAGGTGTTACCGAAAGAGCTAGTAGTTAGGGCTTGTTGGTGTGCTCTTCAAGATGAACCATGGGTTTTCCCATGTGCCAACAAATGGTTTTGTTGTCAGGACATGAATCTTCTTGAAGGAATGTCAAGGTGGTTCCCATCAAAGACAGAGATTCAAAAGTGGATAGAGGATCAAGAAAATGACTTCGCTAAAGCCCAAAACAATAAACCTAATCATAGTTTAGAGGATTGGTTGGAGAAATATATATTTACTGATATACATGAGATATTATTTGGGGGAATCCATCAGGAGCTGTATGAGTGGCTAGCTTGATTAGTATATACCCAGTTCGAGATTTGATCTAGACCTCCTGTGGTTTGGATGTCGGTGCTAATTAAGAAGGTCAAAAGAGTTGATAATGATGTATCATGAGAAGTAGATCACTAGTTAGATAACACTGTTGGAGGGTACATCATAGATTTTGTTGGTTACAAAGTAGAGTCATACGACCAAGCTGAGATATATTTCTTTAAGGGACCTTGTTATTAGATAAATCAGTAGGTGCAGACACTAATTGATCTCCCTAGATCCACCTAGATCTAGAACAAAACACACCAGGACATGACGCTTTCCTTAAGTTTTAGATATTTAATTTACTAACTAAAGAGGGCTAGGTGACATACCATTTAAATGTCGCTTCCTCTTGCCGTCGCCATCCTAGCTCCGTTCCAATGCTCATACAATGATGAACCTGCAAAAGAATGCAACCAACCAAAGTGATAGTAATAGCATAAACTCAATATAAACCTATGTATGTGATCAAGGAATCATATAATAAAACACAACAAGCTTTATAGGAAAGAATCATATTACTGTATCTTATTAAATGTGAAAGAGAGATTACAACCATGGCCTTGATGTCATAAGGTCCCTTCCAATTTTCCTTCGTTCCCCACACACTTCCACTACAAGAATTATGAGAGCATAGATCTGATAATATTCACAATCTATCTTGACAAAATAGCTCATCTAGCTAAGCTAAGAATCTCCAAAGCTCAAAAAAATCCAAGCTAATCCCAAAATCTCAAAAGCTAATCTCATCCAAGCCAACTTTCTCCATGAGATATCTTCTCCTTTTATAATCTGAAGAGGATAAGGTGAGGAGTTTAGAATGATCCCACCAAATCATGAAAGTGAGTAGGTTCCAAAGAATTTGGATGCCACCTCACCATGGAAGTTTCTCCTTCTAGAAGCATCGAGAAGATGCTCATTTTTCCCATGTATGAGCATTCTCGCACCCTGCTTATAGTGCAACTTGTGAACCTCTCGCAACCCAGATATGGTGTAGCCTATGAGAATTAGGCATTCTCACACTCTGCCTATATAAAAACCTGCAAACATCCTCTTTAATAGGATTTTTACAAAGGAGAATGCAACTTCTTTTCTCAGGAAAAGTTCTTCTCTCTTCTTTCTTCAGGAACTCAGGCCACTGACCCCTCTGAAGACTACATATAGGTTTACATCATTAATGGTCATAGGGATGACGAAAATAATGTGTAACAGAGATCCCCCCAAAATATGAAGTTAGAACAGAGTTATAGATGAAATACTTTGTCGAGTGTGTGTAGGGAACAAGGAACAGTTTGTCGGAAACCTACCAACAAACAAGGAAATGTAATACAATAATACATCATCACTGAGGTAGGAATTCCCATACTCAGAATACAAATGAATTAGAGCAAAAATGTCTACATGCGAATATCCATGTCAAGTAAGACAAGTCATGGCCACCAAACATACACTATGGATCCATGCCGATATGACTCAAATATGAATATAACCACCAAAAATACACTCTGGATCTATGTGTTAAGGACTCAAATTTGAACATAGCCACCAAACATTCAATGTGGATCTATGTAACATTACACTGAATATACTCCAACACAACCTGGATCTATCAGAAAATATCCAAGCTCTTCATCTCCACCACTCTATAGTATGAATCTAACCACGTGAATACATGTGTTGAAGTCAAACATGGTAGAAACCATTTGATTACCGGTCATTAGTGTATATTGTTAACAAGTGTGAGGGAAATCACCATTAATGTCAATGACTTCCAAGGTACACGAGCAAAATCCAATGAATGTGAATAAATGAGCTGAGGTCGAACACTAGGCGGAATCTCCCAATCAGGGGTCAATAATGAAAACCCATTGTCGAAAGCGAGGAAACCTATCATTGAGGCATGCAAGTTCCAAGGTACCAATTGGTTTATAAGTCTAATTCCTAGATAATGAGTTGAACTCGATAGGAAAAGACTCGTCACATGAGGGCCTTAATGTATCTTGTTATCACTCCAGGAAACTACTTATGGTTGTAAACTAAGTATGCCTGGTAACTTGAGAATTCAATATCTTTTTAGCAAATGGATCGATGGGATACCACAATAACTTG
>JZKD02S1001157.1:1152670-1176015 GCA_000966675.3 Picea glauca
TAAACAATTCTAAAGAAAACACACGCTTTGTAATTGAAAGACACTCAAAGAAAGAGACTAATCCTTCAAAACCAAACAAAGCAAAGATGGCTAAAAGAAACTCAAATAATGTCAACCAGACTGTAAACAGATCAATATAGGCTCCAAAAGTTCAATCCAAATGATCAAAGAAAAACTGGGCATCAAAACATGACAAGACCCAATTCAAAAAATTTTACAAATGAGTTTGCAGCCTAGTAGTATATTACAGTGCGAAAATTAGGCATTCTCATAGTTTACACACAGGTAAGGTGTAGAAGGTAGCACTGGAATGAACAGTAGGGTGAAAAAATCAAGGGTTTTCGCAGGCTATACATAGGTACAGTGCGGGAACATCTATAAACAAAAGGAATTTGGAAAAAGGACAAAGAGTGTAAGTGGACTTTTAGATCCAGAGAGTCGGGATGGATCTCCCACAGACTCAGAAACAAAAAAACAAGTAATCAAAGAAAGGGAAACTAGACTAACTAGGAAACAATCTGTTCCCTAGTGGAGTCGCCAATTTTTTTATTGGATAAATCAGTAGGTGCAGACACTAACTGATCTCCCTAGATCTGCCTAGATCTAGAACAAAACACACCAGGACATGACGCTTTCCTTAAGTTTTAGATATTGAATTTACTAACTAAAGAGGGATAGGTGACATGTCGTTTAAACGTCACTTCCTCTTGCCATCGCCATCCTAGCTCCATTCCAATGCTCATACAATGATGAATTTGCAAAACAACGCAACCAACCAAAGTGATAGTAATAGCATAAACTCAATATAAACCTATGTATGTGATCAAGGAATCATGCAATAAAACACAACAAGCTTTATAGGAAAGAATCATATTACTGTATCATATTAAATGTGAAAGAGAGATTACAACCATGGCCTTGATGTCGTAAGGTCCCTTCCAATTGTCCTCTGTTACCCACACACTTCCACTCCAATAATTCTGAGAGCATAGATTTGATAATATTCACAATCTATCTTGACAAAATAGCTCATCTATCCAAGATAACAATCTCCAAAGCTCAATCCAATCCAAGCTAATCCCAAAAGCTCAAAAGCTAATCTCATCCAAGCCAACTTTCTCCATGAGAGATCTTCTCCTTTTATAAGTTGAAGAGGATAAGGTGAGGAGGTTAGGATGAACCCGCCAAATCATGAAAGTGAGTAAGATCCAAACCATTCGGATGCCACCTCCCCATGGAATTTTCTCCTTCTAGAAGCACATAGAAGATGCTCATTTTTCCCACGTATGAGCATTCTTTCACCCTGCTTATAGTGCAACCTGTGAACCTCTCATAACCCAGCTATGGTGTAGCCTGCGAGAATCAGGAATTCTTGCACTCTGCCTATATATCAACCTGCGAACATCCTCGTTAATAGGGTTTTTACAAAGGAGAATGCAACTTCTTTTCTTAGGAAAATTTCTTCTCTCTTCTTTCTTTAGGAACTCAGGCCACTGACCCCTCTGAAGACTACATATAGGTTTACATCATTAACGATCATAGGGATGATGAAAATAATGTGTAAGAGACCTAGAGGAAATTTTTTACAATTCCTAAAGTTGAGACTCAAGATGCTATTGCATGAGAAGAACATCTTGAAGATACAGTAGATTGGTCGGATCTAGGCAGGATAATGTTAAAAAAATTGGACATCGACAGTGACACAAAAGTTGGACATACGCGCAGTGGGAGAGTGTTAAGATAAGTTCACCTTGTGAACCTGTTTAAGAAGAAATATGAGGTGGAGGGTTTCTATAGTGGATAAGAGGCATATCTTATGGATGAAGAGCATCTAGAACCTACCGAGACAGAGGAAGTGAAAGCCAAAGAGCTTCGCCGGGAAGAACCTGAAACTTTAGAAACTGCGTAGACCATTGAAGTAAGTACTGTTATCCCTCCTATTGATTCAATAGTATTAAACAATTAGAGTAATCCCAATCACTAGAGCATCCAGAGCACTGTCAATAGTAGTCCACCACACATTCAGTCAGGAACCCCAGGAAGATCTATGGAAGACGAGATGAGGCTTCCTATTTTTAGGGGAGATGGATCTGAAGATCCTGATCAATAATGGTTCCTATGTGAAGCTGTATGGAATATTAAAAATCTCACCGACAAAGCTGTCAAAAGAACACAGTTTAGTACCACTTGAGGGACCACGCACTAAGTTGGTACATGAAACTTGTCCAAGGACTTGCATAGCCTAAGCCACTTAATCAAATTAAGAATGCACTAATTGTAGAGTTCAAGAAACCCAAGTCAAAGTCACAATGTATTACAGAACTGAAAGAGATCAAGCAGAAGGTGACCAAACCTATTTGGGAATTCGATCAGAGATTCAAAACCTTAATAGGTCAATTGACTTTTCAGATCCTAGATGAATAGAACAAAGAATGGTTCATTGCTTCCCTCTTACCACACATCAGAGTTCCTCTGATGCAACAAAATATTGCTTCATAGTCTAAGGCACTGGAGATCGCCATGAATCTATAATTAGCCCCTATGGGAGAATCCAACTCAGGTATGAGCCAGATCCTGAGTCAACTAACTATTTTGTCTTTGTAGGTCGAAGATATGAAGAAAGATAAGGTAAAATATAAAAGAGAATATATATGTTGTGTTAGATGCAGATCAGAAGGCCATGACAAGAAGAATTGTCCCCTATTCAATGAATACTTGGCTTCTATAGCTCTGATCCCTTTGAAGCAAGTCACCTTACCTTGGTGCGAGGTATGTAGAAACAGACATCACCATGGTGAGTGCTACTACATGAAAAAGTATGTTCAGACACCCACAAATTTGTATTGCACATTCTATAAGTTCATGGGACATGATGATAGAGATTGTAGGGCTTACGATCTCATGCATGAAAGGTCAAGAGACATATACAAGATTCAAGGTGAAGTACAACAAGAAGGAAACACTACGCAGTATAACTCTCTTGGGAGAGGCAAATTCAATCCTCGCGGTGGATTCAGAGGAAGAGGACGAGGACAAGGAATGGGTTGAGATCGTGGATAGATAATCTGTTATAACTGTGCACAACCAGGACATCTCTCAAGGGATTTTCATAACCCTTGTACCACTTGCAACTACTGCAACTCATTTGAACATGTTATAGAAGATTTCCCTGTGATTCTAGCTAAGCTTCAAGAGAGATGAGGACCTCAAAAAAACCCGCAAGTGCAATTGATATATGATGATCCTTGTGGAGAAGACCCTAGAGTTTCTATTATAACCAGAGGAGGTGTTGTTATAGGAGAAGACAAAATGACCCAAGGGAAGACTACAGAAGATTCATGAATCTGAAAGGCTACAAAGAAGACACAAATATTTGATGCAAAGAAAGAAAGACAAACGTTTGAGGAAGAAAGAAACGGATTCAAGGGAGACCAAGGTTATTCATCAAAGACAATACCAAAAGTGGGAGAATATGGAATGCCTTTGGCATTTGATCAGTCTTATTCGAAAAAAGAAGGAAAAGAGGTAAGCAAGCTCATGGAATTTCTATATACTTGTATTAAGTTGATTCAGGACGAAAGCACTATACAAGAGTTACAAAATCTAATCAAACAATATGAGCTAGGAAAGATAGACCCCTTACTGAATAGGGAATTACACCAAATTGGTAAGAAGAGAAGGAAAAATAAGGAATCACATTTGAATTCTCAAATAAGAGAGTATGAGATAGACTATGTAGTCCTCGACTTAGGATCGAAGGTCAATGTCATGAAAAAGAAAATCTGGGCACTGATGGGAAGATTGAAGTTGATATATTCCCCTATCAGGCCTAGGATGGCCAACCAAAAAGCTGTAAGTCCATTTGGTAGATTATAACATGTCCCTATAGACATCAATGGAGTAAGAACATTTGTAGATTTTGAGGTAATTGAGATAGTTGACGACAACTTCCCTTATCCTATGCTATTAGGAATTGATTGGGCTTTCAATAATTCCACTATGGTTGATTTAAAGAAGAGACATATGAATTTTGAAAGAGATGGCCTTACATTCATCACACCTTTAGATCCAGATGAAGGTCAACGGTACACATAACCTATCAGAGAAGAAGACCACACATATGCACTAGAAAACATATGCAAATTAACAGCCAGACAACAAGATTACATTAATACTACGGCCGATGGGAACCTAAGATGGTGAAGTGATATTTCATGTTCATCAGACTCAAAAGAAGCACTGAAAAAATGGCTGAATAAAATGTATGAAGTATCTACAAGAATATGTGCTAGAATAACCAGAGAATTTCGTTGGATCGGCACAATCGTAAGCAACTTACCCACCTTTGATGGTCTAAATCCTTTAGAAACCTTATTGTCAAACTTGGAATAAAGTGTACTGATACAACAAATATTATTGGTGATGGATGAGGCCTTGAAAGCCACACCAACAATATGGTGGGGGGCACACAAAAGTAACATTACAGATTGGATACAGTGTCGTACCCTGATGACAGTGCACTTCTCAACACAAGTAGAAAGCTGCAAAGTTTGATACACAGGTCGAAGCTTCCTAAAGGACCATGTGCGAAACTGTGAAGAATCCTGGAGAAATGTTCCTCAAGAGCAGTGGGTGCACAAATTCATCAACATGCTAGACACAACACCTATCAACTGGTACCTTCAAGAAGAGTTATGCTTCATCACCATAGATTGGAAAGGCATGACTCATAATTTTGTAACCACCTTCTTATTTGAAAGTCAATATCCATCAGTAGATCAATAATTACAGATTGTGAGACAGAAAGTATTCGAAGAGGTATCTAGCCTTCCCTTAAAACAGGAAGAGGATGAATGGACTACACCTCTCCAGAAACTGCAAGGCTATTACAACATCAATGTCGATGAAGACAATGATCCTAGGAAGGTGAACATCACATAAATAGAAGGACAAAGAGATGTTTAAGGACCAAGAGTTGAGATACCATTTCTTGGACAGCCAATTAAGATTAAGAAGGTCAACATTGGAACAAAGCAAACACCAAAGTTTGCAAATGTTGGAGATTACTGGGGTGCTTCTACAATTGACAAAATCATAGAGTTACTGCATGAATATCAAGACTTGTTTACAACCAAGTTCACTGATATGAAGGGAATTAAAGGGCCTATGGGTGAGATGAGTATTCCTTTGAAGCCATATGATAGACCAGCCAAACAGAGACCTTACAGACTAAACCCTAAATATAAGGAGAAAGTGAAAATTGAGCTCGACAGAATGTTGGAAGCAAGGATTATAGAGCCTGTCGAAGAGTCAAAATGGATTATCCCTATGGTGGTGCAAGACAAGAAGACATGAGAGATAAGGATATGCATAGATCTCAGGAAGCTAAATGATGCTTGTTTGCATGACCCCTTCCCTACACCATTCACTGATGAAGTGTTAGATAATGTGGGAAGCCACAAAGTATATTCTTTTACATATGGATTTTCAGGATACCATCAGATCCGGATTTCCAAGGAAGATCGCCATAAGACCATGTTTGCAACATAGTGGGGATCTTATCAGTATACAGTGATGCCATTTTCATTGAAGAATGCCCCAACCATCTTCTCCAGGGTGGTGATCGAAGCATTCAAGGAATTTCTACATAAATTTCTAGAAGCATATTTTGATGATTGGACTGTTTTTAGTTTATTGAAAAATCATATTGAATGTCTAAGGATAATGTTGGATAAATGTAGGCAATGTCAAATTACTTTGAACCTAAGGAAATTTATTTTCTTTTCACCATTTGGAGTGTTGTTGGGTCATATTGTATGCAAGCAGGTATTGCTAGTAGATCCATCCAATATTTCCCTTATAGTTGATCTACCCCCTCCTACTTCAGTTAAGTAGTTGTGCATTGCATTAGGACACACATGATACTACAGGAAGTTCATTAAGGAAGTTTTTGAAGAAATATGGCCAGTTTAGTTGGACAGAAGAATGCCAACAGATCTTTGACACCCTGGAACAAAAAATGGTTACTGCGCCCATTCTGATTTTCCCAAATTGGACCAAGGAGTTTCATGTGCATGTTGATGTGTCTTCCATTACTTTAGGAGTTGTGTTAGAATAGCCAGGAGAAGGAGACATTGAACACCTATTAGCCTTTTCTAGTAGGTTTCTATCAACTGATGATATTAATTACACCACCACTTAGTGAGAAGGGTTAGCCATGGTGTATGCATTGCAAAAATTTATCCACTAATTGTTGGGAGGACACATCAAATTTTTTTATTGATCACTCCATGCTGAAATACTTAGTCAACAAGAAAGTGTTGGGGGGAAGGATATGCAGATGGCTTCTGCTATTTCAGGAATATGATTTTGAGATCATAGTAAATCCAGGGAGAATGAACAAAGGTATTGATCACTTGTCAAGGTTGGAACATGGTGAAGATCCGACTAGTTTGGAGGATGCACTACCAAATTCACAACTATTGGCTAGAAAGATCGATGACCACTTCATAGAGATAGTTCAGTTCATATCAACATGAATGGCACCTAGTGAGTATACAATTCCCCAGAAGAAACAACTAGTAGTGCGCACTGCAGACTTCTCACTTATAGCTAGACATCTATACAAGATGGGACCTGATGAGATATTGAGAAGTTGTGTTATGGAGGCAGAATGACCACGATCCTTGCAAAACCTCATGAAGGCATCACAGGATGACATTATGAAAGAAAAGAAACTACGCAGAAGGTTCTCAGAGTTGGCCTTTGGTGGCCTACCTTACATAAAGATGCTAAATACTATTCCAGAGCCTGTGATGTATGGCGAAGAGTTGGGAAACCATCCAGAAGAGATGAAATTCCATTGACACCACAAATGACCCTAAAATAATTTGAGAAATGGGCCATTGACATTGTTAGACCTATAAACCCACCAGGAAAACATACAGGAGCAAGGTACATAACTACTGCGACAAAGAACTTGACTAGATGGGCTGAAGCAAGAGAAGTTAAGGACTGTAGTGCAACTACAACTGAACGCTTCATATTTGATGACATCATAACTAGATTTGGATGCCCAAAGATCCTTATGAGTGATCAAGGCACACATTTAATCAATAAGACAGTTGAAGCCTTGACTGGAGAATTTGCAGTCCACCATCAGAAGAGCACGCCATACCATCCACAAGAAAATGGGATAGTTGAAGCATTCAACAAGATTTTGGAAACAAAACTAACCAAGATTTGCAGTGTGAACAGGGATGATTGGGATTTAAGAGTTCTAGTAGTATTATGGGCCTATAGGACCACTTGCAAGAAACTAACAATGCAAACCCCGTTTAAGTTAGTATATGGTATTGAAGTTGTTGTTCCAATGGAATACCCAGTAACAAGCCTGAGAATTGTTGCCTTTACAGATATGGATGACCCTGTCGCTATTCAAGAGAGGCTTGACAGCTGGTTGAATTAGAGGAAGATAGATTCCTTATAGGATTCCATCAACAGGTTCAGAAGGAAAGAGAGAAGGCCTATCATGACAGGCACATCAAGAAGAAGGCATTCAAACAAGGTGATCTAGTACTGGTATATGAAAACAAGTTCATAAAACATCCTGGGAAGTTCATAACGCATTGCCTAGGTCCATATGAGATCTCTTATGTTACATAAGGAGGAGCTGCACAATTGAAGACTCTGAATGGGGAGTGGAAGGAAGGATTAGTGAATGGGAGCCAACTGAATTTGTACTATGACAACTAGCTTCCTCACAGCTCTCAGTAGAAGCATGAAGAAAAGGGTCCAGGTACTAGGTGCAGTTGAAACTGGGTACCAGACACAGAAAAGATAGTCTGCACAAGGAGGAAAATAAGGAATAGAGAAGAAATTAGAGGATGCGTTGCGTAGTCTAGAATCGAATTAAAGTAGGAAGATCAGATATGAAGTACCTCAGGACGAGTCATAGGTGAGTTTTGGGGGCATGTTGGCCCTTGGGTATGGAAGGAAGAGAAGATCAAGGAAGAAAAGGAAAAATGTGAACTTTGCGCAAGATAGAGTGATTTTTATTTGGTCAAAGTGAGAAAAATAGTAGAAAAGATGGAACGAAGTCCGAGAAATCCATATGTTAGATGAGGAGATCAAGGATGACATATCAACAAGGAAGAAGGATCGTGGACAACTCAGCAAGCGGAAGAAGCCACCGTTAGAAGTTGTGGAGCACTGCATGAGAAGAAAGGAAAGACAGGCTGGCAAAGCCTTGAAAATATGGATCAAGTTGACCTAGGGTTTTAGATACCTAGGGTTTTGGTATATAGGGTTTTGGACACCTAGGTTTTGGCCTAAGGCTGTCGGTGAGTAATTTTAATGTATAAATAAAGGTCATGAGTACCTAGTTTGGGTTGGTACTTTGGGTTGATATGATATTGTTGTCGATTTAGTGGTATTATTGTGAGATATTATTGTTGTGTGTGAGAGAAGTTATAAGTGTGAGATCCTTCTGGTACTGTAAGATCTTCAGCTGGGTGTGAAGATCAACCCTGCAGTTGGGTGCAGAGGGAGGGGAGAGTAAGAGAGGAGAAGAGAAGAGATATTATAGCTAAGAGAACAGATAAGAACTGTATGCTTCATCTTAATATATTATAAAGCATAGTTCTATGGATGTAGCCCTAGAGAGAGGGTGAACCACATATATTTTGTGTTATGGTTATTGATATTTTGTCTCTGTCATTAATATACTATGATTACATTGCTATGTTAGATATGATAAGTAGATGTGCAGAGTAGATCTAAGTTGATAAGTGATATATGAATGTTGTGCTTCCCTTGTGTTAGATCCACTTGATATTCCCCTTGGATGTAGACATCTTTGTCCTACAACCCCCCCATAATTACTTTGGGTGAGACTACATCTTCTTCACAGGTGTTGCCTAAAGGGCCAGTAGTTAGGGCTTGTTGGTGCACTCTTGGAGTTGAACCCTGTGTCTTCCCTTTTGCTATCACAATCCACACCAACACTTTTGCTTTATCACTTAGCATATCATCACATAGATGCACTTATCTACTCTTCCTCTATATGGCCTAGACATATATATATATATATATATATATATATATATATAACAAAATAGGCCTACACATGGGTAAACCCATGGGCCGATATCCCATTCCCGTTACATATTCCCACATGCCAAAAAGGGGCCCAAAAGGGGGCCGAGATCCCATTATCTCCACTTCATCCTATGCTCCTCCTTCGACAGGCTGTCAAAGTCCCAAAATAGGTCAACATGACCAAGAAAATCCCAAAACTTGGTCAAGGGCTAACAGGCACTCATCACCAACAATATGATAATATAGGTTTGGATCAACAACACTCTTGGTGAATCCCAAACTCATCAATAATCCATCCATCTTCTCATACCAAGCACAGGGTGCTTGCTTTAGTCCATATAAGGCTTTCTTCAACCTGTACACATTATTTTTCTCATCCTGTATCATGATTCCCTCTGGCTTCTCAATGTAAACTTTTTCATCAATCTCACCATTAATAAATGTTGTCTTTACATCCATTTGATGTAGTTTCCAACCCATGGATGCAAATAGTGCAATTATAGTACATATGGAAGTGTATCGGGCTACTGGAGAAAATGTCTCCTCATAGTCAATTCCCTCCACCTGTGAGAATCCTCTAGCTACAAATTTCACTTTATATTTATCAAAACTTTCATCAGTTGTATGCTTGATCTTATATATCCACTTGGAAGTTACTACATACTTCCCTTATGGTCTTGAAAAAATATCCCACACGTCATTTTTTTTTTTAGGATGAACTTATACTCTTCTATCATGGCATCTTTCCATACCTTCTTACATGTTTCTTCTCCATGACAAGAAGGCTCAATATCAATGATATGGCTCATGGATGAAAAGTAGCTCAAAAATATCTTTGGTCTCTTTCTCTCTCGATATGTGCCTTGAGGATATGCATGACCCTATGCATCTTGTAGAGTTTTTCGAGCCCAGAAAGGCCTTTTATGGCCTACTATAATGTCTCTGGGAACATCAATTGGAGAAATTGGATCAAATGGAACAACTAGTTCAATTGGAATAATGGATGTCTCTCTCTGAACTGTTGAAGGGGGAGAAGGTACTGTCTCATGGTAAATATCCATCTGAGATTCTCTAGATTTTTGAATGGATATATCTTCTTCAAAGATAACATCTCTTCACACCTCAATTTTTTCTGACCAGGGATGTATATCTGATATGCCTTCGAAGATTTACTATATCCCACAAATGCACCTTTTATTCCTGAAGGGTCTAGCTTGGAACTCTTCTCTTTGGGTACATAGAAGTATAATGGACACCCAAATATCCCGAAATGTCCAATATCAGGCTTCACATGAGTGAAGGATTCTTCAAGAGTGATTTTCTTCAAAATCTGGTGAGCACTTCTGTTACGAACATATATTGTTTTCATGTATGCTTTTTCCCACATAATCATAGGTAGACTCTGATCATGTATCATTGCTTTGGTTTCTTCAATGATGGTTTCATTCTTCCTCCTCGAATAGTTTTGACTCCCTCTGAATTTTGAAGAATAAACATCTTCCTTTGTTTTTAACCTACCTGGAACAAGAAAACAAATGAAAGGAAACAAGACAAGAATATCTCCTAGAGGAGAATAATGAGTACATATCTAGAATCAAAACAATTTAAGGATTGTTGTCACGGCTACAACGCATACTTGTAATGTAGAAAAATTAGAAATGTAGGTTAGAGGCATGATAATTAAAACAATCAAACCTAGATTCTTCACTTCCAGTGTGTTGTTCCTATGAATTCACTGAGATCCCTCTAGATCCATGATTGTATCAAAGGTTCCTTCCTCCTGCAAACACCCTCATGAAAATGATACAAATAATATATACAAGTGCATACTTGAGAGTACTGATATGAAGGGGAAGGATTCATCTTTGATGTATTCATATCTATGATGTGGATATGGATCTGTCTTCCAGTATTCTTCATGTAGTCTGAATTTTCTTGATTCCTCAAGCCTATCTTCCAACAGATTTTTATTCATCATATTTTCAGATTCTTCACAAACCCTTACCAATTGGGATAGGAAACCTAATGACTAGGATAGGCTAGACATACTAGGTTTCATTGGGCGTATGACTTCCAAAAATAAGACTTGAAAGTCGTAAGAACATTGGTGAGTTGAAAAGGATTGTTCAATGAGCTGCAAAAACCCTAAATGTGAATTTTCTGAATTTTCTACAGAAAATTGTGAAACCTTAGAAACCCTAGGGCCAAAAATCCAAAATTCTCATAATTACACTCTGAGAGTCTCTGGAGGTGCACTGAAGGAGGCCATAGTCTCGTATTCCAATTTGAGCCCCAACGTCCAAGTATAAAGTGTTGAAACTGAAAAAGAAGGAGGGTTGTTCAGAATTATAGAAAACCCTAGAGGGATGCACAAAATTGCAAAAAGGATGATGGTTGGATTTAATGCTTGTGCAATGGGTTCTTCAATACCTATGATCTAAAACCATGTTGAATTTTCACTATTCATGTCTCAATCATGAGGTTTATTTCATTTTAGTCATGTAATTGAACCATAAATAAATGCAACTACACCATTCACAATAGCTGGAATAACCAATATCACAAGAAGAAATATCATGCACAAGCACACAAAAAATATCCTAGGAAAACACTTCCCAACAAGGGATAAAAACCCAACAATCCATTTCTATATTCTCAAGATAAGATCATCCAACCACGAAACCCTAATGCACACAAGAGGGTTCTCTACTACCTTGAAACTTGTGCCCAATAGAGGTGCAAACTTCATCCCTAGAAGATGTACTTGCTGAAATTTCCAAATGACAAGTGACAAGTGTGTTTCCTCAATGGGGAAATCACATTTATTTATACTATACTAGACAAACCAAAAGTGGTGTCTATTGGCATAACAGGCCCGACCTCAATAACTCAGAAAATAATTAATTGTTACAATAAACATTAATTATCTTTCACATATGGTGGAGCCAACCTGTACCCTTTACATCACAATTAGGGTTACCAGTAAATATTACTTTCAAAAAATATAGAAGTGGATCTCACACATTCATTAGTGCTCAGCCACAAGGGGCATGCCCACCTGTTCTCAGCCACAGGGACATCCTACTCAACAAATATCTATCTCACCGAGTCCACATGAGAATCTTCTAGAGTACCATCTTAAGCCTGACTCAACTGAGTCCACAAGGCAAGAGACCACACGTCATAAAAACTTAGTCCAGAGTCTAACACACACCCATCACATGGTCACCTTCACCCCACATAGAGGTACACATCATTTCATCTCAATCCAGAGAGGAACGACACACCCATCTCGTGGGAATCCTAACCCCACACAGGGGCACACATCGTCTCATCTCAGTCTAGAGAGAAAATACACACCCATATCATGGGCACACTGAACACATGGGCTCTCTCATAGGTCAACTCACTTAGTTTGTGTCCTCAAGGATGTCTCACAAAGATGTAATCATCAACAACTCATTGCTGACATTGTCCTACTGATGTGGATCTGCTAAAGTGGAGCCACGTGTCACCTTGATTTGTGACTCTCACAAAACTTATGTGCCAAATGGGCCTTGACACTTGTTACAAGTTGATTGGGCCATGTGTCATGTTCTGCCACATGTGTCCCTCCTTGATCATTTCTCTAGACTGCTTGATCAAACAGTTGAGAAAGGTCCCTAAAGAATCTTAGATCGATGATTTTCACGGTGTTGATACTACGAGACTCTAGGATATTACAACTCTAAAGTTGTTCAACTCCCTTGGATTTATACCTGCCGAAGTGATTACACTATCCTTCTAGTGCTTGATCTAAGGACTCACATTACTCCCAAATTCTTCCCTCAATCTAATGGTTGGTGGGATTTCATGACTTCGAAACTTTGTAGCTTTGCTTAGTCTCCAATAATTGTCAAAATGGTGAAGTTCTGGAGTCCTGAAACTTATGCTATCCTTCTACTACTTGATCCAACAATTGAGATTATCCCCAAAATATTGATCAGATGGATACAATTTAAGCTCAATTTATAAAGAGATTTTGTTGTCGATCAATGTTTCTAGTTCATTCTGAAAAAGGGACAATCAATGGCTAGGATTCTTCTTCAACTTTAACAAGTTAACTTCTATAGTTCTGTAGGGATTTCAATCCCGATAATGGTTCTGCACAATTCTCTCCTTTCTGAGATTTCCTTCGACATTTCCAAAGGTGTTAACGTTGCACACTTTAAATCTATGTGTGGATTCTTTGTAGAATATCCCCGCTATCTTTCCTGACCTTTTCTTTCTTCTTGCACATTCTTTTGCATACTTTTTTTGTTATTGACATCAATGACAACTAATTTTCCAACACATTTCATACCATGAAGCCCAAGTTTGAAATTCCAAATGTGAAGTAGTGGGAATTGTTAATGCATGAAATGATGGTGGCTGGCTCAAACAATCAACCACTTTATTTGTGTTTCCCTTTTTTACTTGACAACCATATGAAATTGTTGTAAAAAATATGCCCATTTCATATGTTGAGCTTCTTCAATCTTGTTTTGGGATTGAATAAACTTTAAAGGTAAACGATTACTATTATTAACAATTTTTTCCCCATCAGATAACGCCTCCAATATTTGATGGATTCTACTAGAATACTGAGGGGGGGGGGTTAATCATTATGATCACTTTATACCAATTTTAACCACAATACATATCCTATCACTTTATCAACAATGCTCAACAATTTATCATCAATGTATCATCTATGATTTCATTCAATATATCATGAGCATATAATCATAAGCAACATCACATCAAATACAAAGTACACCAATATTTACATGGAAACCCAAATGGGAGAAAACGACAAAATTATTTATTATATATATCAATAATTCATTCATAGGAAGCACCAACTTCCAAATTCTCCAGCTACAATTGGAAGGAGGCTACAACCCCCTATGTACAGGCTCCAACCTAAAGGAAGCTCTAACTCCTTGAATTCTCTGGCTCCAACCAGAAGGTGGATACAACCACCTAGTTCTTAGGCTCCAACCTGAAGGAATATCCAACTCCCTGACTCTCTGGCACCAACCAGAAGGAGGCTACAACCCCCTTTCCTTGCCTTGTCATGCCACCCTAAAATATAAGCGTAGACAAACTGTCACTACAACAATAACTTCCACTATCACTATCATTGTCACTATCACTGCCTTTGACACATCAACCTATAACCTGCCATTGTATCCAACCTGTCACATCAACCTATCATTGACCAACCTATCCAACCAAATCCTCTCACATGGATCATATACCAAGGAAACCTCTCAATTAGATTTCTAACATCACCAACACATGCCTCTACCAAGCATGTACCAATATCACCAACATACCATCCCAAGATATGTGTCTCAACCATGTACCAAACCATCAACCTGTACCATACCAAACATAAAAAATGTACCACAACCTGTACCATACCAAACATCAAAAATGTACCACAACCTGTACCATAACTAGTGCATCAATCATGCACCTCAACTTGTACCATATGCCTCAACCATCAACCATGTATACCAAGTACTAATCATGTACCATACCATGTATCCACCGTGTATGCCAATCATGTACATCAACACATGTACCATACCATGAAATATGTCTCAACCATATACCATATCACTCTCAATCATGCCATGTGCCATAAGATAAGCCTCAAGTATATTCCAATATCACAAATATGTGACTCTAACAATGAACCATAACAACCATATACCAAGTACCGAGAATATGTCTCAAGCATGTAACAATATCACCTCAACCATGTACCATTAAGGGCTTCCAAGACATGCCTTAAGCATGTGCCATAGCATTCAAGATACAATCCTTAAAAAAATACATAAAACACACACATTTACTCATGAATACCTAAAGCATACCATCTCATATCCTATACAAAATATTTTGTACCCACAAACCTTGCTACAACTCAACCAACCATTCCTCTTCAAAGTCTTTTCCTCAGGTCTGCAACTTGTCCTATTGCATCTTACAGATGTATGCAACCTGTCCTCCTACAACTCACATATGTAAATGGCTTGTCCTTATGCAGCCCAAATATAACCTTAGAAAACTAGGGTTACTAGTTTTCTGCAACTCTGAAACTTTCGCTACTTCAGACCTTTGCAACTACAGAAAAATACCATCACAAACTAGCCAAAAGATCACAATACTATACCATAAAATTCACAAGATAGCTATTGAATATAAGTGTGTGTATCCAAATGAGAGACTCCTTGAGGATTTTATATACTTTTTCATAGTAATCTCTCTCCTTACTTTATATATTTCTTGTTACATCCACTTTACCCTTTGACCAAGACTTGTAACCAACTAGGGGATTCTTGACCACTCACCAGGGCTTCCAAATTTACAAAGCCATATCTCCCTAACCATTATGAACCATGTGGTGTACCACATATCATCGAAAATGGCACAACATGTAATATCCATCCATCGTAGGATTACCTTCAATTTCACTATCCTTCATGCCCATATTCCTCAATCAATTTCGGGTCCCATAACCACACCTACAAGGCTACATGTATACTACATAAAATGTACCAAACTAAATCAACATAACTATCAATCATACAAATGTCAATCAATTTTCCAATGTCTATGGACCTCTCCAAGGGTTGACATCAATATCTAAGATCACTCTCCAAGGGTTGACATCAATGACAACCAACTGTCCAACAATCTCCCCATTTAGAATTGATGGAAAAACCAACATTGATGGAAACACTTAGACATGATAACACACATGCTCATCCTCCCCCTATAATCATGAATCATCATCAATGTTTCTATCTCTCCCCCTTTTCCATCAATAGTAAAGGGTATCTCCTCTTGGGCCTTCTCCCCATGTCTTCATGCTTATGTTCTTTCTCTTCATATTTGACCAAAGGTCAACTCCCCATGTTGATATGTATCCTCCTGATATTATACTTGCTCTAACCAATCATGTGAAAAATAATATCTCCCCCTATGGGTATGTATCCCCGTCTATATGCTACTAATATTCTTTTATGGATCTCTCTCTCTGATGATTTTCCTTCCCTTGAATTTTCTGTAAGATGTAGATCAATGTAGGGCTACTTGTATATGTTTTTTTTCCTCTCTTCCATTGTTGTTTATTGTCCATTGGTGCTTCCTCTTGAATTTCACTGACATATATAAAAAGAATTCAAAATTTTATTTCTTCATTTACTTTTCATGTTCACTTGACCATACTGTTCAACAATGTCCTTCTAATGATATAGCTTAGGCTAACAATTTCTCTTTCCCTATTCTTCTATTCCTTTCAGTGATTTGAATTTTTGTGACTAATTAATTCCAACTGATTCCACTGATTCCAATTGTAAATATGTTGCTATGCATCTAACCCGTGTTTCCTGTACCTGCTAAGAATATCATGAATCCATCTCTGTCCATATGTCACAAACTGTTCATAACCATGTTACTCAACTATCCACAATGCTGACCCATCTATCATTGAACTATGGTGAAGGATTCTATGAATATGCTACAAGTGATCAATCTGTTACTCTGTACTTTTTTTATTTGACCTCTCTGAATCTCTCTCTGCAACCATTGCTCAAAGTATGGTTCTTTGTTGTATCTCTGCTACTGCATGGATTCCCCCTATTCAATATTCATATTTTCTGGGAGTCTCCAAGCCCGATGAATTATAACAACACCTCCATTGATGCAAAGTAATATTCCTCTTCATCCGTGGAGACATCTTCCTCTTCATCCTCTTTCTAAATTCTATCATCATCCTGAGATTTGACAACTTCTTATTTATCCTCTGCTTGAATTCTGACACTTTCCTCTTTTCCTATAAATTCATCATGATCTTGTGCTTCTACAAATATTGTAAGTACAATTCCTTGGAAATGTTCTTCATTTACCTTCTCTTCTTGTTCTTCACTTCCTTTCCAAGACTTCTTGTATCCGTCATCAATATTTTCTTTCAATGGATGCTTTATCATGCTTGTACAATTTCGATATATATGTCCATATTTGTGGCATTTGTAACATTCAATATTATGGTTATCCATATATGCATTTCTTTCCTGATCATTTCTTTCATAAGCCTTGCAATATACAAATTTATGTCCAAAGTTAGTACAATTAAAACAATGACCATAAAATAAATTTACATACCTAGGAATGAATGATTTTCTTTGTGGTGTAGTCCTTCTGTAATTCTTCCTTGGCTGATCAAGATCTTCTTTTTGGTTGTTTTTGAATCTTCTGTGTTGCCTAAATGTAGAAGATCTTCTATATTCATTCCTTTCTGATTCTTATTGACCATGATTCCTTCCTTCGAGAACTTATACATAAATCCTTTCTTATGTTTCTTTTGTCATGGATCTTGAACCTTCCTCAAAATGAACATTCTTGTATCTTAGTCCTAATTTGTCATTGTATGGCCTTTGAATGTTGAGAATTGTTTCTAATACTTGAGAAAATTTCAAGTTCTTGTTGAGCTTGTTGACTTCAATTCTCAATGTCACGATTCCCTTTTTGAGCTTCTCACACTCTTTTTCTTTCTTTATTATATGGATCTGCATTACTTCTTCCTTTATTTTTCCTTCTTTGAGTAGGTTTCTCAAGTGGATGTTTTCTTCTTTGAATGATTTGTTTTTCTTCTTTTCTTTCTTTAGCTCAGTTAAAGAACTGATTAATTATGCCTCAAGATCCACTTCACCTTCTTCATAATTTTTCTTATTTTCCATATCCATAAAGAGTACTTTCTTCAAGTCATTATCACTTTCATCATTTTCATCGGATGAAGAACTGTCTTCTCTCGAGTAGAGATTTTTCTTGAAGATTTTCCTTTTATCTTTCTTATTTCCATTTTGATATTTCTTTTCTTTATTGGGATCTTCCTCTTCATAACTATCTGACTTCTTAGCATAAGGAAACTTATTTGCAAAATGACCAATTTTACCACAGTTAAACATTTTAAGGGAATCATACCTTTGTAATTTCCGGTCCCTGTTTTCAACTTCCTTACAAAGTTGGTTATTTCTTCATCCCAGTATGAATCATCGCTACAACTATATTTTGGATTTGATTCAAGATTTTTCTTCTTCTTTGTCCTTTTGGATGCTTTAAAAGCTGCTTCTTTTGTGGATGGATTTTCCTATAATGTCCCCATTTCATCATCTGTAAATATTCCATGTAGCTCATCCATGCTTATCATACCCAGGTCTTCTCTTTCTTCTAGGGATGAAATCTTCGGATCAATTCTCATTGGTAGAGACCTTAGTATCTTTTGAACATTTACTGTTTCTTTCATTTATTCTCAAAAACCTTTAATAGAATTCATTATTTCTTTAAATAATAAAATGTAGGCTACAATGTCTTCCTCTTCTTTCATCTTCAATTGTTAAAATTGACCTCTATCAGTTTGAAGCTTGGCTCCTTTGACTTTGGAATCCCCTTCATAAACATTCTGAAGTTTGTCTCGTATTTCCTTTCATAATCACAATGCATAACCTTGACATATACTAAATCAACCAAACCATTCAGGATGACATTTTTATCCCTCAAATTGTTTTGACTAAGTTTCTTTCCATCGTTATTTCTTGGAGGAGTGGCATGCTCTTTGTATCCATATAATACCGATTTCCAAACATCAAATCCCTGTTCTTGTACATATGTTTTCATCCTTCTACCCCAAAACACAGTTCTTTCCATCAAATTGTGGTATTCCATTCTTATGCAAACTATTTCTCTCCATGATCTTCTTTTGAGTGGTTAAATAGTTTCCTGAATTTTCTCTCCATGATCTTCCTTCCAATGGTTAAAATTTTTCCTAAAGGAACCTACTCTAATACCAATTTTTGGAATACTAGGGGGGGTGGATCAATATGAACATTTTATACCACTTTTAACCACAATGTATATTCTTTCACTTTATTAACAATGTTCAACAAGTTATCATCAATGTATAATCTATGATTGCATTCAATATATCATGGAATATAATCATAGGCAACATCACATCAACAACATCACATCAAATACAAATTACACCAGTATTTACATGGAAACCCAAATGGGAGAAAACCACATAATTGTTTCTTATATATATATCAAGAATTCATTCATAGGAAGCACCAACTTCCAAATTCTCCAGTTTCAACTAGAAGGAGGATACAACCCCCTATTTACAGGCTCCAACCTGAAGGAAGCTACAACTCCCTGAATTCTCTGACTGCAACCAAAAGGTGGCTACAACTACCTAGTTCTCAGGCTCCAACCCGAAGGAAGCTCCAAATCCTTGATTCTCTAGCACCAACTGAAAGGAGGCTACAACTCCCTTTCCTTGCCCTATCCTACTGCCCTGAAATATAAGTGTAGATCAACTATCACTACAACAATCAATTCCACTATCACTGTCACTATCACTTTCTATGTCACATCAACCTATAACCTATCACTGTATCCAATTTGTCACATCAACCTGTCACTGATCAACCTGTCCAACCAAATCCTCTCACATGGATCATATACAAAGGACATCTCTCAACTAGATGTCCAACATCACCAATACATTCCTCTACCAAGCATGTACCAAGATCACCAACATACCATCACAAGATATGTGTCTCAACCATGTACCAAAGCATGTACCAAACCATCAACGTGTACCATACCAAGCAACAATAATGTATCACAACTTGTACCACAACAAGTGCATCAACCTATACCATATGCCTCAACCATCAACCATGCACCTTAACCTGTATCATATTCCTCAACCATCAACCATGTATATCAAGTACCAATCATGTACCATACCATGTATCAACCATGTACATCAACACCTGTACCATACCATATACCATATCACTCTCAATCATTCCATGTACCATAAGATAATACTCAAGTATATTCCAATATCAAAAATATGTGCCTCTAATAATGAACCATAACAACCATATACCAAGCACCAAGAGTATGTCTCAAGCATGTAACAATATCACCTCAACCATGTACCATCAAGGGCTTCCAAGACATGCCTTAAGCATGTGCCATACCATTAATGATACAAACCTTAAAAAAATACATAAAAGACATACCTTTGCTCATGAAGACCTGAAACATACCATCTTAGATGTTGTAGAAACTATGTTGTACCATCAAACCTTGTTGCAACTCAACCAATCATTCTTCTTCAAAAAAATTTCCTCATGTCCACGACTTGTCCTCCTGCAACTTACAAATGTAAGGGACATATCCTCTTGCAGCTTGCATATGTATGTGACATGTGCTTATGCAACCCATGTATAACCTCAGAAAACTAGGGTTACTAGTTTTCTGCAACTCTGAAACTTTCTCTACTTCAAACCTTCACAACTTCATAAAATTACCATAAAAAACTATCCAAAATATCACAACACTAGAACATAACATTCACAAGATATATATTCAATGTAAGTGTGTGTTTCCAAATGAGATACTTCTTGAGGTGTTTATATACTTTTTCATAGTAACCTCTCTCCTTACTTTAGAAATTTCTTGTTACACCCACTTTACCCTTTGACCAATACTTGTAACCAACTAGGGGCCTCTTGACCACTCTTCGGGGCTTCCAACTTTATAAGGCCATATCTCCCTAACCATGAGGAACCATGTGGTGTACCAAATATCACCGAAAATGGCACATGTACTATCCATCCATGATAGACTTACCTGCAATTTCATCTTCCTTCATGTCCATATTCCTCAATCAATTTTGGGTCCTATAACCACACCTCCGAGACTACATGTAGACTACATCAAATGTACCAAGATAACTCACCATCAATATTGATTATAAAAATTTCAATCAATTGTCCAACATCTCTAGACCTCTCCAAGGGTTGACAACAATATCTAATATCACTCTCCAAGGGTTGACATCAATGACAACCAACTGTACAAACCAACTATCCAACAACTTCAACCAAGGAATACAATTATTTATCATATATGAAGTAGTTTCTCTTAGCTTCTAAAAATGTTTTTGAATGATAAGTCACTAGATGACCATTTTGCATTAAAACTACTCCTAACATAAATTGTGAAGCATCTGTCTCTATCTCAAAACACCTTGAGAGATCCGACAATACAAGTACTGGTGTAGAACACATTTTTTCTTTTAATTGAGTAAAATACTTATAATGGTCTTGTACCCATTTGAAAACAACACTTCTCTAGGTCAGTTGATGCAAAGGAAAGGTCATTTACGTTCAAAATACGTAAACTCAAACTATGTACTAAACATTTAATCCCTATCATATGTTTATGAGTTTGATGAACATAGTGTTTTGATATTACCTTGATAAGTTCACGCAAGTGTTTTTGTATGATGTTTTGATATATTCTAAAAACCCAAAGGAGCACAAAGGGCATTTAAGACTAGTAATTTAGTGTCTTAGA
This sequence comes from Picea glauca, assembly GCA_000966675.3. Lineage (NCBI taxonomy): Eukaryota > Viridiplantae > Streptophyta > Pinopsida > Pinales > Pinaceae > Picea > Picea glauca. Next base: position 1,174,241 of record JZKD02S1001157.1, read on the forward strand.
GAGCACAAGTTGTATACTGAACTCTCTAAGTGTTCTCTTTTTGAATAAAAGATTAATTATTTGGGTTATATAATCTCAAGAGAATGAATCATTGTATATGTATCAAAGATAGAGGCTATAATGGATTTGTTGATGCTTGTAACATCCCTCTCTTGAGCACACTGGACAGACTTATTCTTTGAGGACACTTACGTGCAAGTGATCTGGTTCTTTATACGATTGGTTGTTTTGATTATGATTATGAGATATTGTGGATTTGAAGATATGTTATTTTTATTGTATTTACATCGACAGGTTCTATTGTCTAGGTTCTCTTGAGTGTGAAGGAGTCTGTATGTTGAGGATGCTGAGGCATCGATGAAACTCCTTGGACTCCAGATCGAGTCAGGGAGTGGACTGTTAGGGTTTGAATGTTGTTGATGTGACATATGTAAATATGATTAGATATTATGATGTATATTGTTATTGATGACATGATTCATTGATGGATCCAGGCTGACGATAGCTTGTCGTCCAGACTCACATTTGGAGTAAAGGGGTCACACACGACAACCAAAGACATTGAGGGAGAGGTGTGGCAAAAACCCTATCACAACCTACTATCACTCTCAGCGTGGCTCAAACTATAGCTTAACGATTACCTAGTTCGAGAGACCCACGATGTCGTGAGGGAAGACTGTGACAATCGCTCACGATGATTCTAAGGGGCGTGCAATAAGGCAAGGTCCTTATTACTTATAGGCCCTTAGTCTCCCACAAGATCACCTGACAGATTATTGACTCTAGGGGTTTGAATTCTACCAAGTTCATTCAAGAGGCGAGTGGCACCCTTGGAGCATGTAGTGCATCTTGAAGGGCACATCGTACAATTAAAATAGAAAGAGGCGAGTGACACCCTTAGAGAACGTAGTGTTTCCTGAAGGGAACGTCACCATTCTTAAATGGGGTAAGTGTTGTTGGGAAAAATACCCTACAGACTAGCAAACTAGGGTCAGACTTGCATGCAGATTATGATCGTAAAGAAATCACTTTAACCTACCACCCAAAACTTAAAACCCCTTTTTCACATACATGCATGGAAAGGAACTACTAACCTTTTTACTGATGTTTGGTGTAGATCCTCCGTTGTGCTTTGCCCGCTTACTTGCGCTGCTCCTTCCAAAGTTAACCTGCAATCAAGACAAAACACTACGCATGCATGCTACTTTTATACTTGAGGGTTAGAAATTAAGCATAAATTACACAAATCATAGATAACTCATGTATTGGGACGGGAAAAGTATTCTTTTATTATTTTCAAAATGAATCAACTTACAATCAAAGTTGATACCGGCCACCGCTCCTTGATCCTAATCCTGGGCTCCTACTCTTCTTTGTCCTCCAACTGCTTTGCGTTAATTCTCCTTAGGCTTGAGGAAAGGCTAAAGGGTTGGGACAACTAGATTCAGCAAATGGGCAGAGTTTCTTCGATATTATTTTCCTCCTCCAAATGGTACCCCTACCCCTTCTTTTATCGGCTAGAAGGGGCTAGGGTTTTGGACAAACTCTCGGCCATGCATGGTCGGGAGTTTCAGTTAATTGATCCATAGTTTTTTGTCCCATCGGCAACTTTCCTATTTTTGCGCTTTGTTAGGTAAACGCAGGCTGTAGTAGGCCTGCGAACATTCACCCGCGTGCAGTAGTGGGTTAGGGTGTGTGTACCTTCACCCAAGAGGATTTTCAAAGAGGTTTCTCAGTAGATGTTTTGGCAATGAAGGGATATGAGTTGGCCTGAT
>JZKD02S1001157.1:1193036-1223684 GCA_000966675.3 Picea glauca
GGCATTGTGTCTATGAGATGTGAGTGGCAACCCCACAACAAAATCCATAGAAATGACTTCCCACTTGGACATAGGAACATCATGTGGTTGTAGGAGGCCTGTCGGGTGATGGTGAATGGATTTCACTTGTTGACACTCTAGGCATTTGGCAACGAAATGGATTATATTGCGCTTCATGCCTACCCAGAAGAAGAGCTTCCTCATGTCTGCGTACATCTTCTTCACACCCGGATGCGCACAATAAAGTGCTCTATGGGCTTCCTTCAGTATGATGCTTTGAATATCCCCATCTTCAGGGATGTACATCCTTCCTCGATATCTCAATAGTCCATCTGCTTCCAGACTATATCCTTCATACTTTGGATCTAACTTCCTCCCTCTTTGGAGATTTGAAGTAACCTTTAAATACCAACTGTCTCCTTGGAGTTGTGTCAACACATGTTCCCTCAGATTGACCTTTAAGGGTACCAAGGAGAAGATATGTGGTCTCCTACTCAAGGCATCTACGACCACATTTCTTTTCCCTTGATGTACGAAATACCAAAATCGTACTCACTCATAAACTCACTCCATCACCTTTTCCTGGAATTCAGATCCCTTTGAGTGAATAGATGTTTTAAACTTTGATGGTCTATTTTGAGCTCAAAGTTTTGTCCCACAAGATAGTGCCTCCAAAGTTTTAGAGATAGCATTACAACTGCCAACTCTAAATCATGAGTCACGTATAGCTCTTCATGTTTCTTCAACTTCCTTGATGCATAAGCTATCACTCCTCCATCCTACATTAGCACAGCCCCCAACCCTTGCTTCGAGGCATCCGTGCAGACTTTGAAGTCCTTTTCCATATCCAACACCCATAGAATTGGCGCACTAGTTAGTAACCTCTTAAGCTCGATGAATGCACTTTCACATTATTCTGTCCATTCATACCTGACCCCCTTGCATTGCAAAGTGGTGATGGGTTTCGCTATTTTGGAGAATCCTTCCACAAATCTCTGATAATAACCTACTAGCCCCATGAAGCTTCTCACCTCATGGGCATTTTTCGGCATTGGCCACTCCATAATGGCCTTTACCTTTTCTGGGTCCACAGAGATTCCTTCGTCGGAAATGATATGACCTAAATAGTGAATCTCTTTCTGGAAGAAGGAACACTTCGACAACTTCCCATTCAATTTGTTCTCTCTAAGGTAGGAAAACACTACTTGTAAGTGTTCCTCATGTTCTCTTTCGTTCTTGGAATAGATGAGGATGTCATCTAGAAAGACTTGTACAAATCAATCTAAGTACTTCCGGAATACGCCGTTCATGAGGCTCATGAATATTGTTGGTGCATTGGTCAATCTGAAAGGTACTATGACAAACTCATAATGTCCAAACCGAGTTCGAAAGGCAGTTTTTGGGATATTGCCTTCCTTAATCCTTAACTGGTGATACCCTAATCACAAATAAATCTTTGAGAATACCGCTGCTCCTTTCATCTGATCGAAGAGGTCATCTATTCACGGCATTGGGTACCTATTTTTCACTGTATCACTATTCAAGTCCCTGTAATCTATACACAGTCGTAAGGATGCATCCTTCTTCTTTACAAAAATTACTGGTGCACCCCAAGGTGAGACACTGGGCCTTATTAGCCCTAAGTCTAGTAACTCTTTCAACTGCATTTGAAATTCACAAAGTTTTGGTGCTGTCATCCAATACGGAGTCTTGGAAATTGGTTCTACACCAGGTTTTAGCTCAATAGTAAAATCAATCTCCCTCTCAGGAGGTAACCCTGGTAACTCGTTTGGAAAAACATCCTTAAATTATGACAATACCGGGTACTAATCCAATGAGGGTCCCTTCCTTTTGTTCACTGCTTCCACTACATAAAGTCGACATCCTTGCCTCAAGTATCACTTAACCTTCATAGTTGAGATAAAGCGTAATGACACTTTTCTCCATACACCCTGGATCTCTATTGGCCTTCCTTCATTGTCTACACAGAGCACCCTTTTTACAAAACAATCTACCAAAGCTCGATGAGTTGCTAACCAATCCATTCCAATGATTAGGTCATACGCCCCGAGAGCAGTGACATATACATTTAACCTGGTAGTACACACTCCCAGGTCCACTATACAATATCAACACTAGGTCCTACTGCTTGTTTTTCGCCTGAAGCCATCTCGACTTGTTTAAAGTCATCATGCTCGTAGGCTTCCAACCCACTCTTTTCTAATGCATAAGGTGAAATGAAACTATCTATAGCACTAGAATCAAATAAAATCTTAACGTTGATATGATTTAGTGTACTTGATGACTCCATCATCATGGATTGATGTTCGGCCTGACAATTATTAACTGCTGCATAAATCTGGTGGCTACTATTTTCTCTCCCCATCGGGTCCTTTCCTTCTCTATGTACAAATCCTGATTGTAACTCTGGGCAGTCACGCTGGTAATGGGGTCCTCCACATCCCCAACAGGTAACACGGGATTAAACCTGTGCACTGTTATGTGACTGTCTCTGAAATGAGTTCCTTCCCCTAGAACCCCTGCCCCTACTAGTTGTTCCCTGAGATGGTCGTCGACCTGTCTACATCGTTGGTGATGAACGAGATGTTGAACTCACTACCATTGAAATCCCTTCAGTTACTGTCCTTGGTGTGACTCTATTACCATATGGAGGTGGCCTTGAGCCCCCTCCCCTGGGAATTGTCCTAGGGGCCTTCCCAATGAATTCAGGACGATGCGGAAATGTCGGTCTTGTACCCCTGGTTAAGTTCATGTGTTCCTCCGCATAACGTGCATTTTCCACACCTTCCGCTACCGAAGACGGTTTCCACATCCTCACCATAGTTCTTATCTTAGGGTTCAATCCATAGACGAAGCGCTCTGTCTTTCGTTGGTCATTATCCATATACGAAACATATTTGACCAATTCCATAAATCTGATCTCATATTCTTCTACAGTTTTGTTTCCCTGTACTAAGGCATGAAACGCCCCTACTTGTTGTTCCTCATAATAAGCTGACAGATATTTCCTTCGGAACCTCTCCTTGAAAAGTTCCCAAGATACTGTGTCTGGGGTAAGATGTAGTTTTCTTTCCAAGCCGCCCCACCAGTTCAAGGCACTATCTCTTAACTAAAAAATTGCTATCTTCGCCTTTGAGTTGGACACATAGTCCCTTAAGGCAAAACACCTTGTCATGCCTTCCAACCATGCTTCCATGCATTCACTGGTGCGACCCCTGGCAAACTCCAGAAGTTTGATCTTCTGCAATTCTCGAGTGATGTATTTGGGTGGAGGTTCTCCCCCTTAATCCCTTGATGCTTCTGGATTACCCGTTCCATATGGTGGGGGTTCCACCTCGGTCCCTACTGGTTGTCGCCCCTTTAAAGTCTCATTTATGGCCTCCAACGAGCGCAGTATGAGAGCTAGTTCGGGTGATGGGGGTGGCGGCACTGGCGGTGTTGGAGTTGCCTGCAAAGATTCTCCCCTTCCTTGATTCCCTTGAGTCCTCACCATCCTATATGATTTAACCTGCATCAACCAAAGTTGTCTGGGTGAGTTCAAGGACGTTTCAAATTGGTGCTACTTAAACTAGAAACAGGGTTAGGCGTAATTTTTTCTTTAATTATCTGTAAATAGACATTACTCTCTTTAGGGGATTGGCTGGGTTAGGATTAATTGTCTAAGCTTGATTTCTTCACCTAAGAAAACTATTGACTCCCTTTCCCGGTAGCTATGCTAGCCTTGCGCCATACTCGCCAATTCCTCTAGCTTACTTTTCTAGTGTGTATGTCGCCTCCTTCCACTTGTCCTAGTCTAAGTCCTTTAAAATTTTCATTTACAACTAATTAAGGTGACTTCCAACCTAATGTCGATGAAATGAGTCTAAGGTTATGCTTCGAAGCTTGACTCATGAGATTTTCTTGGCGTGTTGTACATATGCATTGAATTGTGTATCTCGATGGCTGCAAGTGCGAGTCTTTAAGGATTGTAGAGTGGCTTTCAGCATTGGAACTTAGCGCTTGTGCACTGTCGTTATGTATTGTTTCCTGACTTGTGGTCGTATGATGTAGTGAGCCTGAGGCGATGCATTGAAGCCTAGCGTTTGACTTTGACTGGTGGAATGGAATGGAGGGACTTGGCGCTTGGCTCGATGAATTGTGTATATGGTCTCGTGAGCTTGGTACTTTGATAATCGAAGATTATTATTCAGAATAATACTTTTCTACTATTGATAATTAAACTATTTATATGTGAATTTATTTGTAAAAGTGATATGTGTGGCACGTTGGTGGTTGGTCATTTCTTAAGGATTAGGTGGTGGGTGGTCGTGGGTTCAAAACCCCTTAATCAAGTGAAATAATTCAAAAAAAAAGTACTCATCTAAAAAGACAAAATACCTAATTAAATTAGTTAAATTAGCATGTGTAAGGACCTAATTAAATTAATTAAATTAGCATGTGTAAAGACCTAATTTAATTAATTTAATTAAAATTTTAAACTAATTTAAAACAATTTAACTTAAGAATTTAAAATTAAAATAAATAATTCTCAAACATTTATTTTAAAATAATTATAATTAAAATAAAAAAATTAAATTAAAACAATTAAAATTAAAAAAAAAAAACCAGATAATTACTCATGAAATACTATATCCCTCAGGCGCTCATCCCTTAACCCTAATCGACCTGCTGCCCAGCTCATTTGCGAACGTGCCCTGAGCCTCCCTTACTCTACAACTACGACGTAGTTATAGGGATGGCTGGAGGCTCCTCCCTCTGTGGCTCAACGCTATGCTCTAAGAGTTGGCTTGTATATGCTACTGCTATTGTTTTTGTATTGTGGGCTTGCACCTGTTGTTTTTATTTATTTATTACTTACTTTTTTTTGTGGTTCTGCAGCTTCTTGTTTCTCTACTTCTTTGACATCCTTTTATTTTCTTCTGCTGCTGCTATCAAAGTCATCATCAAATGCACGCATCACAAATGGTTTTCTGCTTCTCCCAAAGTCTGCCATTGTGGACAAGTCTCGACATGAAAAGTTTGAACCACTTCTTGAACAAGGTTTGTTTTCTGGTAGCAAAGGAATACTGTACTTCTCTTCAATGGCCTCTAGTTCAATTTTAAGTTCATCCAATGTCCAATCAGGATCGGGATCAAAGGATACTCCACGAGCATTCTTCAAGGGCAATTCTAACTTTAAAGGGCTTCCTGGAAGGTGTGTGGGCTTGTTCACCCATGGTGATGGTTATGGAGACATTTAAGCACTCGGATTCATTCTAATATTATGTTCATGTTCCTTCTCTCTAAACAACATCTCCCCTGATGTCGTTATAAAGCCCTAGATATTCTGCGGTGTGTCCATCCTAGACAACAACTTTACTACAGAGGCCAAGTTCTGGAATGCTGCATCGGGGTGTCGAGTTTCTTCCGCTTCGTGGCTAAGCAAGCCAGCCAACCTTTCTTTCATTCCAGTCGACTGTCTCTCATCCTTTCCAACCTTCCTTTTCCATCCATTACACAGTCTACCTCTATATAGGCTACAGATTTATAACCAGCTTCCATCGACGAAACTTCTTCCTGAAAGCTGGTGTTTCTATACCGCCTTTGATTATGTTTTTGACTGAGTTTTTCATGGCTTGGCACTTGCAGTGGTCTTGTATGTTGATTTGTGGATCGACTTTTATTGGTTTTAGTTGTTGATTAAATGTACTTGTGGTTGTGGAAAGGAATCGACCATGGCGCTTACGTTGGGATTGTTTTTTTTTGTTTTGTTTATTACTAATTTTTTTGTTTTTGGTGTATGAAGCGCGAGTGGCTTCGTGCTGGTTTTTGGTGACTTATGTGTCTAGTGGTTCGTGCACGGTGTGTTCCAGCATTGGCTTGTGCGCTGGATAATATGTTGTGTATAGCAGTGGCGCTTGGGCGTTCGGCTGTTAGGTGATGTATAGCAGTGGCGCTTGGGCATTAGGTTTTTGTTGGTTAATGTGTGGGCATTTTCGTTACGGCAGTGGGGTAGGTGCTTGGCTATGGATGTGTTGTCCACAGTGACCCATGGGCTCCTCCTCCATGTGGTTTTGACACTCTGTGTTGTGTTGGGTGCTTAGATTGATAGCTCATGGTATTCGTTGCTGGTAGTGTTGTGTTGGGTGCTTAGATTGATAGCTCGTGGTATTCATTGCTGGTAATTTGGGTATGAAGGTTGAGAATACGTCAGTAGAGAAGCTTGGTAGTGCCAGAAAATTTACCATAGCTAAAGAATCAACGACAATAATCTCAGATGTTGCCAGTAAAGACGAAATTCAAGCAAGAAATTGCACAGATTAAGAAAGAGCTACCTGAGACAGATTCTATCTATGACAAGAAAAAAAAATCATCAGAAATAATTGCAAAGCTTTCTGGAGGAGTGGCATGCATTTACTGAGCTTGTTTTAGCTACATCATAGGGAAGGGCATAGGTTCATTATTGATCTCCTTTTTTTTGTATCATTTCTCCATTTAATTATATATGTACTCCCTTTTTTTTTTTAATGTTTTATCTATCCTTATTCTATTTATTTCCTTTATAGGGGAAATTAAATCTTAGGTTTATTCTTGTATATATATATATATATTAAATTTTGTTATCCTATTTTTTTTTGTTAAAGGCCCTCACCTTCTTAATTTTATGTTTTGGTTGTAGGCAAGGACTCTTACTGATAATCAAATGGTTTGAGCAGGTTGACATGTGGCTCCTATAGGTGTAGGATCTCTTTTTTTTCAGGATTCATCTAAGGGGTTCTCTTAGGGTTTATGAGTCATTTCTTGTTATTTTCTAGGGTTTTAGGTGTCATTTTATTTTTTGCAATATTTTTGCATTATTCCTAGCCTTCAAGGGCCTTACATTAAGGGTTTCAGGTTGCATGCTTAGGTTTTTAGGGTTGTTCATAGGACAAATGACATAGCTTTCAGTCAAGATGATGGGTGGGTAGGTAGGTCCATGGCTCCAGATTTTGAACCAGGGCTCTAATACCATGTGTAAGGTTCTGCTCCACAGAGCCTTATAAAACGAGAAAAAAATAAAAATAAATAAAATAAAATAAAATAAAATTATTTTAAGGAAATGTTATCCTAACATTTCATAACATCATAACCAACATATATCCATTCAGTTTAATTAAAATTTACTAGCAGATCCTAATTCACTTACAAACAACAACATAACTCTGCATATTCCTTATAATACATAAAATAAGTTACCTCTTCCTGATGCTAACCCTGATCTTTGTTGGTCCAATGATTAAGTTGAAATTGTTCCAAACACTACCCAAAACCAAGTTTTCCTCCCTGCCAGCTAGGAGCAGCTTGTCTGGCTCCCTAGCTCCAGGATATCGTAAGGATATCCTGGCCCCCGTGCCCAAAACCCCTAGCAACCCGGTGCCCCCAGTGATGGTTCACCCAAAAACTCCCTATATCAAAACTCCCACACTAGAAAAAATATCCAAACAAAAATCCCGTCCCCCTCAAAATGCTTCCCCCCTCTAAAATAATGATCCTCCCCATAAGACTCCTCCCCATCATATCCCCCTTCACTGACTCTCCTCCCCCTCATTAATTTTCTTATCTCGCCCTTTATTATCTTATCCCCTTCATTAATATCTTATTCCTATATTTAATGTCTTATCCCCTTATTTAATGTTTCTTCCCCCCGTATACGTAAGTCTTTAATAAATTAAACTATTGACCCCTTTAATTCTTTACTCAAATAATTAATGAGTCAATTAATAATTAATTAATCATTGACAGATATGAACAAGTAATTAATAATAATTAATTAGTTAATATTATTAAGAAATAATTATTGTTTAACTAACATATTAGGACAGTCAGATTATCAAATTAATTATAATTAATAATCCCTATACATCTATTTAAGCAGGGTTGTTATAGATCTTACTGCAAAATCGACATGATCAATGATGGCATAATGAGAATAAAAACACAGAAAATAGAAGAGAAAACAAGGCTCTGCTAAATATGAGAGAAGAATCCAATATATTAATGCTTGATCTTTAATAAATTATAACAACCCTACATGCTGACAAAGAATGTAGTCTTGCTACCCAAAAAAATTCCTAAGCTATCAACCCCCAACCCAGTCTTCAAATGCCTCCTTTATCCTTTGATTGCTAACTAAATGATGCCTTGCAATATGGAAATGGTTGTCATAATGGTTGCCTAGAAATTTTCTCTCAAATCTAGAAGTGATCTTTAAAATTGAATAATTGTTGAGACTAATTTGGAGCTCTCAACACCTATAATTGATTTTTTAGTCTCATTAATCCATCTCAGAACTCCACCTGGTGACTATCCTCTCAAATATCTACAAAATAACCACCAATTATCATTAAAAAATAATTAAAATCCAATGCAAAACCTAATCTATAAAATATTGAAACCATTTGTTTGGAGAAAATCAAATTACAAACAAAGATAGATCCCTAAATATGAGCCCAAATTATTTTCCAGCTATTATATTAATAATAATAATAATAATCTATTTTCCAGCTATTATATCATATTTCCAATGTAGCCATGAAAGCATTTCATTAATTGAATTAAAAATTATTTCTCTGTAGATGATTAAGAAAAATATGAATAAAGATGGCAGCAGAGGAAGAATACACAACTTACCATACAATTTATATACATAATACAGTGAAAAAATGATGAGAGACTCAGATTGCCCGATGATTCCATGAAGACTGCTAAAATATCTTCATATTGATTAAAAAATAAGTACCTGATTACCCACATAAGTATTGTCCTTGATCAAAAAATTGGACTCCTTATTCAGGGTTTCTATTTCTTTGATGGGATGAGATTGTTCCACTTGTATTTTTTCAACTAATTGTGTTCAGGATCATCCATTTCTATGTTCTTGGGAATTAGGGACAACAACATATCCATTTTTAACTCATCATTAGATTGAATTCCATACTTAGAATGAAACAATGATGAGTTAATTTTATTTGAAAAAACATTGAAATAGACTTCGATAAGATCTTCAAAATTATAAGAGAATTTATTCTTTTATTCCAAAAAAATGAATTGTTGCTACACAATATCTTCTTTTTTGATGAAATAAGATTCTTCCATGTGTTCATCAAATGAACAAAAGACATGAAACAATATATTAACTCATTTTTCATAAAATTCAAAATCAACATAATCAATTTGTTGATCATCATTATCATATATGGGTCCTTTAAAAATTTCAAAATATGATAATAACTAACTCATCTCTTTAAATCTTGTTTTTTCCTCATCAAAATTATCATAATCATCATAGACTGGCTCAACATAAAAAAATGTTGAAGATAATGTTTTAGAATTCTGCTCATATTTAATATTAAACTTTGTCTCGGAGTCGTATCTATCATATATAAGCTAATGAATATTTAAGCTCTCTAAATATAAAGATAGATTAATTTTTTTTATCATGTTGAAAATTTTCTTGAATATAATCATAGTAGCTCTCTTGTTCAGATTCATAATTAGTAAGTTCATTTTCCTCACTATGAAAATCACTCAAGAAATTGCAAAAATCAGTTTCTCAATCATTTACCTATTACTGATTTGAACTATACATGTCTAATTCTTCATGTTCATTTCTTCTTTCTAGTCTCTGGTATTCAAATCCTCCTCTATTTGATCAGGAAACATCCCACAAGCCCATATATTGTTTTCAATTTATTCAACATCTATAAACATTTGTTGCAAAGTGGAGGACTTCCTTTCTCTGAGGTAAAATACTAAATTAGGATGACATGCTAATTCATAATATACCTTGGAAACAACTTCAAAAGGACGAATTTCAATAACAAAATTATGATAAACATTTTCAAATCTTCTATTGAATTTTGATGATGAGATTTCCTCTCAGCCCATTTGCGCAGGAAAACATCATGAAAGTCAGTCCAAGAAGTAATAGATTAAACTATTAAATCTCTAAACCATCTTTTTACTTATTCTACTAATGAACAAGTGAATAACCTCATAAAGACATCCTCATATTGAATATCTAAACAATATGTGAAATTTTCAAAGGCTTCCATGTGATTTTCTGTTGTAACATCATCTTCCCCATTGAATAAAGAAATATATTTGATAAACTTAGGAGGAAGATCATGAAGAACTAATGGAAATTTGAGAGGTTTATACCTATTTAAATCCTTTGGATGAATATTTGCAGGTATATCACAAGGTATATTAATGACTGAAGGAATTGGCATATTGATTTCATTCCCAATTTATGTACAATAATTACTATTTTATGAAAGAATTAGAATTTGTTCTTTTTTTATCAAGAATATTTCAAAGGACACTGATACAAGAGGCTTACCATGATTTTTAGAAGACAACAATAAATTAGAATTTTCTACTTGAGAAGTGGCAAAAGAAATTTGGATTTCCTTTTCTAAGGAAAGAGATGAGGTTCTGATCTTATGATGAACAAAATAACATAAAATATTTTCTAAATATATTTGATAGAGAAAAAAATGACTAACCAACATATCTAAAATATCTTGAAAGAAACTTGCCATTTGGTACTTGATAATTTTACAACGATTCTTCATTTTTCTATCAAAGGATGATCTCCCAGTGGAACCACCATTGAATTTTTCATATTATAGAGTCGCCATGTGAAAAATTAAAACATCCCATGTGGCTGACTCTTGTTCACTCTCAAGAAACATAGATGATGTTTATCGTACTCCCAGAGAAAATGAACTTTCAACTATATCCCCGACAACAACGCCAAAAAAAATGGTGTTACTAGAGATTTATCTTGGATGTACAATAGAAGTGCCTAGAAAATTTTCAACCAACTTCTGACTGGAAAGATAGCCCTTCCAACCAAATGGATCTCCCTCATATGACTTAAAAATATGGTCTACTCAATCTCACCAAGTAGCACTTGAACATTAAATCACAACGACCAGATTTAAGATAATAAAATGAAGGTTAAACAAGGCATAGGAAATAAGACAACAAACCAAATAAATAGTTGTAAAACTCTCATATTAGTAGCCTAAATCTATTGGGAATGGAGTCTCATCAAATAGAGGATAAAAACTAGTTCATGAAAGGTGGAAGAAGGGAGGAAAAAAACTTAAGTCTCAAAATTTGTATAGGGCAAGAGAAATCTCAACAAATTTGAGATGAAGAATAATCGATTTTCTAGGCATTTCCAATGATGAATCCAACAAATCAAAAGTGAGTGCATGTAAAACAACATATCAGGGTTATGGTTAAGTAAAACAAGTTAAAACAAAGGTCTTGTCTTACTCATTGTAAGACAAAGTAAATTATTTGTCTCAAATGATTACTTTATAATTGTAATAGTGGAGGTTGTACCAAATTATTACTTCTTTAACCCTAATGATGATCTTACTGCAAAATAAACATGAATAGTGATGGAATAATGAGAATAAAAATATAGAAAATAGAAGAGAAAACAAGGCTCTATTGAAGATGAGCCAATAATCCAATATATTAATGCTTGATCTTCAAGAAATTACAACAACCCTACAAACTTACAAAGAACACAATCTTGCTTCTTAGAAAAATTCCTAACATGTCAACCCCCAACCCAGTCTTCAACTTCCTCATTTATCCTTTTAATGATGAGTAATTTATGCCTTGCAATCTGGAAATAGTTTCCATAATGGTTTCTTGGAAATTTGCTCTCAAATATGGAACTAATCTTGAAAAATAGAATAATTGTTGAGATTAATTTGGAGATCTCAACACCTATGATTGATTTGTTATTTTCATTAATCCATATCATAACTCTAGCTAGAGATTATCCTCTCAAATCTCTGCAAAATAGCCACCAATTATCATTAAAAACATATTTGAAATCCAAAGAAAAACTAAATCTAAAAAATATTGAAACCATTTATTTAGAGAAAATGAAATTAAAAACAAAGACAAATCCCCAAATACAAGCCCATATTATTTTTCATCTATTATATTATTGACATGGAAAATATGGAATGAGATCCCAATCTGGAAAATGTTTTAGTTATTAAATTTTCCCTAAAATCACACTCACAAAACTCAATTTGTTTTAATTCCGTAGCCTATTTTCTGTTGAATTTTTGGAATGTTTAGCTTGTGAATTTCCCAAAATAAATTGTCTGAGGTTTTTCTCCTCTATTTAAAATTTCCAAGGAGTCCTCACAATCCCGAATTCGTGCCCCAGATCTCGATATATGACCTTTCGAAGCCGGGGTCCTCTAATTGTCAAAGTGCAAATTGATGATTTATTAGCGCGTCTTGGGTAAGTTTAAAAATAAAAAATGATAAATCCCACATGCATGGGATGAAAATGAACTTTAGTGTTTATAAACAAATTAGTGTATGGAATGCTTATTTGAGTGGAGTGGGGAGGGTGTGGTGGAGGGCACATAGGTTAATCTTTTATTAAAGTTAGGTAATATATATTAAATAATCTTATATAATAAGTGTAGGTCACCCCCAAAATATGATATATATTAATAATTTTAAATAATTCATGTAATTTGTGTAAGTCATCTCACAAAACCCTGAAGACTCTAATATACTAGCATACCCCTAAGCGGGGAAAGGGAATGCCGAAACAAACTAAGTAACATATGTTTTTATGAAAACCATATTTAGTGAGGGAATATACTATGAAACAAATATAATATAGAGAAGTGAATGGGGGAATAATTTTTTCCAAATAAATAGAAAAAACAAAAGATGTTAAATGTGTACATTTTAAAAATCCAGATATCATCTAAAGTTATTTGCTACTCACATATCAAATCATAATTTGATATGAAAATGAAATAAAAAAGGAAGACAATGTTTAGCATATCCTTGAAGCAGGAGAAAGAGACCTTCTTTTAGCATATTCTTGGAGCAAAAGAAAGGGAACATACAAGTGAATAAGGTGGTTGTTGTTGGTTGTGGATCCTGATTATATTCTTGATTCAGAGGTCTTTTTTTTTAGCCGTGTTTATACCCCATGAAGACTTTACACCCCGGAAAAATGTACACTCCTCCATGCGGGGGAGTGCAGAGGGGGGTTACCCCCTCTGCGGGGTCTGGGGGAAGCCGAGCCCCTGAAGGAAAAATTGCCTTGTAAATGTATATTTCAATTTCATTGTAAATTTGGACAGTTCATTACAAGGTCATAGATCTAATGATAGAAGTTATGTTAGGTTTTTTTTTCCCTAGAAGAAAACTTTCTTTTATGAGGGAAATGTATTGCGGCTATGAATTATAGCGAATTGTGTATTCTGAGATAGGATACTAATCCATGATATTTTCATCGTGACTTATAAAGAATTGCATTAAATGAGCATAAATTAAAGTGCACCATTAAATAAGAGAAAACTCAAAATGAAGAGACATAAGCATCAGATCTGAACACAAAAACTTGATAACGGAGTTCGTTCCTGGTGGACTATGTCTCTGGGTCCTACTCTCAAATGGGTAGGCTCTTTCATTAACTCAACAAAAAAATTTGGCAAATACATAAATATACCTCATTGTGAAATCAAGTTGCAAAAATAATGCTCAGATCAGAAAACATAAATCACCACTGAATTCATGGCGTCGAATTACCCAAAAATGACTGTCTCTACGCTTTGATCCGACTCTAGCACTCCCAGGCCCAAGAAGAATTTCGTCTCAATTTTCATGCTCTTTGCAACCTGCAATAATGACTGTACCACCTTGAAATCTGTGCCCACAGGTCGTATGGTACGTGCCTCTCCTCCCATAGTTGGGTAGATTGCACCTTTTAAGTAATAAGTGTGGGCAAATATACCAAGAGGTACTTGTGACATATTGGTTATGGGCAGAGGTATTAAGGTTTGGGCATATGTGGAGGTTCTGGGGTTGAATCCCACAGATTCCATTTTTAGTACTTTGGTTATATATATTTTCCATATATAAATATCCACTGCTAAATTTAGCGGAGTTTCTAGAATTCCTTCCAACTCGCTGCTAAATTTGGTGTGGTTTTCCAGATTTGGCACACCTGCCAATTTTGTTTTCGAAATTCGTTCACGGGTTGTCATTGGGTGTTTCCCGCCTGCCACATGGAAGCCCCTGATTGGGCCACGTGGTGGAACCTCATTGGGCCATGCTTCTCCCTACCAAATCATCACACCACATCAGTGCCACATCAGTCGTATAGACTGTATGAACTGCCATGTGGCATAATTCAACTAGCCCACAGATCGGTCCAAAAATCCAATAATCGGGTGACATGTGGAAGCCTCTGGTGCTGCTGCATCATCATGATGAAGTCAACATTCCATGTGCCACTTCCATACTCTTCCATGTGTGTTTTACAAATGATGATGTCATCTGTACATATGCTGACATCAGTAGTATAGATGTTGACTCATCCCCTACTGATTGGGCTAGGTTGACCAATTTTTGACCGCAAATATATTTCAATCTGTAACTTCATTTGACAAGCCATTTTCACCGTTAGAAATATTGCGACACAATCTTTGTGATCATGCCATTTTCATTGAGTTTTGGGAACATTGATTTTTTTTCCTTTCCCTATCTGTTGAAGCCATTTTGAGCATTCTGAGTTTCCTCTGTGAGTTTTGAGTTGTTCTTTTCCTTCTCTGGATCCTTTTTGGATCACGCCTTCCCGATGAGATATTTTTGGACCACACAAAGCTTTCATCAATCAACATGTAATTGAGGGAAAATTCCCCTCACTTTGTTCTTCTTGATCCACTTTTCCTTGCTTGGATGTGTGCCTTTTAAGCCTACTCGAAGATAATCAACATCACCCCTGCATGAAGTCATCATCATCCTGTCCAGGATGATATCTTCCTATAGCTCATCCAAGTACTCAGGTGAAAACTCATCAATTTAAGGCATTGAAAATTCCTCATCTTGATCCATGATCATGGGAGACTAAAATTTTTTCAAGCTCTCAACGTTCACAACTGAGTAAATCTGCATATAAGGTGGAATATATAGATGAAAAGAATTGGTACCAATTTTCCCCAAGATAATGAAGGGTCCATAACGAATAGGCTTGATTTTCTTGCCTTCACCCTTCAATATCTCCTTACTGATGTGAAGCCATACCCGGTCTCCAACATGGAACTGATGATCAACCCTATGCTTATCATGCCAAGCTTTATATTCTGCTTGACTTTTCTCCAACTGTTCCCTGACTACTTGTTGTATTTGCTGGATCCTTTGGATGAAATTGTGGGCTCTGTCCTCTATTCATTCTTCATTTACATCAACATCTCTTTCATACATCAAGTCCAAAGGAATCTTTGGTAGTTACCCAAAACATGTCTCAAAAGGTAAACTCCAAGTGGATGAATGTAAATATCGGTTGTATGCATGTTGTACATAGGGTAACTATTCATCCCATAACTTGGGATGCTTGCTGCAATATCCTTGAAGAAAAAGTAACACTGTTTGGTTTACCATATATGTCTTCCCGTCAATTTGTGGATGAAAATCAATGCTCCTCTTCAATTTGGTGTCCATCATTCTCCACAAGCTAGTAAAAAATTCCTCAAGGAATCGAGTATCATGATTTGAGACGATAGATGTGGATAATCCAAAGTGAACCCAAACATGCTGAAAGAAGAGATTAGCAGTCTACTCAGCAATAATATATTTTTTACATGGCATCAAGATACACATCTTGCTAAACATATCCACTACCACATACAAATAATCATGACCCCCTTTGGTCATGAGTAAACCCCCTACAAAATCCATAGAGACACGTTCCCATGGATGGGATGGAACATGAAGTGGTGAGTATAGCCCCAGTTTTTTATTAATGGGATTACAAGTAAAACACATCACACACCCCTTTACATATTTAGTTATAATTTCTTTCATTTGAGTCCAGTAACAAAACCTCTACAAATGAGCCATAGTTTTTCCTACCCAAAAATTCCTAAACACAAGAGAAGTATGAGCTTCTCGTATTACATGGACTCGTTCACTTGTAGGAATACATAGCTTTCCAATATGGTAGAGTAATTTTCCCTGTACACAATAGTTCTCTACCTGTGCACCAAGGGTTAGCTTCATATATACTTCTTTAAAATATTCATCGACGACATATTGTTCTACATAGATATCATGAAATAAAGAAGTATTCTTCAAAATAATAGAAAAAACAATAGGAAATCTAGAAAGCATATCAACTACCTTGTTACTTGTACCCTTTTTGTACTTGATTACCAAGTGAAATTATTGTAGAAAACCCATCCACCTGTATTGTTGAGATTGTTATAATTTGGTATGTGCTTGAAGATATTGTAAGGGTTGGGGTTTTTGTATGTATGATTTTTTCCTTCCCTAACAAGTAGTGCTTCCATTTCTTTACGCTCTGGACTAATGCATACAACTCTTTATCATATGTAGGATAGTTAACAACATCTTGGTTAAAAGTTTCAGAGTGGTAACAGATAGGCTTACAATATTGCACCCATGGCGTATCCGATGGCATCTATCTCGATATCAAAAGGTTGTTGAAGATTCAGGAGTGCTAATACTAGTGCGATATTGATCTTCCCCTTCAAAGTGTCGAAAGATTTTTGTTTCTTTCTTGGCATGATCAACTGAGTAAAGTGTCGGTACTGATCTTACATATGTCAATGGATATAGAGCTTGGCATGATAAGCACATGGTTGAGCATCAGTTCTAGGTTGGAGACCGGGTATGGCTTCACATCAACAAGGAGAGATCGAAGGGTGAAGGCAAGAAACACAAGCCTATTCGTTATGGACCCTTCACTATCTTGGAGAAAATTGATACCAGTGCTTTCCGTCTGGATCTTCCACCTTATATGCAGATTTTCTCAGTTGTGGACATTAAGAACTTGAAATTTTTTTAGTCTCCCATGATCATGGATCAAGATGAGGAAGTTTCAATACATTTAATTGATGAGTTTCCACCTGAGTACTTGGATGAGCTACAGGAAGATATCATCCTGGATAGGATCACAAGGACTTCATTCATGGGTGATGTTGATTATCTTCAAGTAGGATTAAAAGGCACACATCCAAGCAAGGCAAAGTGGATCGAGAAGGACAAAGTGAGGGAACTTTTCCCTCAATTACATATTGATTGATGAAATATTTGTGTGGTCCAAAAATCTCTCAGTGGGAAGGCATGATCCAAAAAGGATCCAGAGAAGGAAAATAACAACTCAAAACTCACACAAGAAACTCAAAATGCTCATAATGGATTCAACAAATAAGGAAAGGGAAAACATTCAAAGTTCCCAAAACTCAGTGAAAATGACATGATCACGAAGATCATATTGCAATATTTCTAACGATGCAAATGACTCGTCAAACGGAGTTACAGATTGAAAGATATTTGTGGTCAAAGTTTGGTCAACCTAGCCCAATCAGTAGGGGATGAGTCAACATCCATACTACTAACGTCGGCATCTGTACGGATGACATCATCATTAGTACAACACATGTGGAAGAGTAGGGAAGTGACACATGACATGATGACATCATCATGATGATGTGGCAACACTAGAGGCTTCCACGTGTCACTTAGTTATTGGCTTTTTGGATCGATCTGTGGACTAGTCGGAGCATGCCACGTGGAAGTTCATACAGTTTGTACAATGAAAGTGGCACTAACATGGTGTGATGATTTGGCAGGGGGCAACGTGGCCCAATGAGGGTCCACCACGTGGCCCAATGAGGGGCTTCCACATGGCAGGCGGGAAACACCCAATGACAACCCGTGAACGAATTTCAAAAAAAAATTGGTGGGTCCGCCAAATCTGGCGAACCACGCCAACTTTAGTAGCAAGTTGGAAGGACTTCTAGCAGAATCTGCTAAATTTAGCGGTGGATCTTTATATATGGAAAATATATATAACCAAATTACTAAAAATAGAGTCTGTGGGATTCAGCCCCGGAACCTCTGCACATGCCCAAACCTTAATACATTCTCCCATAACCAATATGCCACAGACACCTCTTGGTATATTCTCCCATGCTTATTACTTAAAAGGTGCAATCTACCTAGCTACGGGAGGAGAGGCATAGAACATACGACCTATGGGCATGGATTTCAAGGTGGTATAGTCATTATTGTAGGTTGCAGAGGGCATGGAAATTGAAACATAATTCTTCTTAGGTTTGGGAGTGCCAGAGTCAGATATGAGCGTGGAGACAGTCATTTTTGGGTAATTAGATGCCATGAATTTAGTGGTGATGTATGTTTTATGATCTGAGCATTATTTATGCAGCTTGATTTCAGAATGAGGTATATTTATGTATTTGCCAAATTATTTTTCTAAGTTAATGAAAGAGCCTACCCATTTGAGAGAAGGACCCAGAGACGTAGTCCACCAGGGACAAACTATGTTATCAAGTTTTTGTGTTTAGATCTGATGCTTATTTCTCTTCATTTTGAGTTTTCCCTTCTTTAATGGTGCACTTTAATTTATGCTCATTTAATGAAATTCTTTATAAGTCACGATGAAAAGATCTTTGATCATGTTGGTATGAGATAATTCATCTTTGAATTGAATTGTTGAGTATGAATTCTTACTAGGGCCAAGCATAAGAAGGGTGAAGGAACTCAATCCCAAAGTTGGTCATGTATCCAGAAGGAATAAAATGGGAGAAGAGGACAAGCGTGATGAACAAGAGAAACAATTTCACATGGTCGAATGAATGTATGGAGATTACGAGAAGATAATGAATAAGAAAGGGAATAAAAAGGAAGCACATGCAGATGATGATGCTTCGGTAAACCAAGGGGTTGGACGAGATCCTCTTGAGACTACGTCTTCACCTTCAAGTTCTAGTTCTTCTTCCTCTGAGCATTCTCATCATTCTCATCATTCTAGCCGTAAATCCTCTTTTAGGAAACCATTATTAAAGTTTGAAAAATTTGTGTTACCTATGTTTAACGGAGATGCTAATCCTGAAAAGCTAGATAATTAGATCGGACAGGTCGAAGTGTATTTTTGTTTCCAAGATTTCTAACGATGCAAATGACTCGTCAAATGGAGTTACGGATTGAAAGATATTTGTGGTCAAATTTTGGTCAACCTAGCCCAATCAGCAGGGGATGAGTCAACATCCATACTACTAACGTCAGCATCTGTATGGATGACATCATCATTAGTACAACACATGTGGAAGAGTAGGGAAGTGACACATGACATGATGACATCATCATCATGATGTGGCAGCACTAGAGGCTTCCACATGTCACTCGGTTATTGGCTTTTTGGATCGATCTATGGACTAGTCAGAGCATGCCACGTGGAAGTTCATATAGTTTGTACGACGAAAGTGGCACTAACATGGTGTGATGATTTGGCAGGGGGCAGCGTGGCCTAATGAGGGTCCACCATGTGGCCCAATGAGGGGCTTCCACGTGGCAGGCGGGAAACACCCAATGACAACCCGTGAACGAATTTCGAAAAAAAATTGGCGAGTCCGCCAAATCTGGCGAACCATGCCAAATTTAGTAGCAAGTTGGAAGGACTTCTAGCAGAATTTGCTAAATTTAGCAGTAGATCTTTATATATGGAAAATATATATAACCAAAGTACTAAAAATAGAGTCTGTGGGATTCAACCTCGGAACCTCTGTATATGCCCAAACCTTAATACATCCTCCCATAACCAATATGCCATAGACACCTCTTGGTATATTCTCCCATGCTTTACTTAAAAGGTGCAATCTACCTAGCTACGGGAGGAGAGGCGCAGAACATACGACCTATGGGCATAGATTTCAAGGTGGTACAATCATTATTGTAGGTTGCAGAGGGCATGGAAATTGAAACATAATTCTTCTTAGGTTTGGGAGTGCCAGAGTAAGATATGAGCATGGAGACAGACATTTTTGGGTAATTAGATGCCACGAATTTAGTGGTGATGTATGTTTTCTGATCTGAGCATTATTTAGGCAGCTTGATTTCAGAATGAGGTATATTTATGTATTTGCCAAATTATTTTGCTGAGTTAATGAAATAGCCTACCCATTTGAGAGAAGGACCCGGAGACGTAGTCCACCAGGGACAAACTATGTTATCAAGTTTTTGTGTTTAGATCTGATGCTTATCTCTCTTCATTTTGAGTTTTCCCTTCTTTAATGGTGCACTTTAATTTATGCTCATTTAATGAAATTCTTTATAAGTCACGATGAAAAGATCTTTGATCATGTTGGTATGAGAGAAGTCATCTTTGAATTGAATTTTAGAGTTTGAATTCTTACTAGGGCCAAGAATAAGAAGGGTAAAGGAACTCAATCCCAAAGTTGGTCATGTATCCAGAAGGAATAAAATGGGAGAAGAGGACAAGCGTGATGAATAGGAGAAACAATTTCACATGGTCGAATGAATGTATGGAGATTACAAGAAGATAATGATTAAGAAAGGGAAGAAAAAGGAAGCACATGCAGATGATGATGCTTAGGTAAACCAAGGGGTTGGACGAGATCCTCTTGAGCCTACGTCTTCACCTTCAAGTTCTAGTTCTTCTTCCTTTGAGCATTCTCATCATTCTCATCATTCTAGCCGTAAATCCTCTTTTAGGAAACCATTATTAAAGTTTGAAAAATTTGCATTACCTATGTTTAACGGAGATTCTAATCCTGAAAAGATAGATAATTAGATCCGACAGGTCGAAGTGTATTTTTGTTTCCAACATATTGATGAAGAGGAAGTTAAATTGCAACTAGCTTCTCTTTGGTTGGAAGGCATTGCTCTCGTATGGTGGGAGAGTAAGCTTCGGGATAGAAGTGTGGTAAGATTATTTCCTCGTGGTCAGAATTTAAATCAATGATAAGGAAGCAATTTTATCCATCAAGGTATTTACATAAAGAAATTATGGAA
This sequence comes from Picea glauca, assembly GCA_000966675.3. Lineage (NCBI taxonomy): Eukaryota > Viridiplantae > Streptophyta > Pinopsida > Pinales > Pinaceae > Picea > Picea glauca. The sequence goes on from JZKD02S1001157.1 coordinate 1,213,944, forward strand.
TGGAAAACTTTAAGGAAAAGTGAAGGACAAACTGTACAAAGTTTCATAGAAGAATTTAGGAAGAAAGCTCTTGCATTGAAAATTCCTTTGGATTCTTATGAAACTTTAATGAAGTATATTGGTGCACTTCATAGTTATATTCAACATAATTTTCTCTTGTTTAACCCCACAAGTCTTGAAGAAGTTTGTGTGCAAGCCACTCACCTTGAGAACAAGGGGAAACATGTTCAAGAAGATCCCACAAAGAAACCTTCCAATTTCCCACAAAAGACTTTTAATAAGTTTAAGAGGAAGGACAAGAAGACTACTACAGTGACGAGAGAAGGAGGAAAACTATCTTGCACTCATTGCAAGAAGATCGGTCACGATGAAGAACATTGTTGGAAATTGCATCTAGAAAAGAAACCGAAATAGTTCGGTGGAAACTGGAGAACAAAGACCGTTGCTACAGTACAACAAGATCTTGGTTCCGATTTAGAAGATGAAGGAAAGATCACAGCGGTTGGAGTACAAGTTAAAGATTATCTTCATGCTAGTTCAAGTTTCAATTATGAATCTCATGTTGATGAATGAAATAGGAATGAGTTATTTCATATAAGAGTTGTATCTAAACATACTAATATATATACATTAGTCGACCTGGGTTCCCAAGTAAACTTAATATCTGAAGCACTTGTCAAGAAAATGGGTCTCGAAACGAAACCACATTTGAAGTTGTATCCTCTTGGTTGGGTATGCGATAAAGAAAAACTTAATGTCACCAAACAATGTAGTATCAAATTTTCTATTGCTTCAAAATTGATTGATGAAGTAGATTTGGATGTTGTACCACTTGATATATGTGGCATAATGTTGGGAAGTCCTTATCTTTAGGATAGAAAAACATTATTCTTTCGTCATGAGAACAGATACCACCTTACTAAAGGGGGAGTGGAATACATTGTTAGAGATCACATCGTGAGGGTAAATACAAAACTTGTTAGTGCAGGGCAAATGAAAAGACTCATAAACACTAATAAGAGATATGTACTCATGGTCGTTAGAGAGAAAAATGTTGGGACATCTGATGCTTTCCAAGGGTGTGATCCATCTCATAAAAAGGAATTAATTGATATTGTCTCTAAGTATGATGATATTTTTCAAGAACCATATGGATTACCTCCTAAGAGGGAAATCCAAAATGAGATACATCTTCAGCAGAATTCTCCTCTTCCTAATGTGGGCATGTACAAGATGTCAGTTGTGGAGATGACAGAGATCAAGAAGCAGGTTCAGGACTTATTGGATTAATGGGTCATCAAGTCCAGTTCATCTCCTTATGGTTCTTCAATCATGATGGTGCCAAAGAAAGATGGCACATGGAGAATGTGTGTCGATTATCGAGCTTTAAATAAAATCACGGTGAAAAATTGATACCCTCTTCCTCGCATAGATGATTTACTTGATCAATTGAAAAATGTTGTCTATTTCCCTCAGTTGGATTTGCGTAGTGGATATCATCAAATCAGAGGCACAGAACATGATGCATGGAAAATTTCCTTTAAAACCAAATAGGGATTGTTTGAGTGGTTAGTTATGTCGTTTGGGATTTGTAATGATCCGACAACTTTCATGCATGTGATGAATGATGTATTCAGGCCTTTCCTAGATGACTTTGTGATTATATATTTAGACGACATTATTGTTTTTAGCGGAACTTGGGATAAGCATGTGAGGCATGTAAATAAAGTATTGGATACTTTTCAAAGGGAAACGTTGTATGTAAAATTGTCTAAATGTGAATTTGGCAAGATTGCACTTGTGTACTTAGGTCATATTGTAGGAGGAGGACAATTAAAAATTGACCCTTCCAAAATTGATGTAACTGTAAATTTTCCTGAGACAAAAAGTGTAACCAAAGCTTGAAGATTCTTAGGTGAAGTCCAGTATTGGAGGAGATTCATTCCCATATTGTCCTTTATAGCAGCTCCTTTGCATGCCTTAACTAGTGTGAAGAACAATTTTCAGTGGGAAAGAAAACAACAAAAATCTTTCGACACTTTGAAGGGGAAGATCAGTACCACACCAGTATTAGCACTCCTGAATCTTCAACAAACTTTTTAGATCGAGACAGATGCCAACGGATACGCCATGGGTGCAATATTGTAAGTCTATTTGTTACCACTCAGAAACTTTTAACCAAGATGTTGTTAACTATCCTACATATGATAAAGAGTTGTATGCATTAGTCCAGAGCATAAATAAATGGAAGCACTACTTGTTAGGGAAGGAAACAATCATACATACAAATCACCAACCCTTACAGTATCTTCAAGCACATATCAAATTGCAACAGTTGATCATGCCAAGAAAAAAACAAAATCTTTCGACACTTTGAAGGGGAAGATCAATACCACACCAGTATTAACACTCCTAAATCTTCAACAACCTTTTGAGATCGATACAATAACTATAAATAAATTCATCATAATATATTGTTGTTCACTTATAAAACAATATTACATCAAAGTATTTAACATATAAAATGTAAATTAAAAATTTAATAAACTATTTTGTTTTTAGTGATTTTAAGGAATAGACTACACCATGAGATAAATGACCCTCATATCATTTCTTGTAAATGTGATAAATGAGTCTCATCTTATATCATTTTTCTTATATAATTTCTTGTAAATTTTGAGTTGATTCCCACAAATCTACATTGTAGATGTTTGTTTATAAAGTGTAATTTCATAGTAATTAACACAAATTAATGAAGTGACAATTTTAACAATGAGAATTGTATTTCACAAATTATTAATCATCATTAAAATAAATGATTTGAATAATAAAAAGCGTCATTTCAAGCATTTTTAATGATCATAGATATTTATCATCAAATTCTCAATATAAGATGATTTGAATCAATCTCTTCATCTTATCAAGGTCTCAATCTTTACACTCACGTTTTCTTAAATTTTAAAAATTTAAAACCACCCAAAAAAAAAAAGAGAGAAGAGGTCACTTATCAATTTCATAAAAAAAAAATATAAAACCACTATATCCAACCTAATGGATATACTGATTCTACCCACTTTCATGTGGAAGAAGCCATAAAAGTGGTGGTGGTCATGTGGAAGAAGCCATAAAAGTGGTGGTGGTCATGTGGAAGAAGCCATAAAAGTGGTGGTGGTAGGATTTAGTGAAGGAAGCCCTAAGAAGTGGTTTCCACCTTGTGGTTAAATATAACCAAATACCTCTACTTCCTAGCCATGAAAGCAATGTTGTTGAATACAATTTTTTCTCTATGACTACAAGGAAATGCACATAGAGAATAAAATTGGGTAACTCCAATAAATGCACTATTAAAGAGAACCAAATTTGGTAAATTCAAGGTTGATCTCTCTTGAAATATGCAAATGGATGAGCTTGTAAACAATTTTTCAAATCAATCCAAATCATTTTCAATTACTTAAACCCAAAAATACAACTTCAAATCAACACTGGGAAAAAATGATGAATGTCCCCTGAAAAGAAAATGTATATTCTTATTTAAAAATAAATATACCTACAAACAATGGAAAATAGATTAATAATAAGATCATGTGATAAAATAGCAAAAAAAAAATTGTAATTTTAAGGAATAAAAAAATAAACTAAATATCAAAGTGTTTTTATACTAAAACTAACCTAAAATATGTTAAAATGAAATGACAACTTTTAACCAAAATATAGTGAAATTCATTATTTTTACCAAACTCCAAAATAAAGTAAAATTTTTTGTTTTTAAGATTTTTATGTTATGTTTTTTTTTAATTGAAAAATCAAAACAATTTAATTAAAATAAAAATAAGTAAAAATGAAAAACAAATTAAATACTAAATTTTTTGCATGATAATAATTTTTATTCCTTAACATTTTTAAAGGATAATAAATTATATTTTTAACTAATATCCATTGAAATTTCATTAAAAGATTTCAAGGAAAGATCATGACAATTTTATTAAAATAAAAAAATAAAAAATAAAAAACAAAATAAACATCAAATATTAATAAATTTTATTTTTCAAAAAATATGAAAATAGTTTCACAAAATTAAAAATCTTTATAAACATATTCAAAAGTTCTGATGCCTTAAAAAAGTTAAAAAATATTCTTTAAAAAGATTATTGGAGTAGTGATTTGAACATATAGATTTTATTTGGTTACCCTTGGTATTTAATGTGATCTTAGTCAGTGAAATATTTTTGCATAAATAAGTTTAGTGACACTTTTGTCTTGAAATATTCCTTGTAAATTATATCAATTCAGCCACATTTAAAAGATAGGTAGATAAGTGTGAGCAACCATGTTAAAACCTCATAAGAAAGGAACATGTAAGAATAAAGTCACAAGTTGAAAAATTGGTAGCAAATTTTGTTTTAAGGACATTAATAATATTGTATATGTAGTGAAGAACTAGGGGTAATAATAATAAACCATATAAGATATAATTATACCTCTGTGAATCTTTGTTTTGGTGGCATTATTTAAGAGAGCCAATTCCAACAAAGAAATGTTTAAAATTGTGATTATTATTATATCTATAGATTTTCTAAACCATAGGTAGGAAGGCTTTCTCATCACCCTTTTAAAATAAAGAATTATAATAAAGAAACAAATTTTAAAATAAAGGAGCCCTCGCCTTAATCATTTCAAGGAAAAGTAGGATTGCACAACAGTATATCCTTTTAGGCTAGGTAGGTCAGATCCTTTTAGGCTAGGTAGGTTAGATCTTTTTAGTTTCCCATATAACTTGTCCAGACCATAAATAATTGTCAAGGTTTCCATCTACATTATATCAATCATACATAGGCATGGAGGATCCTGCAAATACGATCTACTTACAAAATCTGCTATTGAAATATGAAAATGAACCCCAAACCTGATGACATTAATTTGTATTCACTGCTAGAAAATTGGCTACAATAATCACTTCAAAACTTACCTCATGGATCACACCCTGCCTATTAGAAAAAGGATGCAACAACGGTGCTATGACAAGAGGAAATAATCTCAACATTTTTTTTGTTTGTTTTTGCAAGAACATGTGGTGCAGGCACGTGCTCGCAAGCACGCCCGCTCACAGGATCTTCTCCTTTCCCTTGGCCCGAAGAACTCTAATGTTCTTTTATTTCCCTATCGGGAAATCTGCACCCACAGAATTCTCCGCGCGATCTCCCTTTTTCTTATCGAGAAATCAGACTTCGCGACTTCGCGAGGTCAGTGGTCGAGAATCGGACTCTCGGATCCCCGAAACCTGACAACCAGTCAACACTGAGTCCCTCCTATCGGGGTTTCCTCTATCGTGATTTCGCTACTCGTGATATCAAACAACTTGTATCCCCGACTCCCGATGCCCGATACGTCGAAACTCCGATGCGCTCGCGAGTTGACTTTTCAATGGTCCCGTCACCTCGTCGGGATTTCGGACTTCGCGGGATCGCAAATCCTGATGTCAATGTTTCGGGAGTCTATGCCACGAAACTCCGATAAAGCGTGCCACCTGTCCACCTATCGACTCTGCGGTGGTCCCACACTATTCTTGTAACCATCGGGATATCGCGTATCGCAATATCGTGATTCCCGTTGCGATGTTTATGGAGTTCAACTTATGAAACCCCGATATATGAAACCACATGTGAATCCGACGACCCTTGTGGCTCGGATCAACGGCTCTGCCCCTCCTGAGATTTAAACCTCTCGAGAATACCTGCAGTATCTCCCTTGCACCTTCTCGAGATCTAATGGCTCACGGGATGTCGTGAATCCTCCTCAGAGAATACCGACCGTCTGTTCCTCCTGATGAAACGTGCGAAATGACTATGTATTCCTCCGCGGAACTTGTCCACCTGCATGCAAACTTGCGATGCTTCTTGCCAACCTTCAAGGCACAACTTCTCTGCGCTGTCCTTCAACAAATTTGAAGGCCTATCCCTCCTGAGCTTTCCCGCGACCTTCAAGTCCTTCAGGAAAATCTTGCACGCACTCCTTGCGGCAACCTTCAACCACGTCTAAGTGTTGAAGTCACTCGACTCTGTGCACACCTGCGACATCAGTCCTTCAATTCTCGCTCAGGTTCGCACCCCTGAACTTCACTCGGCCTGCGCACTCCTTGCATGGCTCCTGTCCCCAACTGTCATTCTGGGATGAATGAGGACAAAAGCGATCTCTATCTGAAACCTCTGTCAACACACTCCTTGCAGACACTTCAACTGCACTCCTTGCAAGAATTCTCTGGCTCAAATAGAGAAACAATTGAAACTCATTCCTTCTTCCTCTCAGACTTCAATTTAAACATGAAATCATATACACAACATATAAAGCAAATGTATAACAGGAAGCAAGAATTCATGAGTATAGCATTCAACATCAGTACACAAAGAATAGACACAAAACCATGTATTTGAATCAAAGCTTTCTTCTATTAATTCAAATATCTGTACATGGGTGGTCTTACACAGCTCTCTGCATGCTCTTGCTCTAATGCTTCAATAATGTTCCAATACATAATGAGGGTGTTTATATCCCATTTCCCTCTTGTGCTCTCGAACAGTCTAATCTAGAATTAAATTCCATCTACCTGCATTAACTATCTTAAATGCCTCTACCTACTAAGGACGAGAGCTAAAGGCTCAAGGTCCGATTACAATATACAAGTGTGCTTCATCTTAATGGCTCATTTAAGATCGTGCAACAACTTCAAGGTAATTTCAAGATTTGTGCTGGCTTGTCCAGTTGTCCTCCACTTCGCGCTGGCTCGCTTGATGTGGGAGATGCTCCTGCATCAACATGCATTGATGAGAGATGTCGCTCTTAGGAATTGATGTTTGGTCTATTAAACCTTGCAATGTATAGATTGTTGAATAATGATGCCCAAAAAGATCAAACAATTGCAGACCAATCACTGAAGGTAGCTTCAGATGATAGAGATGTCAAGCATTGCATTATAGAATATGCGACTCTAGCTTGCTTTGTTTTTTCTAAAGAATTTGAAACAATTTAAAGCGAAAAATCATCTTGTTATATCTTCAAATGAATTGGACGGGAGCTCCAGTGAAAGACCAGAAACATGTTTCTTTCTGTATTACAGTGGATGTGAAAGGTGCACCAATGAGCTCAGAAAATGATTCACTTACCATCACCTTGCCATCATTTGCAAGTCATCCAGATATTAACCAACAATGCCCATCTTTAATCCAAATATTAACAAACAATGTTCATCTTTAAGTAGTGACATTAAAAGTTTTTACATTATAAAAATTCCAATATATGAATAACATTCAAATTCATATCGTTTAAGAAAATACCATGATATATAATACATCATTTTTCATGGAAATGGAACAAAATGAAAAGAACTTTGTTGAGCGCTACTTATGTGAAACTAGGAAAAATAACTTCATATTTATTGCGTTCTCGTTGAGATAACGACTTCAAAAAATAATAACAATATTAGAAACCATACCAAATGAAAGCTTGATGTTGTTATCCCTATCAAGACCCAATCGAACCAAAAATCAAGCTTGATGTTGTTATTTCCCCATCGAACCACTTCACAGAACTGCTATCTGATCTTGCTAAAATCCTATTAGCGTATGGGTGACGGGGCATTGAGGCGGTGGAGCCGCAAATAGCGGAATCCAAAGGAAACATACGCAGTTATAACCTATGGGTAAAGGGAGAAGGGGCATTGAGGCGGTGGAGCAACTAATGACACGCAAGAGATTAGGATGGACGCGTGGCAGGTTGTAAATGATATTGACAAACTCACACGCATGATATTAGAATGGACGCGTGCCAGGTTATAAATGGATATTGATAGACGGCGAAAGTTCGAGGGGAACGACCCCTTAAAACACGTCTTCGACCTAATAAAGGCTCGAAAACTATAAAATATAACAAAATATTAATAATATACACAATAAATAATATAATTAAATAAAAATAAAAATAAAAATAAATAAAATAATATACACAATAATTAAATACACTAATATGACATGATTCATATTAAAATAAATAATATATACAATAATTAAAAAAAATAAAAAACAAAACATTATATAATATAATTAAATACAATAATATGTCAATAATTGAATACACTAATAATTAAAAAAAATTAAAATAATAATAATATACACTAATAATTAAAAACAATAAAAAATAAAATAATATACAATATCATTAAATACACTAATATGCAAATAATTAAATACATTAATAATTAAAAAAATAATAATATACACTAATAATTATAAAAAAATAAAATAATATACATTATAATTCAATACATTAATAAAAAAATAATGGTTAAGAACATATGTTTTTTCTTAAAAGGTTACAAGTTTAAATCGTTAGATTGAGGAGGGTCCCTTATCCCACAAACAAAGAGTTCTCACCAATTTGATGTTGCTTGACCATGGCCTTAAAAATAAATTATTATTATTATATACACTAATAATTAAATAAAATAAACAATAAAAATACTATACACTATAATTAAATACATGTCATATAAAAATAAATAATATATTAAATAAAATAAAAAATAAAATAATATACACTATACTATAATACATGTGTGATATAAAAATAAATAAAATAAAAAATAAAATAATACACACTATAATACATGGTATATAAAAATAAATAATATTATATAACCTCAGTGGGTCTAATGGTTAAGAATATTTTTCCTCTTAAGATGTCACAAGTTCAAATTCAGAAAGGGATAAGATATGTATACAATAAAATAAAAATAATATATACTATAATTAAAAACACTAATATATCATGTATCAAGAAATTGACAATTAGTACTATAATATACACTAATGATTAAATAAAATAAAAAATAATATAATATATACTATAATCAAATATAATCAAATATAATAATATGGATATATTAAATAAAATAAACAATAAAATACTATACACTATAATTAAATACACTAATATAAAAATAATAATAACATACATTAATAATTAAATAAAATAAAAAATAAAATAATATACACTATAATATAATACACTTGTCATTTAATAAAAAAATAAAATAATATACACTATAATACATTGCATATAAAATAAATAATATATTAAAAAAAATAATAATATACACTCTAATTAAATACACTAATATGTCACATTTCAAGAGATTGACAATTAATGCTATAATATATATTAATGATTAAATAAAATAATATACACTGTAATTAAATACACCAATATACATATGTTAAATAAAATAAACAATAAAATAATATACACTATAATTAAATACACTAATATAAAAATAATAATATATATTAATAATTAAATAAAATAAAAATGAAATAATATACACTATAATTAAATACACTAATATGTCACAATTAATGTTATACCATACACTAATAATTAAATAAAAATAAAAAAATAAAAACTAAAATAATATACACTATAATTAAATACATTAATATGCCAAGTGTAATATAAAAATAAATAAAATAAAAAATAAAATAATATACATTATAATTAAATACACTAATATGTCAAATATGTCACGTGTCATATACACCAATAATTAAATAAAATAAAAAACTACAAACTAAAATAATATACATGATGATGATGATGATGATGATGATGATGATGATGATGATGATGATGATGATGATGATGATGATGATGATGATGATGATGATGATGATGATGATGATGATGATGATGATG
>JZKD02S1001157.1:1243429-1272045 GCA_000966675.3 Picea glauca
ATATATATATATATATATATATATATATATATATATATATATATATATATATATATATATATATATATATATATATATATATATATATATATATATATATATATACATATACAAAATACATATCTTATACTAATTAAAATATATTATCAAATATATACTATATATTTATTCTATATTTTGTTTATGAATTCCATTTCGCATGAAGACTAAAGAGCTCTCTCCCACATGTAACATCCCACTCTTGTGCGCACTAAGCGAACTTATTCTTTGAGGACACTTGCGTTCAAGTGATCCAGTTCTTCATATGGTTGGTTGATTTGATTATGATTATGAGATGTTGTGGATTTGATCTTATGCTATTTTTGTTGTATTTACATAGACAAGTTCTATTGACTGGGTTCTCCTGAGTGTGTAGGAGTTTGGATGTTGAGGATGTTGAAGCATCGATGAAACCCCTTGGACTCCGGATCAAGTCAGGGAGTGGACTGTTAGGTTTTGAATGTTGTTGATGTGACATATGTACATATGATTAGATGTTATGATGTTGATTATTATTGATAAAATGATTCGTTGATGGATGTAGGATGATGATAGCATGTTGACCAAACTCACATTTAGAGTAAAGGGGTCATGCACGAAAACCAAAGACATTAAGGGAGAGTTGTGGCAACATCCCTGCCACAGCCTACTAGCACTCCTGTCGTAGCTCGAATTGTAGGTTAATGATTACCTAGTTCGAGAAGAACCACGATGTTGTGAGGGCAGACTGTGATAGTCGCTCATGATGATTCTAAGGGGTGTGCAATAAGGTAGGTTCCTTATTCCTTAGAGGTCCTTAGTCTCCCCCAAGATCACCTAATGAAGTATTTACTCCAGGGGTTTGACTTCTACCAAATTCAGTCAAGAGGCGAGTGACACCCTTGGAGCACATAGTGCATCTTGAAGGGCACGTCACACAAAGAAAACATAAAGAGGTGAGTGGCACCCTTGGAGCATGTAGTGCATCCTGAAGGGCACATCACGATTTTAAATAGTAAGATAATAAACCTAGTGCCTAGAAAACTATGCCTCCTTAGGACCTGGTTGACCTTAAAATGAATGATGTGATAAGTAAAGTTTAATAACAATTTTTTTCCCTTAAAAACTACCGCCAAGCCTAGTAAATTGAAAATCTAGGTTTAAGTACAACCTTTGAACAAAAAAACTAATTAGACTTGTAACAAGAAGGGGGTAAAGAAAATTCAAGAATTAATAATTAAAGTGGAAATTTTATTAAAGGTTTAATTAATAAAAGGGGTATTTGGTTGTTTTGTCTAAACCTGCTAATTCTGAACTTAATTATAAAAAGGGGGAAACTTTAAGAAAAAGGAAACTTAAAGAAAAGGGGGAAACCTAAGGAAAAAGGGAAACTTAAAAGAAAAAGGGGGATGTCTAACTTAGTAAGGAATCTAGCCTATGGAACTTTCTATTTATGAACTAAACTAGGAATTAAGTAAGGCGTAAGTAATTTAAGAATTGTAAGGGAATAATGGGACCCCGAGGAGTGTTTTTAGGAATGCTTTTAGTTGGGTGAGGGAAATAGACAAATTTAATTAATTAATAAATTGTTTTTTCTGGTGCAACTAGGGGATTGGGCGACATGTTTACGGGGGAGGTTTTTCGAAATTAATTAAATGAAAAAGGAATATAATGAGGTTTTTGGGAAACTAATGACTAAGAAACTCTATAAAAAGGATGGCGGAGGAGGAGTATGGATCACATTTGGCTTGCATAATGTTACATTGTCAACATTTTATCTTGACTAAGTTTTCACTTGTGGGAGTTGGGATACTCATATCGGGTAACGAGTGGTAGCTTGACCTTGCGAGGCTAGTTGGATGCTATCATTCTTTGGTATTGTGTGTGTGGCCCCTTTGCAGCTCGAGGGGGTTCAAGGGGAAGAAGATTACCCCTAGTGTTGGCTGGGAGGTACCGGTGAGGTCTCATTGGTCAACAAGCGGGATCTGGACGGAGCGAACATGCGAGAGAACTTATTCACCTTGTCGTCATTGGTAAAGGTACACCTTTTAAGGTTGTTACTTGTAATAAGTTTTAATTTACACTTGTTTATTTTACTGTATTCAGATGACAATTTAATTGCCATGAGCTTTCCTTGCACATATGTTTATACGGTGATTGTAACAGATTTTTTTGGGTAAAATAATAATTCGTAATTGTAATCTCCTTGTTCCTTGATTCATCCTATAAGAAACCTTGCTACCCACAGTGTCTTTTATTTTTGAGTTACTGTATAATTGCGCATGGCCAGAATGAGCCACAGACTCAAAACCTTTCCTACGCTTTTTTATCTCCTTCCTGCCTTTTCTTTATTCCTTGATTGCATTTTTTTTCATTATTTTGTTTCTCCACAGAGAAGATCTAGATGCATATTTGTGTTTTTATCTTCTGCCCCTTTATCCTTTAAGTTATTAGTCTGTGCCTGAGCAGTCGGCCAGAACGCAAATCGATTGTCTTTCACTCTGGTGTTAAGGATTTAGATTCAAATGACATTCTTTCTTATGCATGTATAATAAATGTAGGATATTTTCTCTGCTCAACAAGGAATTCTCTCCTAGGAAATGTTTATTCCCTCCTTAGCCTCTCCAATTTTGTGATTTATTTTCTGCAATTTTGGTGGAGATGAGTGTTCACTTTTTACATAAGGATCTGAAGCTTCCACCTTGTTTAGTTGTGTATTTGTCCATTTAACCCTTAGGATATGATGGTACCTCTTTCCTCATTGTTATATGCAAAGGGGTTTCTTTTCAAACTCTTAACCAGTTCGAGCTCTCCTAGTGAGCATGATCTCCCCTCCTGAAGTTCTCAAATGAAGGAGGCTACCCCCTATTGGCACAGGGGAAGACCCAGGGTTCAATGCTTCAACAATGCACCAAGAAAACCCTAACTACCATTCCTTTCGACAACACCTGTGAAGCAGGCGAAGTCTCACCCGAGGTATGAGAAGGGGGGGTTATATGACTCAGGTGTCTGTAACCAAGATGGGACAAAGATATCTGATAGAAAAACTTCACAAAGTATTCTATTAACACTACAATATGACATACATTAACTCATTATCTTCATTAACATCGCATAAAAATCCCTAATATAGATCGGCTCAGTACAATAAAGATTAAGTAATTCAACCACTTTTCACATATCACCGAGTTATATCTAGAATTCATTCATAAAGAAAAAGCAAATCACTAAGAAACATTAGATCTATCCAACACACATAATAAGAAAAGCAACAAGTAGATTCAGAATATAAAAAACACAACATAAAGCACATCAAAAGAGACAAGATATACATGGTTCACCCTAGTGAGGGGCTATGTCCACCAATTGCTTCATCTTCTTTATTATTCTTCAATCTCTTACATTCTTCTGCTCCTGTGCACTAAGCCATAGAGCCAAGATCCGCAGAGGACAAGAGATATGCGCACTGAGCACTAGATCCTCCTTCCCAAAACTAGGTCACAACACAAAGCCAACTTCTCTATCAAGCACAGAGCCTTACATACACAAGCTGTTGCACACAACAACCCAAAACTACTTGCACTTAGCCTTGAAAGATATTCCTCTTTTTTTCTCCTTCTACCATACATTCTTATCTATTTATACTTTTACAATTCCTTACAAAAATGCCTAAACATGGGCAAACCCATGGGAAAACATACCATAACCCATTACAAAACCCTAATGAACCCCTTGCAAAGACCACAAAATGAGCGAGATCCACGATCTCAGCTCCGCCTGGGCGCTCCATCTTCAACCTGCCTGTCGAAGTCCAAATTTGGTCCTAACCTAACCAACATTTCCTCAAAACTTGGTCAAGGTCCAACACCCCCAAAACAATTCGTTTGGACACCAGATTAACCAGTTAGAGGTGCATTAGTCATCGCTGGACCCAAAAATGAAATTTTTCTAACTTTTCCTTCACCCTCAGTTTTAGTTGCAAGCACTCGTTCAGTGCTAGTATGATCATCATCATGATCTAGCATCGTGCCCTTGGCTTCAGTATCTTGTATCATTGAAGTGAGTTTTCATAGTCCTCTTGTTGGCACGGGGGTAGACCCAGGGTTCAATGCTACAATAGCACACCAACAAAACCCTAACTACCAGCCCTTTCGGCAACACTTGTGAAGCAGATGAAGTCTCACCCGAGGTAGAGGTAGGGGTGGTTGCAGGAATATAGTGTCTACAACATTAACTGGGACACATATATGTGATTCTAACACTTAACAGAGAACTTAGCAGTTAACATTCATCAATATTCAGTTCTTAGTTACTATGTGGTTAAACCCTAATTACAGAGCATCGTAGGATTCAACCAGATCTATCAGATTCAAGCACTAAGCACATGTATATAAGTCATATCTTACATTCATCCAAATTATTAAGCACATAGAATTAACATATCTATCTATCGTTCATCTAGGTTAAAGCACTAAGCAATAAACACTTAAACACATCAATACATCGCACAGAGCAAAGCAATACAACATGTACGTGGTTCACCCCCACCCTGGGGCTACGTCCAACAACACTTCTCTTCTTTATTATGATTGGTCAATATTATTATAGGAACAGAGCATCCAAGTTCCACTCTGCAGAGGATAGGAGATCTACGTACCTCACTAGATCCTCCTTTCTTGCGTTACAACACAAAGACTTCCATAGTCTATCACAACCACTTGCACTTATCTCTGCAAGTCTCAAATAGTATGCATGAAGCATATACAATCCATACTTATAACTTATTCCAATATTGCATAGGTATGCTCTTCCTTAACACTTAGCACAATTTGCAACTGCTACCTCTTACATTGCCTAGACATCTATTTATACTTTACAAAATAGGCCTAAACATGGGTAAACCCATGGAACGACATCCCCATACCTGTTGCATAATCCCAAATCCCAAAAAGGGCCCTAAAAGGGGCTGAGATCCCACAATCTCCGCTTCGACTTGCGCTCCACCTTCGATAGCTTGTCAAAGTCACAAAATTAGGTCAAACATGACCAAGAATCCTCAAAACTTGGTCAAGGACCAACATGCCCCCAACACTCACCTGTGACTCATCCCAAGTCACTCTGATATGACTAGTTCTACTTCAAAAGCCTCAATCTTGGCTCAAGCTTCTTTGACTTGTTGTTGTGCTATAGCCTCCTATTCAGTGAATTCTTGTATGACTGCTTCATTGATAGTTCCTTCGAGGCATTGTTCAGCTGTAGTGACAACTTGCTCTAGTTCCGCTCCTCGGCCTTCGATTTCTGTGAAAAATTGGTAGGCCTCGTCTTGTACAGGTTGGAGCCTCTGAGTTACTTCCATAACTCTGCTTTGAATAGTATGGACCTGTTGTTGGGAAATGCACTACTCTTGGGATTGCCTCATTCATTCCACAACTGATAGGGGCTTCAACTGTTCTTGTATCATCTCCACTTGATACTTCGCTTCCTAGAATTGTGACTCCAGTGCCTTCAATTTTGGATCCTCAGTGAGTTTTTCATATGTTTGGTCATTGTGATCACTCAGTTGCTTTCATTCCAGAGCAAGGAATTTTATTCTTTCAACTATGCTTCGATCATTTTCTTCCCTTTGGTCCCTTACATCCTACGGGGTCTCAGGTACAGTGCAGAGCTCTAAATCTGTTATTCGTTGTTGTAGTTGCTGGAAAACTTCTGCAATCTTCTCTACTTGATGTGTGACTTAGTCTTCAACTTGTAGCTCTAAGCCTGTCATAGAACTGAGGGCTTTGTTTACTACTTCTTTTACTTTGAGCTTCTCTACAAGCAACTATTCTTTCTCTTGTTGCATCTGTGATTTCTTTCCTTCAAACTTGGCCTGGAGAGAAACCTTCTCTTGTTCTAAAATTCTACGATTTTCTACAATGTCATCTTGTACTTGCTTCAAGGTCTAGGTAGCTTGTTATTATTCTTCTTGTGCACGATGAAGATGAGCTTCGACCGCATCAACTAATTGGTGGAGTTGGGTTGGCTCATCCCCCAATTCTGGTTCTCCTAATGATAGGGGTGTAGTAGACACTATGTGGCTAGACTTAAGGGTCTGTTGTACCCCTCAAAACTCAAAATTAAGTCTGTCATACATTTCCTCCTTCTTAGCTTCTTGTTTCTCCATGATTTCTAGTGAAGTGTCGTTAAGGGCTGCTATGATGAAGTCAAAGTCATCAGTAGTAAGCACAATCTTCATCTTGGTCATGGTGGCTCTCAATTTCTTTTGGGAAGAAGGTTTCGAGGGAGAAACCTTCCTCTTCTTCAGGGGATCGGTCTCATCTCTCGGCATTGTTACTTCGCCTTTCTTCTATTCATCTCTTTTTCCATTTATTTCTTCCTCCTCATCCCCTCGGTCAGGTGATACTGAAGCAAACTTTCATAATGCGTTGCTTAGGTCTTGGACCTCTTCATTCTTCTTCATTTTGCTGGGTCTAGGTGTATCATACGTAGGTTTTAGGCTATCAAGGTCAGACATCTCTGCAAGGTCTACTGGAATAAGGACGTTTGCCGACCAGTCCTTAGTGATCTCTTCAAGATCCTCTTCCATGATCTTGTAGTATGAATGCAGTTGATCCTTATGTTCATTGACTCTGCTGTAAGGTATATGAAGTGTCGATCTGTGCAGAACTTCATCAGAGGTCAGAATCTATGTAAGGTGTTCGGAGTCATGTGAGGTTCTTCTTCTATGGCTCTTATCAGCTGAAGGTAGTAGGTATGAAAAAAAACGTTCGACTGCCATTGTTTATTCATATCACTCAAGTACCAAAGGGTAGTGAACTTCATAGCAAGTGGCTCGAATGGTTCAATATTTGGGAAGGTCACACCTGCTGGCATCTCCCAAGAAACAAAGGTGATAAGGATCAGGAGCTAGCTAAAATGGAACTCGTAGCCCTAATACTATGCTTCGTGGCAGTCTAGCTCCAGCTGATTCACCAGGTACTTCACCCAGTTCATCTGTAAACCTTTTACGCACTTTCCTGCAAGTCAACAACAAAGCCTGTGACCTGCGTAGGTCTGTTCTTCCTTACTAACTTTCCTACAATTAACTGACGAGCGAGGTGCACTGCACCTTTTTGGATGGAGGCTACCTTGTATCCTCGTGTTCCCTTTTTGACATCACCATATGTATCCTTGATTTTTTGTGCTAGTGCACGATCTATGGCTTTTCTTGGATAGAAATCCTATGGATCGGGTCCTTGCATACTCAATCCTGTGATCCTATGGATCAAATTCAGGTCGACTATGATATGAAGGTCTATCCATAAGTAGCCACCATGGTAACATGAAAGTAATAACTTGACACATGCATTGACTTCCTGGTGCCTTACAAAGTGTGGCATTTTCATGATGTTTAACAAAGTGGACTATGTGAGGTTCATCGTCCATGGCTAAGGGATTATCTTTGAGTTATTCCCCTTCGTCTTGGTTAGGTATTTATATGAGGAAAGCATACTATATGTTTTTCGATCTCCAAGGTTGAAGTCACTGAACTTCAATGCTATGATCTTATCCTGATGTGATCAAACTACACATATCCCCTTCGGGAGGTACGCAGTAACCATGGTGTACTCAAATTCTCTTGGCACACTATCTCGAATCACTACCCCAATTAGAGGTGGGATGTAATCCAACAATATGGTCAGAATCATCTTCACATTGGCTAGGTCATCTCTATGTTTGGTTCTCCTTTTAGTTGATGGTTGGGATGGTCTGGATCTGCGAGCAATCGATGAAGAGGCTTGTAATCCTCTGATCGAGGATGCTTGTACACCTATAGTCATCACTCTTTCAGACATGACTATATCATTCATGAGGTCAATGGGTACTTCTTTCATGGACTCTTCGACTACGCTAAGTTCTTCTGAAATATGCTCGTGGTGGAATATCTTGGGTTCGAAGAATAATCGCTTAATGCAACGGGATAGATGGTACTAACGCAGTGATCACTGTGAAAAATCAACTATGCTCCGAGCTCAGATAGTCATGATTGGAAAAAGTGTTCTTGTTGCGTGGAACGATGGGATAAATAGATAACTCGGTAACATATCTCTTTCAATGGGCAAGAATCCTTCATTAACTTAGTTCTGTCTATTG
Organism: Picea glauca; assembly: GCA_000966675.3. Lineage (NCBI taxonomy): Eukaryota > Viridiplantae > Streptophyta > Pinopsida > Pinales > Pinaceae > Picea > Picea glauca. Next base: position 1,251,581 of record JZKD02S1001157.1, read on the forward strand.
TGGTGTGGTCCCAATGGTTTGGTGGAAAAAATTCTGACCATAAATTCCTTTCTACCTGTTCGAGCTATCAACCAAACGATTATACTGTTCCAATGACTATATTTCTTTTCCATGGCGAAGTGTCATGTGACACTGTTATGATATTCTGACGAAGCTCTAATTTTGTAAATTTTCCTCCTGTGAAGTTCCCTCAAAAACCTTCTGTAACTTTTCAATGTTATCTCTCTTCTTACTTAGTTTTGTATCCTTCTTTCCAATGAGCTTCGTCTCAGAATTCCTTTTTCCATTCTGATTCTTATCTTCTTTTGACAGAGTAAATTCACACTGTTGAGGTTCCTTCCTAGAAATCAAGGGTAATACTTCATCTGTACCTAGAATAGGTACTTCAGTATTTTGTGGGTCTTCTAATGTTCTTCAAAATTCAACATCCAAATCTCTAGTTTGAAATAGCTTTTCCTGGTTCTCCTGTTCATCAATCAAGTGTGCAATCCTCCTAGTCATGAAATCTTTCAACTCTTGCTTATTTTGTTCTAAGACTTCTTCTTCTTTCCTTCTGGCCTAATCTTTTTCAATCCATGGTTTTCCTAATAGCATAGAAAATGGAGCATTGCCCTCAATAAATTTAATAAATTCAAATTCTTCCTCTGTCGAAGTTCCATGAGCACTCATAGATATCTTGGTAAGTCTTCCACATAGGGTTATCAATTTTCCTCTGAATAATCGTATTCCTCCCAATGATGGAATCATACAAGGCTTTCCTAGAATTTCCCAAGTTCTTTCTGTCATGATATTTACCTGTGTTTCCTCATCCAGAACATAGTCGATGTCAAAGTCTCCTATTCTTACTTCAATGCATTATTTTTCTTTGAAGATCTCTGATAGGTTGATATGTCGGTGGTCATTCAGGGTTTCTTTCATCTATAGCAATACTTTTTTTGATTCTTTCTGGGGTTCTGTCATAATCTCAATTGCTAGATTTTTCTCATGGTCTCCTTGTATCATATTCATCCTTTCAACCTTAGCAATCATTCTATGGCAATCCAATACTTCATGGTCCATAGCTTTGCAACAGAGGAAACTAGGTCTTCTACCAGGGCATTCCTTAGCCAGATGTCCCGGTCTTCTGCAATTGTAACAAAGGGTTAATCCTCTCTTTCTCTTAAATGATCCCCAGCCTTTCCTGTATTACGCACTAGGATCATGGTAGCTAATCTATAAAAAAATCTTTCTAGGATCCTGCATCCATTTGTTAGTCCAAACATTCTCTCTATGCATAGGTATAACATATCTTTCACTATTCTTATTAGATCTACTCATATCAAATCTTCTTTCATCTATCAGTGCCCTAGTTTTCAAGMTAGGATAAATCTTATCAAWCATACCTAGATCCATACTTTAGAAACAAAAATTTCCACTAATCTTATCTTTAGTAGAGCACAAAGATTCCAGATCTTAAAATTTTTCACTATTATTTCCTTTATCAGAGCAAAAAGCATTCATATCTTACCTCTTTTCTTCAGATCAAACTTCTTTCTTTAGCACAGAGCTTCACGAATCAAGTAGAATACTGTGCACCAGAGCGACAGATCTATGCACAAAGATTTCACAATTTCAGGTCAGGTCTTTGCACAAGGCTTCTTTTTCCTTAGTTCTTAGCAATCAAAGTTTCAAGTATTGACAATGGAACCATTTGTTGGCACAAGGGCAGACCCAGGGTTCAACGCTACAACATCGCACCAACAAAACCCTAACTACCGGCCCTTTCGACAACACCTGCGAAGAAGATAAAGTCTCACTCGAGGTAGAGGCCGGGGTGGTTGTAGGAATCCAGTGTCTACAACCTTAGCTGGGACACATATATGTGATTCTAACACTTAACAAAGAACTTAGCAATTAACATTCATCAATATTTAGTTCTTAGTTACTGCATAGTTAAACCCTAATTACAGAGCATCGTAGGATTCAACCAGATCTAGAAGATTCAAGCACTAAGCACATGTATATAAGTCAGATATAACATTCATCCACATTATTAAGAACATAGCATTAACATGTCTATATATCTTTCATCTGGGTTAAAGCACTAAGAAATAAACACTTAAAGACTTAAACACATCAATACATCACATAGAGAAAAGCAACACAGCATGTACGTGGTTAACCCACACCCTAGGGATACATACACCGACTCTTCTCTTCTTTATTATCTTAGGTCAAACTTCATACATGCACATAGCATCCAAGTTCCACTCCACAGAGGACAGGAGATCTGTGAACCTCGCTAGATCCTCCTTCCTTGCGTTACAACATAAAGCCTTCCACAATCTGTTACAACCACTTGCACTTATCTCTACAAGTCTCACACAGTATGCACAAAGCATCTACAATCCATACTTATCACTTAGCCCAATATCAAATAGATATTCTCTTCCTTAGCACTTAGCACAATTTGCAACCGCTACCTCTTACATTTCCTAGACATCTATTTATACTTTACAAAATATTCCTAAACATGGGTAAACCAATGGGTCGACATCCCCATACCCATTACATAATTTCAAATCTCAAAAAGGGGTTGAGATCCCGTGATCTCCACTTTGTCTTGTGCTCCACCTTTGACAACCTGTCGAAGTCCCAAAATTAGGTCAAACATGACCACGAATCCTCAAAAATTGGTCAAGGGCCAACACCTCTACTTGCGTGTCACCATTTTGCTAGTCCTCGAGTGCATCTCCAGTTTTGGATTTATTCTTATTACAATTTTCACCACCCCCAGAATCACTAGAGCATTTAGTTTCCCCCATTTCCTTTGGTGTCTTTTCTTATCGGAAGTTACTCCTTTCCCTTGAACTCTATCAGTTTCATTGTTACCTGCCATGATTTATTCTCTTTCTCTAGTTACTTCCCTACAAATATTTTCTGTCCTCAACTCAAAATTGTTGTTGTTTTTGCGAATTCATGGTTTTCACCTTCGGCCAGAGTTCTTAATGTCCCATTCAATTGTTCCTATTTCTTTCGCTACAACCCAACAATATCCTCAGTGTTAGAATGAGATGCTCGTAGCTGAGTTTCAGGAAGAACCATGTGTTTAACCATGTGACTAAGCATTAGTTGTGTTGGGGCAACGATCACGCATTTCCACCAAGTGACAACTAGCTCACAGACTGGGGATTCATGTTACTGGTGATTTTCAGAGAAGTGGAAGGAAACAATTTTATTATCCCATCTATTTGATAGCACTGTGTTGACAGAGAATTGGTAGGAACAAATTAATGTTCATATATTTATAGCCAACCGCTTTATAGCCATGAAGACTGTGGTGATTTTATGCTTGTGAATTTTTACTTTGCCAATGGCGGTTTCCCTGTAGGGATTCTGCAGTTTCAGATTTTTTTGTTGCCTTGACTATCAATGTTATTAGTTCCATCTTTTTATGATTCAATAGTTAATGGATTTATTTAAAATTATCGCATTTGTCGCGCACTTTAGAATAATGGTTTTCCTTTACATTGGTAACAATTGATTTTGATTAATGTGAGGCCTTTATTAATTATTAATCTCACTGCCACAATATCATTTGTGATTCTTGCGCAGAGTAAAAAAAAGTTGTCAGAGTATTAGTAAGGATGTATAACCAAGAGGATAATTGTTTAGAGTGACTCTGACATCAATTGGTTATATTAATGAGTAAATCCTAATTGCAGTTTTACATTAAGAGTATATGATAGGGAGTAAAAATGAATTTGCTAATGTCATTCCAGAGCTTTAGAATTATTTAATTGAGTGTTAGGATATAAAATCTAAACAAAGGGTGTTGATTCAATTGGTTGTGATCCTTAAGATATTCTTATAATGTTGGGTTGATTTTATTTAATTTATCTAAATTATGGTAAAGCAATTTTTAATGTTTTTTCGTGAAATCGTCACTAATTATTGCACCTTAGCATGACATAGAGTAAGGGTGTCTAATGCTTGGATTTCCCCCCTTTTTAATTTTTACTCCTTGCAATTTAAGAGTTGTTTTCATGGTATGGTTGTAGAACCCAAGAAGTACAAGATTATAGATGAGTTTACTGAAATTTTAAACCCTTGATTGGAAAGTATAATGTTGCTTGAGGATGGTTAGGTGCTTTTAATTTTAGATGGTGATTGGTTACTTATGCTGTTAATTAGTCCATATGATGATAATTGATAACGAATTACATCCATGTTTTCCTTATTGTTTAGAGTGCCTTCGTCTAACGATGTCACATATTGTATGACAGTGTAAGTTGGATTTCAGGCACGTTTGATTTTATGTTTGGTTAAGGGATTAGAGTTATTTTGTTTGTGCTTGGGTCCCTAACACTCTTGTCACAATGTATAAATGTGATACCTCATGATTGGGTCATTGCGCACATTGATTGATGAGCGCATAGGAACCCTAGATTCAGGTCATGTGCCTCCCGTTGTGGATGATGTTTTTTTTGTAATTAAAGTTGTGCTTGTGTTGTAATGTCATTGTGTTGTCTCTCGCTTGCTGGGAGGGTTCTATATATTGGTCGTTGAAGTTGTTGTGGTTGGTTGATTGATGTTGTCTTTCATCTTAGTAGGCGTGGTCTTGTGTGTGCCAGGTGGGATGTAGACACCTCCTTGTTCCTCAGAATAGTCGCTAGCCTTGAGACCTTAAATGGTCAAAATCGATGGGAACCTGAGTGTGAGCTTTGCTTACATGTCCTAGAGGTCCTAACCATTCAAGGGTAGGATGAACGGGTAGTCATTTTTATTTTTCATCTAATTGAGTTTCGTACATTGCTTCTGGTTGCTTGATGTGATAGTATGCTAGGTCATTATGTTTTTTTATTGCTTGAATTGCATGAGTTTTGTTTGTCGTCGAGTTGCGTGGATTGACTATTTTCGTTGTTACTTACCTTCCTATTTAATACACACACACACACACACACACACACACACACACACACACACATTTCACTATTTATGTATTGCATGCCGTCGTAATGACAAGGGTCGTTACATATGGTATCAAATCTAGTTCGACCCGCGACTTGGGATCACTATGACTTCCTTTGTTTATATATTTGATTATAATGTCACTAATTTAATTGATGTATATTCATGTAGGTAATTATGGTTAGAGGATGCCACAAAGGTAGATGAAGAGGTGCTATGGGAGGAGGCATGACGCCCCTAGTATCATCCATGCCTGAGGGGTCTAACCCCTAAGGAGACGAACAAGTTGTTGGGAAGGAATATATAGATATGGGTGATGTGGTTGGGATGATGAGATCCTTTCATCGGATGTCTGAGGAATTGATCAACCATTTTGATAGAGATGAGGCCAAGGCATCTCTACCCCCTGAGGGTCCACCACACGTTTCGGTCAGTACTGTTAGCATTCTCTGCAAACTCAAGAAGGTCAAGTTTCCTGAGTTCGTTGGTGCCCTGGATGATGTAGCCAACAAGGCATGGTTGGAGAATATGGCGATGTTATTTTCACTTCGTAACTATACCTCCAACATGAAGGTCTGCATGGTGCTCTTTCAATTGAAGGGGAGTGCTCTTCTTTGGTGGAAGACACTCTTGTTGCAATTGAACATGGACGTCGAAGACGTGTCATGGGGGTTGTTTTTGAGGAATGGTTCCAGGAGAGGTATCTATTTGAGGAATTCATTGAGCATCATCTCAACGAGTTCAATGCCTTGAGACAGAGCAACCATATGGTGCCCGAGTACGAGGCTCGCTTCATGGAGCTGCTTCGGTATGCTCCACACCTAAATATCGAGAAAATTAAGGTCAAAAAGATCACGCTTGTCTTTCATGTAAACATTATGCAAAGATTAGGATCTTGATGCCTCAAACCTTGCATGATGTTGTACAGAAGGCTCTCATAGCAGAGGAGGAGCTTATCAACAGGGGTCAGAGCAAGACTCCAACAAGACCTATGGGACAAGCATCATCTAGTGTGCAACAACATCAGGCACCAACTAGTCATGCCCCTGGGTATCGAGGCACTATGAGAGGATCCATATTCACTACACATCAGTGACCAATGCCTCAGTAGTGGACTCCTTACCGAGGACCACAACACTAGTAGCAACGTCGACCGCAACATCAATAGTTTAGGCCTATTCAGTAGAACATACCAGGGTTCCAGGCTGGTGGGTTGTCAACTTCTACTTAGAGTACTAGGAGTATCGGACCGAAGAAAGGGTGTTGTACATGTGGGGAGCCATATTACCATTGTGACTACCCAGTGGAGAGGACTAGAGCATATGGATCAGTCGGACCCACTACTGTGGGATATTTGGGCAATGCCCATCAGATTCATGCAACGGTGAATAACCGCCAAGCAGAGCACTAATCAACTGTTCTCGAGATGTCAGGTACTGTTGTTGACTAGACCCTTAGTAATTTGATAGATCCAGGTGGTACCGAGAGTTTTATTTCTGGTGCATCGCTAAAATGAATAAAGGTAAAGGCAATTGAACAGGACTAGTTTAGCTTTGTAGAAATGGCTTGGGGAGCCAAACAAAAGGTTGGTGGGAAGGTTACGGGCTGTAGCCTTAACCTAGGAGAGTTTTTCATAATGTCCAACCTGTAATTCAATATCTTAGGGTCTTATGATGTCATGATCAGTATGGACTGGTTGGAATCGCATGAGGTGATACTCAACTGTAAGACGAAACTATTGAGCTTGGTTGATGATGAGGGACAAAGACGCGTGATTGTACGTCAGAACTAGGGAGTTTCCCTGAGGTTCATCTCTTCCTTGTAGCTATGGAAGAGCATGTGCAAGGGACACAAGATTTATGTGATCCTTGCATTAAAAGAAAAGGATGTGGCAGAAGGACTAGAAAACCTTCCAGTAGTACGAGAATTTGCGGATGTCTTCCTAGAGGAGTTACCAGGGTTTTTGTCTGAGAGGGAATTGGAATTTACCATAGACCTAAAACCAGGGACTGAACCAATAACAAGAAATCATTATCAGATGTCGACCCTGGAGTTGCAAGAGTTGAAAATGCAACTAAAGGAGTTTCTATACCTAGGACTTATACGTCCAAGTGTGTCACCATGGGGTGCACCTTTTATTTTCATATGGAATAAGGATGGGTCATGGAGACTTTGCATTGACTACCATCAATTGAACAAGGCAATGATCAAGAATCAATACTTGTTTCCAAGGATTGATGATCTATTTGATCAGATGAAAGGTGTGATGGTGTTTTCAAAGATTGACTTGAGATCAGGGTATCACCAGTTACAGATCAAGGAGGATGACATCCCTAACACCACCTTTAAGACGAGGTTTGGACATTACAAGTTTATTGTTTTACCATTTTTATTGACCAATGCCCCAGGGGTATTTATGAGTTTGATGAACGGGGTGTTCCACGAATACTTAGACAAGTTCATCTAAGTATTCATTGACTATATTTTGATTTAACATCAGATGATGGAGGAGCTTGATGAGCACTTGCGCATGGTGCTATAGTGTCTACAAGAGAAAAAATTGTATGGGAAATTGTCTAAATGCTCATTTTATCAATCAAAGATTCACTACTTAGGGCATGTCATCTCCGACGAAGGTATCATTGTGGATCCAACAAAGGTCAAGGCTATTATGGAATGACCTATGCCGATGAATTTCCCCGAAGTACGTAGCTTCATGGGTTTAGTGGGATACTATTGATGGTTCGTTGAGGGTTTTTCGAAGATAACTGTTGGGTATGTGTTATATTCTTTGCATGTGTGTGTGTGGGCGCATCAGATTCGACAACTGCGTCTAATGATCCCTCGTAGTAGTGGCTTGTTTGTTTCATGTGCATTGGGTGCTTTCCGAGAGGGGTCCTGGGGGGGGCAGGTTACGTGCAACATTTGGCACCGGGTGGAGCCCGGGGCAGTGCCCCAATTTTTTTTTTGGGTGGTTTTTGCTATTTTTAGCGGATTTTTCTATTTTTAGCAGTTTACTAAAAATAATCTCAGTTTTAGGGATTAGGGTTTTGGTATCTATGGAATACCTAAAAACATTGTATATATTGTATAGTGAATGGTGAAATTCGATATAATGAATATAAGAAAGGTTTTCCCGGTTGAGGGTTTCCGGTATAAATCTCTGTGTACTATGTGACTGAGACATTGATTAAATTTTGTTTTTCTTATGAATCTATATGAATTTCTTTACTTCATAGGTTTAAAACTTACATGTGGTATCTGAGCCGTTTTTGGCTTCAGAGGGATGCCTTTGTTGTTGAGGGTTTGGCTTGGTATTGATAGATCATGTTTATCTTGGGTCTGTGATAAACCTGGGTTTAATGGGAGCATTTGCAGTCATGATTTGAGTGCAGAAAGAGGAATGGGGAGTTCTTCTAGAATCGAGATAGAGAAGTTCAATGGTAAAAAATTTGAGCTATGGAAGCTAAATATGGAAGACCTTCTTGTAGACAAAGAACAATGGATCGTTGTGGATCCCGGTACACAACCTACTGGTACACAACCTACTAGCACACAGACGACTGGTACACAACCTACTAGTGCAAAAACTACTAGTACGCCACCTACTGGTATGTCGAAGGAAGATTGGGAGAAGTTGGATAGGAGAGAAAGGAGTACTATTTGACTTTTCCTAGCATATTCAGTGTTGTTGAATGTCTCAGGAGAATCTACAGCCAAGGGGATAAGTTGGGGAATTTATATCAATCAAAGTCCCTGGTAAACAAGTTGTTTCTTTGAAAGAAGCTGTATCATCTTAGGATGGAAGATGGATATTCTGTGATAGAACATCTAAATGCCTTTAATACTCTGTAAGTCAACTTGGATCTGTTAATATTATGATTGCAGAGGAAGATAAGTGTATTACTTTGTTATGTTTTTTTCCGGACTCTTGGGATAATATGGTTGTAGCAATAGGTAGTACCACTCAATATACATTGAAGTATGAGGATGTAGTTGCATCCTTGTTATCTGAAGAGATGAGGTGAAAAATCATGGATGGTCATAGCACAAATGCTTTATTTGTAAGAGGGAATACCCAAGACAAGAACCTTGGTAAGCCTTTGGGGTGGAGATTTAAATCTACAGGTAGATCTAAGTCTCCAAAAAAATATTTGAGGAAATGTTGGAAGTGTGACAAAACAGGGCATTATAAGAAAGATTGCAAGTCTAAGAAGGTTGAAAAACCAAAGGGATCTAATAGTACCTCTTTCACAGAGGCCAAAACCTCAACTGAAGAAGGAGGTGATGTTTACCTGGCATCTACAAGTACACATGCATGGCGTGATGTATGGTTGATCGACTCAGGTGTGTCATACCATATGACTCCTCACATGGAGTGGTTCTATGAATATGAAAAATATGATGGTGGTGATGTATTCCTAGGAGATTACTCGACAACAAAAATATTGGGACGTGGAAGAGTTAAGTTGTTGCTAAAAGATGGAAGGATTAGAACTCTCCATGGGGTTCTACACATTCCAAAACTATATAGGAGCTTAATATCTATAAGCAAGATGGAAGATGCAGGAGTGGATACTGTATTTGGAAATGGCACTTTCAAGATGGTACGAGGAGAAATGGTGTTGATGAGGGGATTTTGGTGTGGAACTCTGTACAAGTTTTTGGGAAGAACTTATACTAATGTTTGTAATAGTTTTGTGGCCCCTAAGCAGAGAAATGAAGGAGACAACACCAATACTATCCTAGAAAAGAAGACCATGCTTTGGCATCAAATATTGGGGCATATTGGAGAAAAGGGCCTTCGAGCACTACATGGTAAAGGTATGGTTGAAGGTATGTCTAATTGCACTCTAGATTTTGATTTCTGTGAACATTGCATATATGGTAAACAAAATTGAGTAATATTCCCATCTGGTACTACAAGAACAAAGGGGATCTTAGAGTTGATACACAACGATGTGTTTGGACTTATTCCTGTTCCATCCCCTAGGTAAATCTATGTATTATGTTTCATTGATAGATGATTTTTCAAGGAGCACATGGATTTATTTTCTTAGAAAGAAATCTGAGGTATTTGATAAATTTAAAGAGTTTAAGGATCTGGTAGAAAATCAGACAGAGAAGAAAATAAAGGTATTGCAGATAATGGTGGAGAATTCTGCGGAAATGAATTCGAATAATTCTGTAAGAAGTGTGGTATAGCAAGGAAGAAGACTATTCCATACACTCCTCAACAAAATGGAGTTGTGGAAAGGATGAACATGACACTGAAGGAAAAAGCAAGGAGCATGCTCAACGATGCCAGGTTAGAACAATAATTCTAGGCAGAGGCAGTGGGTACAACATGTTACCTGGTCAATCGATCACCTTCATTAGTGTTGGATGATAAAACTCCACACGAGGTATGGTCTGGAAATAAACCCTCTCTTCAACATCTTAGAGTGCTTGGTTGTGATGCTTATGTACATGTTCCAAAGGAAAATAGAAGTAAGCTGGATAAAAAGGCTGAAAAGTGTATCTTTATTGGTTATAAAGATGGTGTGAAAGGTTATAAGCTTTGGAATCCAGAAACCAAGAAAACTATTTACAGTTGAGATGTTGTTTTTAGAGAGGTAAAAGATGTGTCCAAACAAGAATTCCTACCAACGCAAGACGGACTTGAGAAAATAGAGCTTGATTTGGATGATGAAAAATCTGAATCATCTGAAGAAGAGGAAGCAGAAGAAGAAGAAGAAGAAGAAGAAGAAGAAGAAGAAGAAGAAGAAGAAGAACCTCATACCCTAGTATTGAGGAGATAAGTGAGAGATAGAAGGCAACCAGAAAGGTATAGTCCACCTGATTTTCATTTCAATTTTGAGTTATCTATTACTTATGATGATCCCAGAACTGTCAGGGAAGTAGTGAATTCAAAGGATAGTAAACTCTGGAAGAAGGCCATGGTTGAAGAAATGGATGCCTTGGATAAGAATGAGGCATGGGATATAGTTGATTTTCCAACTGGAAGAAAATCGGTTGGTAGCAAATGGTTGTTCAAGAAGAAGCTTAATGCACAAGGTAAAGTGGAGAAATAAAAGCTCGGTTAGTAGAAAAAGGTTATTCCCAGGTAGAGGGAATTGACTTTGGTGAGATTTTTTCTCCTGTTGCTAAGTTAACTTCTATTATATTTCTTTTATCTATTGCTGTTGCTTTTGATCTTGAAGTGGAACAGATGGATGTGAAGACAAAATTCCTACATGGGGATCTAGAAGAAGAAATCTACATGAAGTAGCCAGAAGGCTTTGTAGTGAAGGGAAAGAAAGAGCTGGTCTGTAAGCTAAAGAAGTCACTATATGGTTTGAAACAATCACCTAGGATGTGGTACCAAAAGTTTGACACATATATTCTTGGATTGGGGTTTGTAAGAAGCAAGGCTGATCACAATGTATATTCCAAGCAGGTCGGTAATCACTTTATTTATGTAGTGTTGTATGTTGATGACATGTTGTTGGTAGGAAATAACATGGATGTTATCAAGGAGGTGAAATCCCAGCTATCCTCCAAATTTGAAATGAAGGTTCTTGGTGCTACTAACTTCATTATGGGAATGGAGATTAAAAGAGATCATGTAAACATGAAACTCTGGTTGAATCAGAGAAAATATGTTGAGACAATATTGCATAGGTTTAATATGCATGGAAGTAAACCAATCAAGGTTCCTATTCCTATAGGTGTAAAGTTATCTACAGATCAGTGTCCCAAGACACAGGAAGAAGAAGAGGACATGTCCCATGTTCCATATGCCAGTGCAGTTGGCAGTTTGATGTATGCAATGGCCTGTACTAGACCGGACATTGCACATGCAGTGGGAGTTTTGAGTAGGTATGTGTCAAAACCAGGGAAGGAGCATTGGACAACAATAAAGAGGGTCATCAGGTATCTTCATGGAACTACCAGTTATGGATTGTGCTACCATGGAAGCCTAGGATTGGACAGAGTGGTGGAATTACATGACTTTGTTGATGCAGACTGGGCTGGAGATATGGATTGCAGAAGATCTACAAGTGGGTATGTGTTTAACCTATTTGGAGGAGAAATCAGTTGGATGAAAAAAATACAGGTTGTAGTGGCACTCTCAACTATAGAAGCTGAATACATGGCAGCCACTCATGGAAGCAAGGAAGTAGTATGGTTACAAAGATTGTGTTTAGGTATTGGGTTGGTACAACAAGAAGTGAGATTATATTGTGACAGTCAGAGTGTAATCTTCTTGGAAAAGAACCCAACTTATCATTCAAAGACAAAGCATAATGATGTTCAATATCACTTTGTGAGAGACATGGTTGAGGAAAAGAAGGCGTTACTAGAAAAGGTTGACACTTTGAAGAATGTTGTAGATTCATTGACGACGTTTGTGAGCACAAAAAAGTTTTCCTGGTGTAAATTAAAAATGGGCATTTCTTCCCTAGATTTTTGACTATATATAATCTTGTGGACCCATGGATTAAAAGAACACAAGAAGTGGGATAATGTTGGGTATGTGTTATATTCTTTACATGTGTATGTGTGGGCACGTCAGATTTGACAACTGCATTTGATGATCCATCATAGTAGTGGCTTGTTTGTGTCATGTGCATCGGGTGCTTTCCTAGGGGGGTCTCAGGGGGGGGCAAGTATGCCCCCCCTGGTTACGTCCAGCGTTCGAAACCAGGTGTATCCTGGGTGTTACACATTATTTTTGTCATCCCTATGACTTTTAATGATGTAAACCTAGTTGTTTCCTTCAGAGGGGTCAGTGGCATGAGTTCCTGAAGAAAGAAGAGAGAAGAACTTTTCTTGAGAAAAGAAGTTGCATTCTCCTTTGTAAAAATCCTATTAAAGAGGATGTTCGCAGGTTGCTATATAGGCAGGGTGCGAGAATGCCTGATTCTCATAGGCTACACCATAGTTGGGTTGCGAGAGGTTCACATGTTTCTCTATAAGCAGGGTGCGAGAATGCTCATACATGGGAAAAATGAGCATCTTCTTGATGCTTCTAGAAGGAGAAACTTCCATGGTGAGGTGGCATCCTAATGGTTTGGATCTTACTCGCTTTCATGATTTAGTGTGATCATCCTAACCTCCTGTTGGAAGCAATGATATAATTTCTATTTTTTATAAGCTGCCTACACAGGGTCTCTAAATTTTCATTACTCGTCATGACCATTATCACTAAATGACACTTGTCACTTGTCGCTTTTTATGTATCTTCCTTTTGATTTTTTTTTTCATGACTGTAAGCATGAAAACTCGCAGCTAGGATTGCTATCTGGTTTTGAATTTTTGATTAAAGGGAAACTGGTCATATGGTCTATTATCGAATTGTCATATTTTTTCTATGAACATAATTGTTGTACTTGTTTATAACTCCTTGGTTCTAAACGTGTCTTGGTTACATAAGTAAAAGGCCTCCATGAATTAATTTTTGATTGATATTAATGGATTTTTGATTCATAAAACTTTTTATTATTCAATTTTCATTTAATACACTTACCTTTGTAATCAAGCTATGGATGTGCATACTATGGTTTTCAAGTGTTCTGATCCTTATACATACCCATATGCCAAGGTGTCATATGAAGTACAACATGATATTACTTCTCTGTATGGCCTCGGGCTTCACGATTTCATTCCCATGCATGGTGATTAACGCTTTTGCCTACCGTTTTGAATTGTCATAGCATTGTTTTGTTTGGGGCTATGGATTTGTGGTTTTTTTATCAAACCCTACCTCCGAGTTCTGTGTTGATTCCCTTCTGTTCACCATGGCTCCAGTGGTAAGGATTGAGCCCAATGGCATCCAAACCTTTTTATCGTATGATAATGCCAGAGATGATTTAGAAAGGAACGGTTGGCATGTATTCATTGAAAAATTTAAGGGTTTCAATCTGAGAGTTTCCCAAGAGTTCTCATTAACCTTCGATAGTTGCAGAGAAAAGATAGGTGACGTGCAACTAGAGGTAACTGAATATTTTTTAAGCCAAGCTACCGGTTTACCAGCTGTTGGGAAAAAGTGGTTCAAGAATGCAAAAGTTGAAGAGGTCCCCTAGACTTTGTTGTTCACCTCACAGAAAATTACTAGTTGCGACCGAGGTATGCCTGTCTCATCTTTAAAACCTAGGTGACATGATCTTCTTGCTATTGTGAAAAAATTCATTACGTGTGAAGGAAGATTTGGGTTGGTTTTCCTGTATCACCTGCGATTTCTTATGAGTTTCATTGAATTCCCATTAAACATGCCCTACTTCCTGCTTAGAATTTTGTACAAGATGGGAAAACAGTTTAGGAGGTAGAAGTCTGATTCTAGCTTATTCCATCATGGTTTAATTAAAATTATCCTTGTGCATCACTTGCAATTACTCAACGATTATTGGGATGCTTTTGTGTTACGAAATGGGTTTGGCAATAGTGAGTTGGACAAGTTGATAAGCCTGTTATCACATAAACCCTTGTGAAACCTACCACCTCTCCTCCACCGTTCCTGCCCTGTTTTCCTGCCCCTAATATTGAACCCTCGACCTAGCCTAATGCTACTCAACCGGACAATCAACTGGATTCGCACCCAAAGAGTTGCACTAAAATTGTTAAAAAACCCAGAGGGAAGAAACTAAAGGGAAACGTCGATGTTAATTACAAGAATAAAAGGGCCGGTCATTTGATTTCACGATGTGCTCGAAACAAATCCAAATCCTGTGTAGACACAAAAAACACAATTGAGGTAAGTGAAGACTCAGATTCGGAAATTGAAAGGTTCTTGGCTGAAGAGTATCCATTGTCATATGGACTTTGCCCTGACAGACCCTACGATTATGTTAGCAACCTGCCTCCATGTCTAAAGGACAATCCTAATTTTCTTGGCATCCAACTCCATGACAAACCTACCTTTCACGTGGACGATTCTCCAACCATTAATGCTATCAGTGCCAATGCAAAATCACTATAGCCACAGTGTAATGAGTGTCGATCCTGGATCGACATGTATTATATGGATGTTCCTTTGCTACAGTCCCAGCTTAAATATTTAAAATACCAAGTAGATCTATTGACAAGCGATAACAGTAGACTCCAATCCATAACTCAAGCAAAGGAGAAATTCCAAAAGACTATGGGATCTGTTATTTTTAAGAATGTAGAGGCAGCGACAACAATAGTAAACTCCAAGATTGCTTGATATGTTTTAGTCCCATGATTTGAGGTATGATCTTTTGGATTTTAGTATGATTTCTTCACTCTCCAATTAGGATATATGATTTGATTGGATAGATTTCCTTTCTTATTAAGATTAATTTTTTTTGCTTGTTGAATAAAATATGATTGTAGTTGTAATTATAACTAGCTACAGAATCATAAGATTCTGTAGCTAGTTAAAAAAAGTTTCGAATTGCTTGATTTTATAATTGAAAATATATCTAAAATTTCCCCATTTTCATTTGTTAACAGGAATCCATGACTCCAAGGAGATATGAAACACTGTTGACAACTTCTAGCCATATCAACTTTATGTTTTTTAGTAAATATATTAGGTTGTTAGTATTTTGATATCAAGTAAAATTGGGGAGGTTGCATCCCCCATATTTTTGGAACAGATTTGATGTTATCAACAAGAAACATTTTGTTCCTAGAACCTATATAAGCATATTATTTTGTAAACATGAGACAATCTCTGGCTGGGGCAAGACTATGGATTTTTCATTTACAGACTTGAATGAAATATAATACTCATCATAGCTTTAGCTTGTTTGTATTGTGGTTTTATTCAAGTCATGATTGTTTCAATTTGTAATTAGATTATGATTGCTTTCATTGTCATGGTTTACTACAAATTGGTATGATAAAAATTTATATATTATCCATGTTTTATGTTCCAGATTTAACACACAACAATCATTTTGTTCAAACTTGAATTAATAGATTTATCTTTATCTTTTATTGAGCATTTATACACAAATTCTCACAGCAGGATTTATCTTAATGTGGTTGCTTATGAAATTATGAGATTGCTGTGATCATATCTCTTATATGTTCTATCATTCAAATTCCATCATTACTGCTTCACATTTATGAGAAGCAATTGTAGGATCTGTTGCGGGTTTACCTCATCAGATAGGGAGATTGGATGCTATACACTGAACAAATATTGGATGCGATAACAGGTCAGTTTGCTAGTTTGATTTCATTAGTTTAATCAATACAGAAATTTCCTGCAGTTAAAACATCTTCTACTAGCTGTTATTTTTGTTTTACAATTAGATAGTTTGATATTTCATTTCTAGAATACAGACAAATTAAATAATAATTTTACTATTGTTTAAAAAATCAAATTATGTTCGATTTTCGTGAATTTAGATTAAAATTCGTATTGTGTACATATTATATATATATCTTAGAAATAGAATTAGCTATATATATTATACATATAATAAGTAGAGTTATTTTATAAACATTAGTTAGTTAAAATGTAAATATATATTAGATCTATATATAGTTTTTAGCGATAGTTATTCATCAAGTTATTGCATTTTCTTTAGTTTTGTTTTTTCACTTTTTTTAGGACTTAGATCGGCCAACAGAGCTTCTAAACCTATCAGAGTGGATTAATCCAAACGTCTTGGGTTAATTAGACAACCCTAGACCAGATTCACTCCTCTAGTTGATGAGCGGTCAATTTCGCCCGTCAACAAATGGCGCTAGAAGGAGGGCTTGAAAACTATTAATGGCACGAGGAGGTTGTAAGACTCCTCCACCACCTACCTGCTCACCTATAATAACTATAAGTCATTTAGACGACAACATTGTCCCTCAAGTAACAACCTCATCAAAAGACGATCTATGGATCACAGTTGAACCAGTAACTCCAAACCCTATGGGTGGTGACATACAAGAGATTATTCGACAATCTCTCATAAGAATGCACAATGCCTTAGCCCATATAAGACAACCAAACCGAAATTTGAATCAACCATTAGACTTCTCTGATATCAAAGAACAACTTGGGGGTAATGACCTTACCTTAAACCCTACATATCCAATCCTCACTCCTGCAGCAGGAGGATCTAGTATACCATCATCACCGCCTCCTTCATCTCCTTCTTCTTTTGGAGAAGAATCCTTTGATGAAGGCAGTTACTCATCCCATCCTTCAACACCACCCACACCTATGGCCAATCCAAACAATCCCACCAGACCCTGGCTCGACCAATATGCAGTGGCCATACCTAGGCCTCAACATCCTTTACCCAAGCACCCAAAGAAATGGCTCCCTAAATTTGACCCAGACTCCAAACAGATCGTTGAATATCACATCAAAATTTTTATGTTAGCCATTAGAATCCGTAGTGTTGAGCACAAAGATGTAGTCTGTATATTGTTTCCCTACACCTTTGAAGGAAATGCCTCTACCTGGTACTTTGCCCAACAACCCCACACCATCGTTTCATGGGAGAAATTTGAATCCTGTTTCCTTGAGAAGTTCGGAGATGATAAGTCTCTTAAAGTTCTAGTCATGGAGATTTCTAGTTTAAGAATGAACCCCAAAGAAAATATTAAAGACTTTAATCAAAGGTTCTTGACACTAAAGAACTGAATCCCCACAGATTCGATGCCTAAGAACCTTATTATTGCATATTATACAAAAGCCTTACATCAAAACATAGCCATTTGAGTAAAGAGATCCAATAAAGCCACGTTGTTAGAAGCCTTCAAAGAGGCCAGTCAGATCAAGAAAGACATTCTCAATTTAAAAGACACTACTAGCAATGAGACATAGACTAGTTCATCTTCCAAAAATAAAATCAAATTCCTCCCTAGACCTTCCCAAAACAAAGCTCAACCTAAGAGTTCAGATTTAAAAAACTTACAGAAAGTTGTTCAAAAATTGTCCAACCAAGTTATAAATTTGAAAAGGACAACTGAAGAAGCTTCTTCGAGCAAAGGGCCTTACAAACCCCCTTTTAGGAAGCCTTTTCCCACCTACTGACCTAATTCAAATACTGAAGGTCTAAATCTAGAAAGCATGCAATTTGCTATTCAAACGATTCTAGAAGCACATGATAACTTGATTCCTCCCGAGATCCCTGAAGAAGTAGTTGAATAAGAGACAGTAGAAGAAGATGAATCCTCTTTGAACATTTTTGGACATTTTTCGGATAGAATTTTTCAAGCTAATTTCGAAACAGTGCACCCTTACAATACTAGGAGCAAGACAACAAATAAGCTTTCTTCCGAAATCACTACGACTTTGCCTCCAAAATAGTATAAATCAACTGAGACTAAATAGAATTCAGTAAACCCATGCTTAGATTATGATTTGGTTGAGGATCTAAAAAATCTCAGGGCTAACATTTCTGTTTATGAATTATTAAAATTCCCTTTTCTTCTACAAAAAATGCTACAAAATATTGCAGAGAACAACAAAAATAACAATCTGAGCAGTAACAAAGGTGTTCAAAACAACCCCAAAACTTCTCAGAAGGCCTCCGCCAAAACTACATTTGAGCCTCACGATAAAAGATACCTTCCTGTAAATAATGTAACAAATGTAGATAAACCAGTTTTAGAGGCTGTGAGTAAAAAGCAACAAAATTCCACTGTTAATACTTGCAGAAATGTCCCTCCATTTTTGTTAACTTTTGAAATTTTCAATAGGAATGTACATAACTTTATGGTAGATTCAGGTGTGTCATATAATGTAATGCCTTGGTATATTTGTCAAAAGATTAATGTCAAATTTCAACCATCCATCTTGAAAATTATCCAGCTTGATCGAACTAGTGTTAAAGTGATAGGCGAATTAAAAAATGTGCTTATAAGACTGTCATATAATCCTAAAGTTCATCAAGTGATTGATATTATTTTTGTAGATATCCTAGAAGTTTATGGTTTGTTTTTGAGTAGATATTGGTCAGAACAATTACATGGATATTTTGCGATGGATTGGTCTCACCTATGGCTGCCCGAGAATGGAAATCCCAACAGAATCAAGGTAAGTCATGAACGTTATCTGAAGTTCACAATGACTTATTTAAATGATCTCAATGAACCATTCACTCCTTCTGCCAATTCACCCGAAATACAGGGGATGGATATTGTTTTTAGCAATTTCGTGGCCGAAACTTCCACTATCACTAACCTGGAAAAACAGTCTGAAATTTTGACATATACGCAACCAACAACTTCTTCTCAGTGGACACATGCAACCGACGAAAATCAAGTATGGTCCCTATACTTTTATGGGTCAAAATCTAAGGAAGGAGTTGGTGCAGAGTGCGTGCTCATCGATCCAGCAGGTAACAAGACCCTGATTGCTTGTAGGTTAGAATTCAAATGTACAAACAACACAACAAAATATGAGGCACTCCTGCAAGGCCTCAGAAAAGAATTAGATCCGAACATTCAAAATTTGACTGTCTTTGGTGATTCGGAAATCGTGGTTAGAGAGGTAAAAAATTCTATCCACTGTTTATCTCCGCACCTTAAAAGCTACCAAACTGAGGTATGGAATTTGATGAACAAGTTTTCTGCATTTAACATAAATTATGTTCTTAGATTGAATAATTCGGAAGCTGATTTGTTAGCTAACGTCACTTCAAAACTTTTTCTTGTAGAAGGCTTATCTCCAAATGAATTTTCTGTCGAATTGTTGTTCAGACCGTCCGTCCCAGACAACATCATGAGTTGGAGAGTCTTTGATGATGATCAACAGATTATAAGTTTTCTGCATATGGAAGAAACTTTCCAGGGCGTGATGATCGATGAAGGTACCCATGATGAAAATCTTCGTGATTTTATGGTAATACCAGATCCGAGACCTCCAGAATCTTCATCAGACATGGTAAACTCTATCCCAAAATCTATAGTTAGTGTTAGAAAAACAGGACCGCGGAGCAATAAAATAAAACAAATGTGGTAACAAAACATAGAAGATACACAATACAAGAGAGACATAGATTTACGTGGTTCACCCAGTGTGGGCTACGTCCACCAGAGAAATTTCCAGGTCCTTTCTTTATTATTATCCAGCAAAATGAAGGGATACAACCTACAACAAAACCCGCTGTAACTCCCTCTTCTTTCTCTCACAGTCTCCTCTCTCAGAATACAATACTCACCAGCATACATAGCTGCATTACATTTCCCTCATAAAAGAGGGTTGCCTTCTAGGGAAAAAAACCCTAACATAATCTCTATCTTTAGATCTACGACCTTATAATGAATGATTCAGATTTACAATAAAATTACAATATACTTTTACAAGGCAATTTTTGTTTCGGGGGATTTTCCCCCGAACCCCCATCAGGGGACACTTCCCCTGAACCCCTGCTGGGGGCCCGCTGAACCCCAGACCCCCCAGCTGGGGGGATATCCCCCCTGGACCCCGCAGAGGGGGTACCCCCCCTCTGCACTCCCCTGCATGGAAGAGTGTTGTTATCACCGAAATTTCGTCGGCACATGGCGACAAGAACTCCGCATCATCAAAACATCAATGAAGTCATTCATGG
>JZKD02S1001157.1:1282100-1306146 GCA_000966675.3 Picea glauca
CTCGCTGAGCCGACGCTCTCTGGAACTCCACCTCACGCCCGCGAGGTGCCAAATCTGCACATGCACAAAACAACCAACACACGATCGTATCAGTATCTATCATCATACATATAAAATGGTATATTAAAATCACAACATAAATCAAAACGTACAAAACTCAACATACATCGGTGATCAAAAACCTCCCCAGGAGGAAATACCATATCCAGATCATCCCGGAAGTCCACCCCAGCATAGGGGTAGTGAAGTATGACCTGTGGCATCTGCCACCATATCTGCGCTGCCTGCACCGTAAAGTAATGCCCACCTTCGCCACCACCGTGGCGAACCAAAACTAATGACCACTGCCTCAAGCGGGGCTCTCGCGCCCCTAGCGCCTCCAGTAGAACCCTCGGGTGCAGCATCGACACCCTCTCCAAGAACCAGGCTACCAGGATCGAGCCGAAAGAAAACTCTCCGGTACCTGTGGACCGACAACAGTCCAGCTGCGTGATCATCCGCGCGTGCAGCATAAGCTCCCATGCAAACCGCTCACGACCGACCACCACCCTCTCCAGCAGTAGCAGCTGGCCACCATTGATCCGTTGGGTCGCAAGTGACCCATACACCCGAACAATCATCGCCACTATGCAACGATGCAACAGCAAATCTATCCTGTTGATACTCACTACAGTCCCAGACATGTAGTTCTCGCCTGAGCAATATCGCTCGGCGACCTCCTGCAGGTGTGTGTCCCTCGGCAACACAGGCCCTGCCGACAACGGTGTTCCCCGAAAGGGAAGCCCAGTCAAAAAATAAATATCCTCCACTGCAGTGAAGGGGATCTTCTCTCCTCGCATGAGGAAGCAGTGCAGGTCTGGACTCCACATCTGGAGAAAGAACTGCAGTAAGTACTCCTGTGCCCGTATCAATGGGCACTCAAAGAACTTTAGCAACCCACTGGTTGCTAAAGCCGCTCGAACCGCAGGCCCTGCATTGGCCACAGCATCTCGCAACTGTGACCAGTCTCGCTCATGCCACCAGACATCCATAGTCACTACTAGCCACCTGCACACAACACAGAGTCCTATATCAGCTTATGCAACCATCCATTGCATCAAAAGACTCATTTTTTACCCCGTAAAACTTGCCTCAAGGGCGCGTTTTCTTTTACCCACAGGCGCGCACATATGCACACCTGTTCACTACATAGGCGCACATATATGCATGCCTGTTCATTCAACAGGCATTCTCGCAAGTGCCTGTTTATCGCACAGGCGCGCTCTTGAGCGCGCCTATCCAAGTTACAGTCGCGCACTAGTGTGCGACTGTCCACCCCACAGGCGTGCCTCTAGGGCGCACCTTAAATTTCCACTCACGTGCACCAATGCACGTCTATTCAGTGGACAGGCGCGCATGTATGTGCGCCTTCCACTGAATCGCCCACGCATGCAGGCCCACATCCTATGTAAAAACTCCTTAAACCCCCTGTACGCCCCCCCGTACCTACCCTGCCCCAAAATTGGAAACCTATTTCTATGCAGGATGATCAGACCACTAACCTGATACTCGCACAATGTCGATTGGATACCCCGTGCGCCCTGAAACTCCAAATCTCCTCTGCAATCTGCTCGTCCAGTCACTGTAGCAGCAGGTACAAATGAGGTGGCAATGAGGGCCCTACAACTATATATAGGCCTTTTGCCAAACTTCCACTCAACATTCCGGGAGCCCAAGGTGTCCGTTTTTCAAACCGTCTTCAGCCACGAGATCAACATCCCGCCGCCTACATGATGGCTGTCCCTGAGTCACCTTTCCTCCCAGGCCCTCGGGGTGCCCTTTTTTCCATATCATGGTTAGGTACACACGCGCATAGTCACATTTGTCAAATACAAGCTCATATCTTTGATTCTCTTCAGATAGTGTTCACTTTGGGTATTTGGTTGTTATGTGTGTAGGTACTTGCTCATCGGTCATCAACATCATCCCTTCAGGTATATATTCAACACTGGCATGTAGTCTATCCCACTGTATTTCATTTACATTTCCAGTCACACCCTCTGATATTGGCCTTTAGGATCCTCATTCCCGACTCTGCAGTACCCACACCTCCATTTTGCATCTTCGGTACTGTAACCCGGTAGCATTCTCACCCACATGAGTTGTCCCATTCCTAGCACCCTTTGGCACTTTTGACACTCATGCTGTTTTTCATTACCCTTTAGGGATGGGAGTCCTGATAGTCTTTCATCATGTTGCGAATCAACAACATACTCTTTCTCTTCATTTTGCTAGCTTTCCCACATGGACTCCCGGGTTATCTCTTTATGGTTCTATTTTTTGTACTTGCACCTCCACAGGATCATGAGCCCTTCATTTCATCCACACTCAGTTTGCCCATCTGCGAACCTATCCTCATTTCACCTACCTCATATAGAAACTCACCAATGGGGGCCCCACCCTTCATCAGTTTCCCAAGACAATTCTTCCCTCCCTGGGGCACCCATTTTTGTATTTGTACATTTCTCCCCAAAATTATTCATTATTTATTGTACAAACACCTTTATTTCCAGTCATTACATTTTTTGTCGTCACCATTTGCGACTTGCTTTCTTTTGGCCACACGCAACCCATGTCACCCTTGGTTGGAGCATTACTTATCATTTACCCTTGCCAACATCGTCCATATCTTCAGAGTACTCCACAGGTCAGTTACCTCTACCCTMTGAATTTGTTCACCTTGTCCCACCTCTGGCACAACTTAGCACCGGTCTTGTCGTCCCTCTGACACTCGAACTTGTTACATGGTTGCGGCCACTGTTTCTCTCATACATCCTCCAGCTAAGGGCAGTCTTGAGTCATCCCACTCCTCGACTTCGTCCATGTACCTCTGCCACTTCCTCACCTCAGTAGATTCCATGGAGCCCTTTGCTTCTGGGAGTCGCGTCCCCCTTTTGTCGACATCAGCACACTTTTCTAGAAGGGTGACAGTATCTTGATTCTCATTCTCTATTTTAATGAGAGATATCGGACGGCACAAGGTGAAACACCATTGATCCCTGCTGTCATTGGCCCCCAAAAAATTTGACGCCAACACTCTCTCATGTTATGGTGGGTCTTACTTTGTGACTATTGCAGTTATTTTTGTCATTTTCCGAAGACCTCTGAACTTGGTACGACCATAAATTCCCACATCATCGTCGCTGATTTATACCGCGATCGTTTCCTATTATTCAGAGTATGTTCCTTTGCAGAATTGTATTCTTCCTTTATCATTACCGCCCCTGAGGGCGCTGTAGTTGTCTACACCAACACTTCCGTCATCTTTTTTCAGAGTTACATAACATGAGCATGGGGCATGCCCGCCTCGTTTGTACACAGTTGTATATTTTTTTGCACAAACTCTCAGAAGGTCGGGTCCTACCGGTTCCTTTTTTCTCCAACGGATCGCTCCGAACGGTCCCACTATTTCTCTCCCTTACAAAAACATTCTCAGTAGAAGAAACATTGATGGATTTCGGCTATACGTATGCTCCTAACCTCATCCATCAGGGGGCATCTGTTATCACCGAAATTTCGTCCGCACATGGCGACAAGAACTCTGCATCATCAAAATAGCAATGAAGTCATTCATGGCAGTAAATTAATTTCACAGCATTCCAGAAGGGTCAAAAACTATACAAAGTAACCAAAAATTGAAGGGCACTTCATAGTAGTTTGGTGCGCGCACACATGCGTAGGACAAGAACGTACTCTGCGCGCATGCGTGCACGACGCATGGCTGTCAACGACAAAACCCGTGCACCTGCTAAAACGACGCATTTATTGAATTGGTCGGCCTCTCAACCACTTATGGACCATCTCCCAATCTGATTTGACTCCCAAATCCGAGCTGAATCCGCAAGGTATGCGGGTTAATGACCTAATGAAGCCCTAAAGAGCCCATTTTCACACTTTGAAGAGGTTACATAATTGCCCGGTGATCTGCTATAAAAAGCCATGAAGGAACATTGTTTTCGCAAGGAATTTCAGGTATTGTTATGCTGCTAAGATTGTCAAGGGCTCATTCTTTGACGATAACACAGTGGCAACATTTCATAGAGCCATCCACCTCTCCATTGAGTGGATGTGCTGGGAGTTCTTTCACCATCAGTCTTATTTCTTCGCATTGTAAGGAAAACAAGTTTGTGAGGGCCTCAAGAGCCTTCCTTTGGGGGAAGAAGGAACCACAATTCCCTTCCTTCATCGTTCTCTGATTTCATCAATAGACCAGCTCAAAACCATTGGTGATATCAGTGTCTTTTTTTGTGTTTACCGTTTCTTTATCCGTATGTTCACAATTTAGTTTGTTTTTGTTTAATTCTTGATTGTAGTTTGTTTTGTTTCCTCTAACCCTTTCCTCCACAGATGTCATGCTCTGCAAGAACCAACAGGGCATGTAAGCACCCTCAATTTGCTCACAAGGTGACGAATTGGGTGCGAACAAGTGTACATACCTCTGGGGTGTAAATACTTCATGGGGTATAAACATGGCTGAAAGTAAAAGACCTCTAAATCAGGAAGATGATCAAGCTCCACAACCAACAGTTAGATTAGAAAAATTTTATGATCTTCACGACAAGTTCAGAAAATTAGTGAACTGTAAAACAAATAGTTCCTCTTTGACGCATGAAAAGGTAAAATTGGGAACTAAAGACAACCCACAATGCATTGATTTATGGGTGGGGTGTTATGAGCAAGAAAAAGTAGCATTTAATAAGTTGTTTAAGGAATTCAAAGATGTTTTTTCTTGGACGTATGATGACCTGAAAACCTTTGATCCTAACATCATACAACATGTTATCCCCATGAAACCCCAAACCCAACCTTTTCAACAAAAGTTAAGGAAAATGCACCCAAAACTTGATCCAATGGTCAAGAAGAAATTAAAAATACTCCTGAATGCTAAGATAATCTTCCCAGTTAGGCACACACAATGGGTCTCT
This sequence comes from Picea glauca, assembly GCA_000966675.3. Taxonomy (NCBI): domain Eukaryota; kingdom Viridiplantae; phylum Streptophyta; class Pinopsida; order Pinales; family Pinaceae; genus Picea; species Picea glauca. The sequence goes on from JZKD02S1001157.1 coordinate 1,287,065, forward strand.
AATCTTGTCCTTATCCGAAAGAAGAGTGGTGAAATCTAACTATGTGTTGATTTCCAAAATCTTAACCGAGCGTCTGATAAAGACAACTACCCTGTCCCTCCCATGGAATAGATCCTTCAATAGGTATCTGGTTCTGAAATATTATCCTTGTTGGATGGTTTTTCAGGGTATAAACAAGTCCTGGTGTCCCCTCCAGACCAACTCAAAACCACCTTCCACACTCCATGGGGCACCTACGCTTATAGAAAGATGCTCTTTGGACTCATAAATGTCATTGCCACTCAGAGAGTGATGGACATCACTTTTCGAGGCTTAATCAATCAATCTGTCATAGTTTACCTGGATGACATCACTATCTTCTCGAAAAATAAAGAATATCATCTAGCTCATTTAAGATCCATTCTACAGCGATGTCGTAAGTATGACATTTATTTGAATCCTAAAAAATCTATCTTCGCAGCAGAACAAGGTAAACTCCTCAGATTCATTGTATCGAGCAAAGGGATGATTATTGACCCTGAAAGAACTCAATTCATTTCGAAACTCCCCCCTCCCTCGTCAAAAAAGTCCATGCAATCTTTCTTAAGTTAGATAAACTTTGTTAGGAGATTCGTCCCCAACTTTTCAGAAAAGGTGAGATCATTACAAAACCTAATAAAAAAGGATGTACAGTACCATTGGGGACCTTTAGAAAGCCAGGATTTTGATTCAATAGAAAAGGCCATAATAGATGCTCCTTCGCTAATGAGCATTGATTTTTCACAAGACTTCACCCTCTACACATTTGCCTCTGACCGCTCATACGTTGTCGTCCTAACTCAAAAGAATGTTGAAAACAACGAAGTCCCAATCGCCTTTATGAGATCAACCTTCAAGGGGGAAGAACTTAAATACCCAATAGTATATCAACAAGCCTATGCTATTTTCAAAGCACTAAATCACTTCCGATCTTATCTGTTGAAATCTAGGACGAAAATCATTGTCCCTTACCCGACTGTCATAAATCTGTTAGTACAGAAAGAACTAGGAGAAAAAAGGGCAAATTGGGTCACATCCTTGCAAGAGGATGACATAGAAATCACCCCAGCTCAAATTGTAAGAGGCCAAGGTTTATGCAAATTGGTCGCCGATTCGGCTATAGGAAAGCAAGAGGAAAATGATATGTTAAGTCCAGGACAACACTATCAAAATCAAATCTGATGTGCACAAAACCCTATTAGTCCTTGGTACGATGACACAAAATTTTGTCTTATACACGGATCATCTCCCCTTCACCTTGATCCCACAAAAAGAAGAGCACTAAGATTAAAATATGCTTCTTTTTCAGTTGATTAATGGTATTTTGTTTTGTCAAAATTTTGATGGAGTACTAATGCGCTGTCTTGAGAAAGATGAAGCAGAAAAAGTCTTATTGGAATTGCATGCAGGAGAAGCTGGTGGGCATTTTGGTGGAGACACCACTTCCCATAAAGTATTGAGAGTAGGTTATTACTGGCCTACCCTTTTTAAAAACACTCATGCTTTATGTCGCAAGTGTGTCATTTGTCAAAAAGCATCTGAACGGATACAAAAGCCAACTTTCCCTTTGCAACTAGTTTTAGTAGACTCCCCTTTTCAGCAGTGGGGTTTGGATATTATAGGCCCAATCAATACACCATCCTTGCAACATCATAAATATATCATAACAACCACAAATTACTTCACCAGGTGGTCCGAGGCTTCCCTATTAAAAGTTGTAAATACTAGTCAAGTAATATCATTCTTGAATTCAAATATTATTACCCGTTTCGGTATCCCTGAATGCCTAGTATTTGATAATGCTTCTTATTTTTTGTCTCTTGCAATGAGTGATTTTTCTCTAGAAAAAGGAATTAAATTAAATTATTCTACCAGCTATTACCCCCAAGGCAATGGTTTGGCATAATCGACTAATAAAAATCTGATCAAGATTATCAAGAGAATGGTCTCCAAAAACCATAAAAATTGGCATAATGCATTGTTAAATGCAATTTGGGCTGATAGAGTAACTCCTAAAACTGTTGTGGGTAACTCACCTTTCTTTATTTTTTACGGAAAGGAGGTGATTCTTCCACCACATATCCTTCTTCCATCTCTGCAGTTATCGCAGAAAGTACAGGAAGAGGACTTCTCCCCTATGGAGAGTCGATTTAACGCTTTGTTAAAACTAGAAGAAGTGAGGGCTCAAGCAAAATAGAAATTGGATCAACATCAAATCATTGTTAAAAACTAGTTTGATTCCAATTCTACCTCTGACATAAATTTTGAGGTAGGTGACCTTGTCCTAAAATGGGGTAAACCTCATGAGGGAAAATGAGAGCATACAATGTTTTAGAACCTGTGGTTGGGACCATTTTTAATTGTTGAGAAATTGGGTCCCAATTCCTTCCGATTACAAAATTTAGAAGGGCAGCCAGACACCTTTCCAGTGAATGGCCAAGCTCTAAAAAGGTACTTTGCCTGATGACGCTCCCATGTACATTGTGTAAATATTTTTTGTTTTGTTTGTTGTTTGTTTTTCTTTGCTGGTTTGTTTTTATTTTTCCTTTATGCTTATCAGTCTTTCTTTTTGAAACACACAAGCCTGCATCATGGGTTAGTTCGGATAGAAATAACAGAAAAATTTCCCCTCGAAAATGACTACTAAAGGTTGTTTAAACATCGATTGTGACATTTTTCTGAGTTTGCAGCCATGTTAAAAATAACTTGTTGTTTGAAAAGTGTTTCTTGATTTCAATCTGCAACTGAAGGTACTCACGATCATCCATAAAAATTCTTCTTACACTATCCCTATTCCTTAAGAGAAAAAATCAAAGATGTTTCCCTGCTCTTGAAAGTTGGTTTTATTAACAAACTATTTCTAAATCTTGATGAAGGATAGCTAAGAACTTTCTTCAAGGTATGTAATTTACTAAGATGTGTCAAAAACCAGGATTTTTAGCATCACCCCGCTCTATTAAATATCTTTAAAACTAAATAAGCCTTCAAAGAGCTGTGGGAAGTTCTTGTAAACCCGCTAGGATACTGAACAGGTCTACTGGTAGCGGGTAAATGCATGCATGATGCCAATATAACTTCGTCGGGGTACTGAACAGGCTTGCCGACAGCGAAGCAATGTCAGGTATATGAAAATTCTCAGATATGGATTCTGTTTTGACCTTAAATGTCCTTCATTTTGATCTGAAACTTCTTGGCAGGATACAGATATCAGAGTGGGTTAATTGACATCCCTGTCAAGGCTATGGATGCCTGCTGGCAGCAACAACCTTGTCAACAGTATTGAAGATTTTAACTTTAATATCATGACTCTCTTTTGTTAAGATTGTCATCAGTTTTTGTCTTTTTAAAATAACAGTAATATGAAACTGGAATGCATTATAATTGTTTACAATGTTCATATAGCTTCTTGGTTGTTTTCGATTCGAAGTTTTTTTGATTATCCTAATCTGAACTCGTTCATTTGGTAGAGATAACTGCTTCTCCCAGCGTGTCGCCATTGTTGGCAGCAATGATATAATTTCTATTTTTTATAAGATGCCTACACAGGGTCTCTAAATTTTCATTACTCGTAATGACCATTATCACTAAACAACACTTGTCACTTGTCGCTTTTTACATATCTTCCTTTCGATTTTTGTTTTCATGACTATAAGCATGAAAAAACGCAGTTGGGACTGCTATTTGGTTTTGAATTTTTGATTAAAGGGAAACTGTTCATATGGTCTATTATCGAATTGTCATATTTTTTCTATGAACATAATTGTTATACTTGTTTATAACTCCTTGGTTCTAAACGTGCCTTGGTTACATAAGTAAGAGGCCTCCATGCATTAATTTTTGATTGATATTAATGGAGTTTTGATTCATAAAACTTTTCATTATTCAATTTTCATTTAATACACTTACCTTTGTAATCAAGCTATGGATTTGCGTACTATGGTTTTCAAGTGTTCTGATCCTTATACGTACCCATATGCCAAGGTGTCATATGAAGTACAACGTGATATTACTGCTCTATATGGCCTCGAGCTTCATGATTTCATTACCATGCCGTGTGATTAACGTTTCTGCCTACCGTTTTGAACTGTCATAACATTGTTTTGTTTGGGGCTATGGCTCTATGGTTTTTTTATCAAACCCTACCTTCAAGTTCTGTGTTGATTCCTTTCTGTTCGCCATGGCTCCAATGTTAAGGACTGGGCCCAATGGCATCAAAACCTTGTTATCATATGATAACGCTAGGGATGATTTAGAAAGGAATGATTGGTGTGTATTCATTGAAAAATTTAAGGGTTTCAATCTGAGAGTTGCCCAAGAGTTCGCATTGACCTTCGACAGTTGCAGAGAAAAGATAGGTGACGTGCAACTAGAGGTAACTGGATATTTTTTAAGCCAAGCTACCGGTTTACCATTTTGTCCGGAAAAAGTGGTTCAAGAACGCAAAAGTTGAAGAGGTCCCCTGGACTTTGTTGTTCACCTCATGGAAAATTACTAGTTGTGACCGAGGTATTCCTATCTCATCTTTAAAACCTAGGTGGCATGATCTTCTTGCTATTGTGAAACAATTCATTACGTGTGAAGGAAGATTTGGGTTGGTTTTCCTGTATCACCTGCGATTGCTTATGAGTTTCATTGACTTCCCATTAAACATGCCCTACTTCCTGCTTAGAAGTTTGTGAAAGCTGGGAAAGCAGTTTAGGAGGAAGAAGTTTGATTCTAGTTTATTCCATCATGGTTTAATTAAAATTATCCTTGTGCATTAGTTGCAATTACACAACGATTTTTGGGATGCTTTTGTGTTATGAAATGGCTTTGGCAATAGTGAGTTGGGACAGGTTGATAAGCCTGTTATCATAGAAACCCTTGTGAAACCTACCACCTCTCCTCCATTGTTCCTGTCCTGTGATCCTGCCCCTAATATTGAACCCTCGACCTACCCTGATGCTACTCAACCGGACAATCAACCGGATTCACACCCAAAGCGTTGCACTAAAGTTGTTAAAAAACCCACAGGGAAGAAACTAAAGGGAAATGTCGATGTTAATTACAAGAATAAAAGGGCCATTCGTTTGATTTCACGATGTGCTGGAAACAAATCCAAACCCTGTGCAGACACAAAAAACAAAATTGAGGTAAGTGAAGACTCAAATTCAAAAATTGAAAGATTCTTGGCTGAAGAGTATCCATTGTCATATGGACTTTGCCCTGACAGACCCTACGATTATGTTAGTAACCTACCTCCATGTCTAAAGGATAATCTGGATTTTCCCGGCATCCAAATCCATGACAAACCTACCTTTCACGTGGACGATTCTCCAACCGTTAATGCTATCAGTGCCAATGCACAGTCCCTACAGCTACAATGTAATGAGTGTCGATCCTGGATCGACATGTATTATATGGATGTGCCTTTGCTACAATCCCAGCTTAAATATTTAAAAGACCAAGTGGATCTGTTGACAAGAGAGAACAATAGACTCCAATCCATAACTCAAGCAAAGGAGAAATACCAAAAGACTACGGGATCTGTTATTTTTAAGAATGTAGAGGCAGCGACAACAATAGTAAACTCCAAGATTGCTTGATATGTTTTAGTCCCATGATTTGAGGTATGATCTTTTGGATTTTAGTATGATTTCGTCACTCTCCAATTAGGATATATGATTTGATTGGATAGATTTCCTTTCTTATTAAGATTAATTTGTTTTGTTTGTTGAATAAAATATGATTGTAGTTGTAATTATAACTAGCTACAGAATCGTAAGCTTTTGTAGCCAGTTAGAAAAAAATTTGAATTGCTTGATTTTATAATTGAAAACATATCTAAAATTTCCCCATTTTCATTTGTTAATAGGAACCCATGATTCAAAGGAGATATGAAGCACTGTTGACAACTTCTAGCCATATCAACTTTATGTTTTTTAGTAAATAGATTAGGTTGCTAGTATTTTGATATCAAGTAAAATCAGGGAGGTTGCATCCCCCATATTTTTGGAATAGATTTGATGTTATCAATAGGAAAAATTTTGTTCCTGGAACCTATATAATCATGTTATTTTGTAAATATGAGACGATCTCTACCCGGGGAAAAACTATGGATTTTTCATTTACAGGCTTGAATGAAATATAATACTCATCACAACTTTAGCTTGTTCGTATTGTGGTTTTATTCAAGTCATGATTGTTTCAATTTGTAATTAGATTATGATTTCTTTCGCTATCATGGTTTACTACAAATTGGTATGATACAAATTTATATATTCTCCATGTTTTATGTTCCAGATTTAACACACAACAATCATTTTGTTTAAACTTGAATTAAGAGATTTATATTTATCTTTTATTGAACGTTTATACACAAGTTCTCACAATAGGATTTATCTTAATGTGGCTGCTTGTGAAATGATGAGATTGATGTGATCACATCTCTTATATGTTCTATCATTCAAATTCCATCATTACTGCTTCACATTTATGAGAAGCAATTGTAGGATTTATTACGGGTTTACCTCATCAGACAGGGAGATTGGATGTTATACACTAAACAAATATTGGATGCGATAACAGGTCAGTTTTCTAGTTTGATTTCATTAGTTTAATCAATACAGATATTTCCTGCAGTTAAAACATCTTCTAGTAGATGTTATTTCTATTTTACAATTAGACAGTTTGATATTTCATTTCTAGAATACAGATAGATTAAATAATAGTTTTACTGTTGTTTAAAAAATCAAATTATATTCGATTTTCGCGGATTTAGATTAAAATTCGTATTGTGTACATATTAGATATATATCTTAGAAATAGAATCAACTATATATATTATACATATAATAAGTAGAGTTATTTTATAAACATTAGTCAGTTAAACTGTAAATATATATTAGATCTATATATAGTTTTCAACGATTGTTATTCATCAAGTTATTGCATTTTCTTTAGTTTTGTTTTTTCACTTTCTTTAGGACTTAGATCGGACAACAGAGCTACTAAACCCATCAGAGTGGATTAATCCAAATGGCTTGGGTTAACTAGACAACCCCGGACCGAATTCACTCCTCCAGTTGATCCACTTCAACACCTCCTCACCTTATCCTCTTCAACTTATAAAAGGAGAGGATCTATCATGGAGAAAGTTAGATTTTGGGGTTGGCTTGGATAAAATTAGCTTTTGAGATTTTGATTTTGGAGCTTGGATTGGATTAAGCTCTGGAGATTGTTAGCTTGACTAGATGAGCTTTGTCAAGATAGATTGTGAATATTATCAGATCTATGCTCTTAGAATTCTTGGAGTGGAAGTGTGTGGGGAACGAAGGACAATTTGAAGGGACCTTACGACATCAAGGCCATGGTTGTAATATCTCTTTTACATTTAATATGATATAGTAATATGATTCTTTCCTATAAATCTTGTTGTGTTTTATTGTATGATTCCTTGATCACATACATAGGTTTATATTGAGTTTATGCTATTACTATCACTTTGGTTGGTTGCATTCTTTTGCAGGTTCATCATTGTATGAGCATTGGAATGGAGCTAGGATGGCGATGGAGAGATGAAGTGGCGTTTAAATGGTATGTCACCTATCCCTCTTTAGTTAGTAAATTCAATATCTAAAACTTAAGGAAAGCGTCATGTTCTGGTGTGTTTTGTTCTAGATCTAGGTGGATCTAGGGAGATCAGTTAGTGTTCTCACCTATCGATTTATCCAATAACAAAATTTGCGACTCCACTAGGGAATAGATTGTTTCCTAGTTAGTATAGTTTCCCTTGCTTTGATTACTTGTTTTCTGGTTTCTGAGTCTATTGAAGATCCATCTAGAGTCTCTGAATTTGAAATTTCACTTAGAATCTTTTGTCCTTTTACAAATTCCCTTTGATTTCAAGCAGTCTTGCACTGTACTGGTCTACAGCCTGCGAAAACCTCTCAGTTTCGCACCCTACTGTGTAATCCAGCGTGACATGTTCGCACCCTACCTGTGTCCAGCCTGCGAACTCCATTGATTTTCGCATTGCACCCTATAGCTAGGCTGTGAAACCATTTTAAATTTTTGTTTGGAATTAGGCTTTCCTATATTTTGATGCCTAGTTTTTCTTTGATCAGCTGGATTGAACTTTTGGAGACTATATTGATCTGTTTAAAGTCTTCTTGACATTCTTTGAGTTTCTTTTAGACATCTTTGCTTTGTTTGGTTTTGAGGGATTAGTCTCTTGATTTGAGTGTCTTTCAATTCCAAAGCTTGTGTTTTCTTTAGAATTGTTTAGGGAAAGATCAGATTTCTTCTGAATAGTCCGCTTTAAAAGAAAAAATTTAGTTTGGGCTTCTTTGTTTTAAGAAAGTTAATTATTGCTTTTAGTGAAATTTTTGAAACAAAAAGATATAATTTCTTGCTTTATATTGGATTGGGGGAATCCTTGCATTTGAAATAGTGAAATTGCATGATTCTTGGCATTTTTTGATCTTAAATTATGAATCGTGAATTGGTGTATAGTCTTTTGGGGGGGCCATGAATAGTGCATTGGTGTATAGTCTTTTTTTTCCATTTCTTGAGAATATTGATAATGATGAGTTTTAAGATTTTTGGACGTTGTGCATATGGGAATGATCAATGTTTTCTCCTTCTCATATCATAGCTCTCATCGACATGAAAATATTGCATATTCATCTCTTTGCATAGCTTTCAAATCGGTCAAAACACCATATTGTCCGTGCCATCTTCCTTTTGAGTAACAATAGCCTTAAAAATAAAGTGCTTATAAAAATTTATTAGACATTTTTTATATTTTCTGGTAGCAAACCTACATTAGATTAGTTGTAGGGCTTTGGAATAGGTGTGAAAGATAACTTTCCAAAGCTGCAAAAAAACATAGTATCTTGTGATAGGGAGAGTTAAATCCACTTACTACATTTTGTCTTGGGAAGCCGTTCTAACACAAGGGTCAATCACGAGGTCGCATTGAGATTGGCGGAGTTACTCACCCTGCTTTGTTGGTCTTGGTGTAGAGATTACATGTATTATGGGGGTCACTTGAAGGTATACCCACAATTATGAGTGGAAGATTTTTGAGTTGATTTCGGGCTAGATACCCTGCCTTTGCATGTGGATCAGACTATCGGCTATTTCCCCAGGCATCATTGTAGTAATTGGTAACCTTAGTGGCCTATCTCTCTAGGTTCTTTTCATAAGGTGACTGTGGAGGGGAAAGTCTTCATAGTATCTGGAATCAACATTGGCCAAACTCACTCAGGCTCCTTGGAGGGTATACCCATGATTATGTGTGGGAGCTTGCACCAAGGTGTAAGTCTGTTAAGCAGGTCATCAATGTAACTTTTCCACATGCTCTATCTCAACCCCTTCTTACTTTGTTCCTGCGACGTTGGATTTCATCACCAACTAGTGCGTTCATTGTGAGAAGGTTTTGTTTGCTTGCTTGCTTACTAGATTTTTAACATGTGCTATTTTTTGTCCCTACTGGACTCTAGATTGGATATTTATTTCATGGCGTCAGTTCCCGAAATGACCAATGAAGGAACCCTTGCTCTAGGGGAACCTTTTGTTTTTCCTTCTTATGGAAACATTGGACCTCCTCACATTGCTAATTTGAGATTTTTGGGTCTCACAATTGGATTACCGGTATGGTTGTTTTCCACTCAGGTAATCCCAAATGTAGTAAGTGCTTCAGTCGTAAACACTTCCCCCCAAGAACATCAACCTCATGTTTATCCTTCACTATCTTCACCAATAAGATCTTCTTCTCCTTCTTCACTTGCAAGCTCTTCTTCCATTTCATCTTCTTCGTCGAGTGAAAGATCTCAAGCTGCTAACTTGGTGGATAAGAAGAAGAAGAAATGAAAGAATAAGAAGAAGAAAAATAAGAAAGGATCCAAACTTCCAACCACTGTCAAACATGGTGGAAAACAACTAGTTATTGTTAATCATGCTGGAAGTGTTGATGATGTCAAGATCACCCAAATAACCCATAAGCCCCAGTACCCTTGCAAGATTTGTAAGGGTAGCCATATTCTTAAGTATTTCCCTGGTCTACCCAAGGTTATATAAGTACGGTCTACACACCCTAACCGACCCATGTTGTTAGCCTCTGAACAACATGTTGATGACCTCTCGTCAACTAGTCATGATACTGCTGGGAAGAAGAAAAGTAGAGTCAAATTCCCATGTATGTTATGAAAAGGGCATCATCTAACTCATATTTCCCCTCATATGGAAGAAGCCTCGAAATTCCTGGAAGGCATGACTGTTTCACAACCTCAACTTCTAGTTTCTTATCACAAGATTTCTCTCAACCCACCTGTAGTTGATGGAATGATCGATTTGGTTCCCCTGTCGATTAGTCTGGTTGATCAAGTGGTTAATATGGTCATGTCCTTAGTTGAACCAGTTGAGAAAGTGGTTGATATGATACCATCCTCAGTCAATCCCTCTCTCCCCTCAGAGAGTGAAACTAAAGTGGTTGATCCAATGCCATCCTCGGTCAATCCCACTCTCCCGTTAGAGAGTGTCACCCAAGTGGGTGATATGTTTCCACCTGTTGACCCCATTCTCCCCTTGGAGAATGCAACCCAAGTGGTTGATCTGATCTCATCATCATTTGATCCTACTCTCCCGCTAGAGATTAAACTCGATACTGCCCATGTTTTTCTTGTTTTATACAGAATCTACCTTGTTGGGGGCTATTCCTCCTTCTTCTGTGGAACCCCCTCCCAGTAATGTGGCCATCCATTTTGATTGGGGTGTGCTAACTGGACCTCGTCTTCCCTCTCACATTCCTTTCTATATTATAGTACATGTTTGTGGTCGAGACATTCCTAAGACACTGATAGATGAAGGTGCATCTGTTAGTATTTTGTCCTCTTTTTCTTGACAAACTTTGAGTTTTCCTCAGCTTGTGTCGGTTACAAAAAATCTGTTAGATTTTAACAGAAGAAATAGTCAACCTTTAGGGACCCTTCCTCAGTTTCTCGTAACTTTGGAAGGGAAAACTGTCTTTATTGACGTCATGGTAGTCCAAGACCCCTTAGATTTCGCTTTACTCCTTGGTCGAGATTATGTCTATACCATGAAATCTATTGTGTTTACTCTTTTTTGTGTGATATCTTTCCCTCACGATGGATGAGTTGTGACTGTTGATCAACTTTCAATTGTTGACCTTGATTAGATTACCTCCCTAAATGGCTCTTATATGTAGACAATATCACCCCCACCACAGTTCAATTATGTGGCATTGTCGCCCATGGATTCAACTTCTGAGGAATTAGATCCAGTAGTTGACATGGTGATCTCTTCGATAGGGTTGTTAGAGCTTGATCTCTTTACCCATGTCACCACCCTCGACATGTGTTCCTTCCGTCTATTGAAGATATCTTGGAAGACATGACCGAGTTTGTCCCTTGACATGGTGTCCTTAGTGAAGATCTCTTGGAATCCATGATCAAGAAGAGAGCAGAGGATAGTTTTTGCGTCTCTGAGACAACCTTGTTAAAAAATGAAACAGAGGTATTTGATCTTGGTTTTCTGATTTCAAGCTTGTTAAAAGATGAAACCACTACTCCGAGGATAGTTTTTGCATCTCTGAGGAAACCTCGTTAAAAAATGAAACAAAGGTCTTTGAGCATGGTTTTCTGATTTCAAGCTCGTTAAAAAATGAAACCGCTATCGAGGATAGTTTTTGCGTCTATGAGGCAACCTCGTTAAAAAATGAAATAGAGGTCTTTGAGCATGGTTTTCTGATTTCGATCTCATTAAAAAATGAAACCACTATCAAGGATAGTTTTTGCGTCTCTGAGGAAACCTTGTTAAAAAATGAAACATAGGTCTTTGAGCATGATTTTCTAATTTCAAGCTCATTTAAAAATGAAACCAGCCTCAAGCATGATTTTTTGATTTCAAGCTCGTTAAAAAAAAAATGAAATAGTTTTCCCCCTCTCTATTCGAGTCAAGTCCCTCGCCTAGTATTTGAAGCTTCCTTTCATTCGCCTTTGTAGTTGGATGAAACGAATCTTTGGGGGGCATTTTCTTTCATCATATGGACTTCATGTTGAATTTAGAGCCGCTAGCTTCTTAAGCTGGGGGCTAAGTACCAAAGCCTCTAGCGTCTTAAGCTGGGGGCTAAGTACCAACCATCCCTGTGTTATGCATTGGGAAGTCCAAGCATAGTTTTCTATGGTTCAATCTTGTGTAAAAATGAAACCACTTACCTCAAGCATAGTTTCCTCTGGTTCAAAATTACGTAAAAATGAAACCAGGTCCAAGCATAGTTTTGTTTTGTTTTAAAGCTTGCGTAAAAATGAAAACAATCCCGAGCTTAGTCTTTGTTCTTTCTTGTGCTCGTAAATCAATAAGAATGTAACTGAGTATACTTTTATCACTTTTTCGGACTCATAAAGGTTATACAAAAAAGGAACCCCCTGGAGTTCCCTTTAATCTCTTTTCAGACTCTCTGAACATGAAAAGATTGCCGAGCGATCTTGTTCTTTTCACGCTTGTAAAAGTATCTGAATAAAATTTTTGGTGAGCGATGGTTTATCACTTTTTCGGTCTCATTGAAATAATTTATGAAAAAGGAACTAGGAGAATTCTCTTTAAGTGTTTTTTTAGACTCTCAAAACATGAAAAATCCCTAAGTTTTCTTTCTTTGGACTCATAAAACAAACATTGAAAGGCCCATGTGGGACCAAACCATTCCTTCCTAGGGTTCATTAAAAATACTCTGAGGGTCTTATCCAAAGGATGAGCTTACATTACAAGCATATGCTATCCTCCTCAAGCTTGTGTAAAAATAAAGAGGTACTTGCCAGAAATGGTGGGGGAAAAAATTGGGAAAGAAATGTGTCTAAACCTGTATTCCATGGAAGAGTCACCTTGAACATGACACCCTTTCAATCTCTTTTTGTCTAGGTTGGAAAACCCGCTCGTCTCTTGATAATACTCCTTTATAAGATTACAATTTGGTTTGTGATCCCTGTGGTTGAGTCAGTGTTTCCAAGACAATTGTCATGTCATCAATATGTTCAAAATGAAGTTCAACCTAGAAATCCTTATGTTGCGTCAGCCATTTCTACAGTCTTTAATCCTTCTATTGCGTTGGCCATCCCTGAGTAATCCTGAATCACTTGTTACTCTAATCTACATCAAATCTTGTTACTTGTTTCGTATCATTGATGTGGGATACATTAAGGCCCTCCTGTGACAAGTCTTTTCCTATCGAATTCAACTCATTATCCAGGAATTAGACTTAGAAACCAATTGGTACCTTGGAACTTGCATGCCACAATGACAGGTTTCCTCACTTTCGACAATGGGTTTTCATTATTGACCCCTGATCGGGAGATTCCTCTGAGTGTTCGACCTTAGATCATTGATTCACATTCGTTGGATTGTACCAGAGTACCTTGGGAGTCATTGACATTAATGGTGATTTCCCTTGCACTTGTTAATGGTATACACTAATGACCGATAATAAAGTGGTTTCTACCATGTTCGACTTCAACACATGTATTCGCATGGTTAGATTCGTACTATAGAGTGATAGAGATGAAGACCCTGAATCTTTTCTAACAGATTCAGGTTGCATTGGAGTATATTCAGTTTTTAATGTTGCATAGATCCACATTGTATGTCTGGTGGCTATGTTCAAATTTGAATCTTTTAACACATAGATCCACAGTTTATTTTTGGTGGCTATGTTTAGATTTGAGTCATAATGGCATGGATCCATAATGTATGTTTGGTGTCCATGACCTATATTACTTGACATGGATCTTTGCATGTCAACATTTATGCTCTGATTCATTTGTATTCTGAGTATGGGAATTCCTACCTCAGTGATGATATATTATTATACTGTATTTCCTTGTTTGTTCGCAGGTTTCCGACTGACTGTTCCTTATTCCCTACACACACTCGACAAAGTATTTCAGCTATCACTCTGTTCTAACTTCATACTTTGGGGGGCTCTCTATTACACATTATTTTCCTCATCCCTATGATCGTTAATGATGTAAACCTATCTGTTGCCTTCAGAGGGGTCAATGGCTTGAGTTCCTGAAGAAAGAAGAGAGAAGAACTTTTCCTGAGAAAAGAAGTTGCATTCTCCTTTGTAAAAACCCTATTAAAGAGGATTTTCGCAGTTTGCTATATAGGCAGGGTGTGAGAATGACTAATTCTCGTAGGCTACACCATAGCTAGGTTGTGAGAGGTTCACAGGTTTCTCTATAAGAAGGGTGCGAGAATTCTCATAAATGGGAAAAATGAGCATCTTCTCGATGCTTCTAGAAGGAGAAACTTCCATGGTGAGGTGGCATCTAAATGGTTTGGATCTTACTCTCTTTCATGATTTAGTGGGATCATCCTAACCTCCTCACCTTATCCTATTCAACTTATAAAATGAGAGGATATATCATGGAGAAAGTTAGCTTTTGGGATTGGCTTGGATGAAATTAGCTTTTGAGCTTTTGATTTTGGAGCTTGGATTGGATTAAGATTTGGAGATTGTGAGCTTTTCTAGATGAGCCATTTTGTCAAGATAGATTGTGAATATTATTAGATCTATGCTCTTAGAATTCTTGGAGTGTAAGTGTGTGGGGAATGAAGGACAGTTGGAAGGGACCTTACGACATCAAGGCCATGGTTGTAATCCCTCTTTCACATTTAATATGATACAGTAATATGATTCTTTCCTATAAAGCTTGTTGTGTTTTATTGTATGATTCCTTGATCGCATACATAGGTTTATATTGAGTTTATGCTACTACTATCACTTTGGTTGGTTGCATTATTTTCTAGGTTCATCATTGTATGAGCGTTGGAATGGAGCTAGGATGGTGATGGCGAGAGGAAGTGGCGTTTAAACGGTATGTCACCTATCGCTCTTTAGTTAGTAAATTCAATATCTTAAACTTAAGGAAAGCTCCATGTTCTGGTGTGTTTTGTTCTAGATCTAGGTGGATCTAGGGAGATCAATTAGTGTCCACACCTACCGATTTATTCCATAACACTGGGGCAGTGTCTTGAATTTTTTTTTTGGGCAGTTTTTTCTATTTTTAGACGTTTACTAAAAATAATCCCGATTTTAGGGATTAGGGTTTTGGTATCTACAGGATACCTAAAAACATTGTATATATTGTATAGTGAATGGTGAAATTCGATATATTGAATATAAGAATTTTTTTCCCGATTGAGGGTTTCCGGTATAAATCTTTGTGTACTATGTGAATGATCCATTGATTAATTTTTTTTTTCTTAAGAATCTATATGCATTGCTTTACTTCACAGGTTTAAAAATTACAATAACAAATCTGATCACATAATTGCAGAAGAAGAGGAAGAAATTTGTTTGGACCAAGAAATGTGTGGAGGCATTTCAAAAGCTCAAGGAGTTGTTGACGACAACACCGATACTAAAGGTCCCTAACATGGATGCAAACTTCTTGGTATGCACTGACACATCCAAGGAAGGCTTAGGTGAAGTCTTGATGCAAGATGGTTGAGTGATCGCTTACAACTCGAGAAAGTTGAGAAGGCATGAGGAGAACTATGCAACAGACGATTTGGAGTTGTTAGCCATTGTTTATGCCTTGAGAGTTTGGAGACACTACCTTATTGGAAAAAAATCTGAACTAAAAATGGACCATTGTGGACTACAACACATCTTTATGCAAAGAGACTTGAACACATGACAACGACATTGGTAGGAATTGCTTAGCGAGTACGATTTCAATATTTCTTACATAAAAGGAACAATGAATAGAGTGGCGGATGCGTTGAGTTGGAGACCACACATCTTTTCGGTGATTCCTCTTCAGATGAATCTATGTGAAAGGATCATGAATTTACAACGCGATGATGAATAGTACAAAGAGGTCAAGGATTTTATCTAACAAAACACAATGATGGTACCAAAATTTGATGGATTTACTGTGGATAATGATGATTTTATTGCTATTTAATATTCAAATTTACGTACTACCCAACGATGAGTTGAGGATTTTGATCCTAAACGAGGCTCATAGAGTAGTGTCCATGGATCATCCTGGAGTCATGAAGATGAGGGAAAACCTTAAAACCTTATTCTTCTGGAAAGGAATGAAGGCAGACATAGTCAACTACATGGAAAGATGTCTAGAATGTCAGTAGGTGAAGGCTAAACATAGACATATGAAAGGATTACTACGACCACATAATATTCCAGAATCGAAATGGGAGGTCATTTTGATGCATTTCATTGTTGGACTGCCACTGTTGGAAAGGAGGCATGACTCAATTTTTGTGGTAGTCAACACTTTGATGAAGAGTGCTCATTTTATTCCTTTGTGTACAACATATCAAGCACCTGAATTATATAGAGTTTTCATCAGTGAGATTGTGAGGCTGCATAGCGTGCCTAAGAGGATTATATCCGATAGAGGATCGATGTTTATGTTGGGTATGTGTTATATTCTTTGCATGTGTGTGTGGGTGCGTTAGATATGACAAATGCATCTGAAAATCCCTCGTAGTAGTGCTCTGTTTATGTCGTGTGCATCGGGTGCTTTCCTAGGGGGGTCCCAGGGGGGGGGCAGGTATTCCCCCCTGGTTACGTGCAGTGTTCGAGACAACACCCCGATTTTTTTTTGGCAGTTTTTGCTATTTTTAGCAGATTTTTCTATTTTTAGAGGTTCACTAAAAACAATCTCGGTTTTAGGGATTAGGGTTTTGGTATCTACAAAATACCTAAAAACATTGTATATATATTGTATAGTGAATGGTGAAATTTTATATAATGAATATAAGAAAGGTTTTCTCGGTTGAGGGTTTCCGGTATAAATCTCTGTGTACTATGTGAATGAGCCATTGATTAATTTATGTTTTTCTTAAGAATCTATATGCATTACTTTACTTCACAGGTTTAAAAATTACAGTTTATAGGATGATTTTGGACTAGTTTCCAAGAGGCCTTGGGAACCCAACTTAAATTTAGTATCACATATCACTCGGAGATAGACTGGAAGACCGAGCGAACAAACCAAATCTTGGAGGATATGTTACATATGTATGTGATGGACCAACAAAATCATTCGGAAGAATTCTTGCCACTGGTAGAATTTGGATATAACAACAGTTCTCAAAGCACCATTAAGATGGCGCCTTTTGAGTTTCTTTATGGGTGACCGTGTCAGACGCCTTTGAGTTGGGACTTGAGGATAGGGTCCTGGTGGGACTTGAAGTGATCCAAGAAATGGAAGACCAAATGAAAACCATAAGACAAAGGATAAAGGAAGTACAGGATTGACAAAAGAGTTATGTCTATGCGCGTCATGTCGATCGTAGTTATGAAGTTGGTGATTGAGTCTTCTTGTGGGTGAAACCGCATAAGAGTTCAATCAAGTTTGGAAAGGGTGATAAAATATCTCCTAGGTTCATGGGACCCTTTGATATTTTGGAAGGGAAGGGGTCAGTGGCCTATAGACTAGCCTTGCCTGATTCTTTGAGGCATATGCACGATGTTTTTCACGTATTTGTTTTGATACATTATGTTAGTGATCCTACACATGTTATTGAAATGAGTTCCTGGTAGGGATTAGAAGAGGGTGCACTCACGATGGAGCCAACCACATTCCAGACCATTGCATTCAAAAAATACAACATCGAACAATGGATCAGATCAAGTTCTAGTGGGACAACTATAGTCCACACTCGACGACCTAGGAGGACGCATATGATATGCGTCAACATTTTCCATTTTTGTTTGATAAATAGACTTATGATACTAAGATACACTTTGTTTCGACACTTATATATTTTTAATCTTTGGGATGAATTTTAAAACAATAGGGTGTGTATGTAACATCCTTCTCTTGCATGCACTGAGAAGACTTATTCTTTGAGGACACTTGCGTTCAAGTGATCCGGTTCTTCATATGATTGGTTGATTTGATTATGATTATGAGATATTGTGGATTTTATCATATGCTATTTTTTTTGTATTTACATAGACAAGTACTATTGAATGGGTCCTCCTGAGTGTGTAGGACTCTGGATGTTGAGGATCCCAAGGCATTGATGAAACCCCTTGGATTCTGGATCGAGTCAGGGAGTGGACTGTTAGGTTTTGAATTTTATTGATGTGACATATGTACATATGATTAGATGTTATGATGTTGATTATTATTGCTGACATGATTTGTTGATGGATGTAGGATGACGATAGCTTGTCGAACAGAATAACATTTGGAGTAAAGGGGTCATGGACGACAACCAGAGACATTGAGGGAGAGGTGTGGGAAAAACCCTTCCACAACATACTGGCACTCCCACCGTGGCTCAAACTGTAGGTTAATGATTACCTAGTTCGAGAATACCCATGATGCCATGAGGGAAGATTGTGATAGTTTCTCATGATGATTCTAAAGGGTGCACAATAAGGAAGGGTCCTTATTCCTTAGAGGCCCTTAGTCTTCCCCAAGATCACTTGATGGAGTATTGTCTCCATGGGTTTGATGTCTACCAAATTCAGTCAAGAGGCAAGTGGCACCCTTGGAGCAAGTAATGCATATTGAAGGACACATTGCATAAAGAAAATGGAAAGAGGTGAGTGGCACCCTTAGAGCATGTAGTGTGTCCTGAAGGGCACGTCACAATTTTAACTGGTAAGTTAATAAACCTAGTGCCTAGAAAATTATGCCTTCTTAGGACTTGGTCGGCCTTAAAATGAATGATGTGATAAGTAAAGTTTAATAACAATTTTTTTCCCTTAAAAGCTGTCGCCAAGACTAGTGAATTGAAATCCTAGGTCTAAGTAGAACCTTTGAAAAAGAAAACTAATTAGACTTGTAACAAGAAGGGGGTTGTTATCACTGAAATTTCGTCCACACAGGGCGACAAGAACTCCGCATCATCAACAAAACAATGAAGTCATTCATAGCACAGAATGAAGTTTACAGCATTCCATAAGGGTCAAAAACTATACAAAAATTGAAAGACACTTCACATTAGTAAGGTGCGCGCGTATGCGAGGGATAAGAACGTGTTGTGCGCGCTTAAGCGCCCGACGCGCGACTGTCCAC